>OY757911.1:54407937-54495437 GCA_963585895.1 Sepioteuthis lessoniana | reverse complement strand
ACTGTTTGAAAAACTTAATTACTTAAAATAAAAAAGAATGTTTCTGACAATTAAACTGTACTTATTCTAAAGTGAATTGTTTAAAATAGAACTGCTTATTTGTATCAAAATGGATTTGGCATTAAATAACCTACAATGGTTGATTTGCCACGAAACCCAAACAAACAAACATTTACTCGCTCGGCGATTTTCTTGTCCATCTAAATAGGATATACGACGTTTTCAACACAAATATTTTTATTCACTCTATACAGAGGTGTATGTATTTTTGTAAGGGAATACAATATAGTTCTTAGATGAGAATGCTGAAAATTGATCTTGTATCACATACTTGAAATAGATCCAAAATTTTACTTACCTGTAAAGCAAAGACAGTGAAATCATCATGAGACATGAGGCGGAAAACGGTACCACGTGTAAAAACATCCGATGCACAAAGTTCCATCGCCTGCTAGTGTATTTTAATTTAAAGGTCTTCTAGATTAGAGATCGCTTCGAAAATGCCATTTAGATTACTGATAAAAGCTTCGTGACATTAAAGTAGGTGCACCAATTCTCCTTGTAAAGTAAATGAGAAGATGTATTTGCGGCTTAGCGTTTTAGATGTAACATTAAACTATACATAAACAATAAACTACCGTTGCCCTTTGGCGTATTTTTTTGTTTACCATTCAGTCAAACTCCTAAAAGATTTCCTATTGATATGTAAGCGTACAAGTGTGATTCAAATATCTCCCAATATTTTAATAATGTAAGGCACAATTCTGCAACTACTGATGAGTTTGCTGGGGTCATGAAGGTGACGAGCCGCATTGGACTGTGTGAGATGGCAAGCTCGCCTCATACTCCGCGAATGTTACTCACCGGTTTTACTTTTATGACTTAGATTACGACCTCAAAATCTACGGTCTTAGGTTTGCCTGATCTTGAATGTTCGTCGTTTTTTTTTTTTTGTAACGCAAGCAAAATTCCTTAAATCATCTGGTTGCTACATTCGGATCAATTGTGCCTTCAACTTACGTAAAACAGTTTTGATTGCTTCCACGGTGTTGTGGCCAAGTTTTAACTCGTATCGCATGAGATACTGTTATTAGTCTACGCTGCCGGTTTACCTGCGTGGCTTTCAAATCACACTAGGAGAGAAGTAATGTCCAGCATGTTAGCGCATGAACTACCATGATACTATCAACCACAGTTTGAATTGTTTCATTTTCGTTATATATGCGGAAGAATCCAACTCGATGGTTTTCCCCTCCCTTCAAAGAAGCTGAGAATCCATCCCAGAAACATATTTTGATGCTAAGAATGAATTAATTACTGACAGGAATGTTCTTTATGTTTTATCATATCTGTAATATAGTGGCCGAGGGATTTCGTTCTTGCCTTTTGGTTTAGTTAGGCTGAGAACCTTTCGGCTCAGTGCATAGGTTAGTTAGGTGCAAACATGGGCCCAGGTGTTGACGCGCGCGCGGGGAGGATGTGTTGTTCACAGATGTCAAAATAAAAATCCCAGATAGAAAGGTTGACCTGTGGATGTGGATAACGTCCTACACCGGAAGCGTTCGCGGAGGATTTGGGGAATTTTGAAAAAGTCAGTTAGTTGAGAATTACACTCCGAACAGAAAGGGTCGACTTTCGGGGCTCGCTGAGGCCAGAAGAATTTGTGCGCTACGGGCGCCGCACGTGATGGGGGCAGATGGAAAAGTCATCATAGAAATATTGTGCATCTGTCTTCCTTATGTCGAAACCTTTAACTCAAAGGTAATAAAAGGTTTCGTACCTGAACTAAGAAGTCGTTACGTGTTTTTCGTGTTTCTGGATTCCTATTTTCTATGTATATATGTTATGAACATTCTATGTAGGTTTCTCATATTCATGTATGACTGTGTTACGTATCTAATAAAATAAAAGAAAGAGATCATTCTCGAACACGATATCAAATATTGCGTCTCAAATAGGAGACACAAATTTCAAATATAACAATGTCAGGTAGAAATACCACAAATAGATATTTCAGTACTACCGTACGTAATTCACAAACATGAATTATATCATTTCGAATATATAGTTTTCGAAAAGAGAAAGCATAAACGAAAAAAAATTTATACATATGTATTCATTGAAACTGTCTGAGTCCACGATATCAGATATGTGTTCCTCCAGAAATGTGACTTGGCATGAAATATCGTACGAAAAAGTCTTAATACAAGACATACGCTCCTCAGCGCCAAATAAAAAAAAAAAAACGCACTTAATACGAAATATCTTCCTCAGTCTCATGGGGCTACAGAATACACCGACTGTATCTCTACATAGGGTTGAGACTCTCTCAATGAGTGTCGTAGATATGACAATAAACAATTTGATGGTAAGGTTCCAGTAATACAGGAGATTTGGGGAATGTGGAGTGCGCCTTGCCATCGCTCGCAGGTTCTGGGCAGGAGTGATAGTACCTGATGGGTCAAATAGAACTTAACTGAGTACTTATGCTAAACTGATTTGCTTGAAATAAAACTGTTTTGACATTTAAACAGTGTAGTAAAGGTAAACTGGACTGTTAGAAATAGAATTATTTATATGTATAAAAATGGATGTGGATGTTTGATATGCCATAAAACTAAACCAAACAAAACCTAATTCGAAATATACAAAATCATCATAATACGAAATATTTTTTTGGAAATTACCATTGTAATACCTAATACTGGAATATAGTTGACTTGCAGTAGAAAAACAAAGATTTTCGTTTGAATCGTTGTATTAATAAAAAAAAAAAATGAATCAGAGAATCGTCTTCGAACAAAATATTGTATATAAAAAAAGACAAATCTCTGGAATATCGTGTTTCTTTTAAAAATCAGGTACCCAATATTGAAATATCGTATTTCATGTAACAAAAATAATATAAGAACTTTTCTAAGAGTAAGGAAGAACTATATGTTGATGGTATTACAAGTTATAACTTAAAACAGGATAAAGGAAAAATTCTATGAAGAAAAGAGAGAAAAAACAAATCAAAACAGCTGTTATTATTCTCTGTTTTAATAGAAATTTGTCAACTATGATTCCTTTTGCTCTACAAACTATTGAAACCTTTACAGCTGTCTCCGTTATTGAGCGGGTCATTTTCTTCTGTTCTCTGTCAGTCAATTTCTGTTTGATAAGGAACTTACACAACGAACAACCCAGGAAATCCACGTCACCCAATTTCAGTCGCCTCGCAATGAACACTCTTTCTTCTCCTTCTGAAACTACTCAATATGTCCCCGGTAGAAAGCGTCATTTCTCTCGTTGACTTCTTACATGTTTTCTCACGAGAACATGGATAATTGTCATACAATCACTTGTTTTATCGCATCCGAGAAAAGGATCGTGTCTTGATGTGGTCAAGGAAATGAAGCCACTTGCCTCAGTCAACAAACAGTTTCCAATCAGCGATTGTCCTGAGGAGTGTTCCTTCCGTGTGAATTTCTCGGCTCTTCCCTCCTTTTATGGAATTTAGTCTTCTGATACCAGGCTTGGATTTACTGGTTCGAAGATATCTTTCAAAGGTGCCCTCATTATCTTATCATGTCGCCGTCAATAACGCTTTTTGACCAAAGCTCAGGCGCAGCTAATCAATATATTCTTAAACGATCCTCGCTTCGTACATTTTATAGAGTTTCAGCCTTTTCCAATGTGTTTAGATTTGCAGGACTTGTTTGCATATGATATTCAGCTTGGATGAAGAATCAGATTTGGATCAAATTAAAAATGTAAATATTTGATCTGTATTGTAACGTTACTAGGGTGATTATTGGAATAATAATTCGACTCGTAACTTATAAGGAAAAGGCTTTATTTTACCAAACATACGAGGATGTGTTTACGGAGGTATATTTAGAGTTAGTCTCAGAAGAAAATGTGGCCCCTGGAACGACATTGTCAATGCACATATTCAAAAAGAATAGTACATTTTATACATAAGGGTATCATTACAACTATACATAAATCTGCAAACCCTTTTTTTAATATGTTATCCCACCTTTCTCAGTCTGTCTTGTAGCTAAATGTAACCATCTTTTCAAGCCCTACTTCTCACACGCCTCTTCTTATCTCACCCTGAAAAAGGTGACGAAATTTTTGGAGAGTTCTCTCTTTTTGAAGGTTATAAGAATTGCTTGACACAGTTTACCTTGTTGTTACTATGCGAACCAGTTTCCTCTTAGATATTTTGTTCATGCAAAGCTTTCCATTTTTGGACTGTATACACTTCAATACTGGCTGCAGCTACTTAAGTGACATTCCGTATCCCAGTCGGTTGAGGCTGAAAAATACGCCGAACGTATCTTGACAAATGGTTATTACACTCCACCTAATGGGTGTCCTGAAGATGAGGAGGCTCTTATCATATAGTTTTAAGAGTTTGGAAGAACCCATTTGTTGCCATTACTCTCAGGTCAACTCTAATCAAGTCTGGTAGTACCTGTTAGGGTTTAATATATGAGTCAAAAAGAACAGTTTAATCATTTATTGTAGTTGAAACATTTTAACTAAGTGCTCACAAATGATTACTATTAAATTAAAATGTTACATTTCGATAGCAATATTTGAAACCAATTTAACTGTGTGAAAATAAAACTATTAGTGTTAGTTATCAATATTGGATTTTTTTTTTTTGATGTGGGGAAACAATGTCAGTACTTGAAACAATTTACCAGAGTGTAAAAAATAGCAATACCAAATAATCTGACTGCAGCTCAATGAAAAAAGTTACCGATAAACTATGTTCCTAAAAGTCATATTTTTACCCTCAGAGTAAAGAATGCAATTCATGTGATTCTGAAGCGAAATCTATCACCCACACTTCTTTTCAACACCAAAGACCTTAACTTTGATGACTTTGACTTTATTCACGCCCATGAATCTACCTTTTCCGTCATTTTCATTCAAGGGATGTAATTCTTAAAGCGCTGGACTGCGGAATCGTAGTGTGGGAGTCTGAACTCTAGTGCTATTACGTTCACTTTCGGAAAAATACTCTTGGGAAATGTGTGAGTCCATTGATCCTCGCATTTAAGGGTTAAATAGTATCACTACAGTCCTTCTAAAAAGATGGATTTAGCATTAAATAACCGGATATACTATTAGAATAACAAACAAACTAAATAAACAAACAAACTAAATAAACAAACATTTTCATTCAGAGACCGATGGCATAGTCACTGATAAGCCCACCATGTAAATTCTAATGCTCTCCTGTCTTTATCAGTAAACCTCCCCACTCTCCAAATCAGCTGATTAGTTCAACATGTTCATTGTAATGGTAAATTTTTAGATAACCAATATATATATATATATATATATATATGTACGTATATAACCATTTTCGTCTTTGTAGAAAACAGATCGTTTTGACTTAGCGTGAGGTCTTTAAACGACAACAGTAATTCAGACTATTGCGCCTTCTCCTAAACCATAAGCTGATATAAATTCTAATTTCTGAATGTTTAATTCGTATTTTTCTAACACACACACACACACACACACACACACACACACACACACACACACACATATATATATATATATATATATATATATATATATAGTGGGGTGAAATAGATATTCGTACATATAATTTTTCTTTTACTTTTTAACTATCAAACCTAGCCTGAAAAAGGTTACAATTAATTTTACAGAAATTGCTGCCATTTATTCAATTTCATGAACGAAAAAATTAAACGTACTGTACAAAAGAAAATGCATTATCTTCATTGAATTATGTGTAGAATAGCTTTTATTCACTTCAACATCCATAAATCTCTTCCAGCAATTCTTGATCAACTTCTAGCAATAATTAGTAGGTATTTTGTGCTATTTTTCCTGGCTTATTGTCTTTAGATAATTGATGTTTGCTGATGTTCTTTTTCGGATTTCAATTTTCCAAAGTCGTCACCGGTTCCAAATTGAATTCAAATCCGTGAATGACTTGTCCATTGCAAAACAGTAACATAATTTTCAATCCAGCATTTCTTTGTATATGTAGCCGAATTCTTAGGGTGATAAATCAGCCAGAAAATGTAATCAGATGATAGCTCAAGACTCTTAACAAGAGATCAAATTTACTTGCATGATCTGTTTATGGCTGGGCCTGTAGAATACACCGACTGCATCTCTGTAGAGGTATAAGACTCCACGAGTGATTGTCTTGAATATGACACTAAACAATCTGTTCGATAGGCTCCAGTAATTCTGGAACTTTGGGGAATGCGGAGTACTCCTTTAATGCCATCGCTCCCTGTTCATCTCTCTCTGGGAGCGGTAGCACCTGATAGGGACCGATTTATGGGTCAGATAGAACTAAACAGTAATAAAGCTAAACCGAATTGTTTAAGATTTACTGTTTTTCCATGTAACTATGGGTACACAAAAATGTGCTAATGCTAAACTGAATTACTTGAAATAGAACTATTTTGACATCTAACTGCGAGTAAACAAAACTGAACTTATACTAAACTGAATTGTTTGAAGCTTTTATCCAAATGACTTAATTCGGTGTTAAACGACCCGAAATGGACTGATAGGCCACAAAACCAACCAACCAACTAACAGTTAGCGTCCCTTGTAACTCACCTGACACGTGTCAAAAAAAAACTTACGCTACGTGAGAAAATCATGTAAACAAAACAGCATGATGTTTTTAGTCAACATATACATTTTCAGCAGCCCTCTCTTTTTTTACTACGATAATAAGATATCCAAGGCAAACTTTTGTATTACTTAAAATTTTTGTTGTCATTTTATGATTTTATCCATCCATTTTAATGTCACTGAAATTTTAGTGCCAAAGGCAGTTGCCTCTCTGGTCACTCAGAATCTAAGCCAATAGTTGTATACAAAAAACACGTTCTTTATTAATTTATATTTAAAAAAAACGCCTAGAGAGACAAACTTGCAATATAGTGCACTTATATATATATATATATATATATATATATATATATATATATATATAATGTTATTGGTACATGAAAATTTATATAAACAGATGAATAACGAAATCGTTGGTAAAAAAGGAAACTATTTTAAAACAATAAAACAGCGAGGGCCCTTTCGTCTGGCACTTGTCAAGCTTAGTCACCGGAAAATAATTAAAAACAGTGTGTAAATATAATAATTGGATCGAAGGGACAAAGGGACGAAAAAAAATTTCAAGTCACCCTAGTCTCCAACACTTCCTCAATTTAAAAAAAATATATAACTGCTTAACTGACTGCATAGACGTTAAGATGAATTTTGTCTCTAGCTCTATACACAACAGAAAAGCAATCATCTTCATGGCTAGTCCTGCAACTATTTATGGTAATCAAATGCTCACCAATAGCCGAATCCAAAGGTTTCATAAGCCCATCATTTACTTAAGTTAGGTGGATGATACATTTGTTTCTTTTACATCACGTAACTATGCATTATTATTCTTTGATAGATTGAATGAGTTACATTCTTCTTTGACATTTACAATGGAAGAAGAAAATAATAATAAACTGTCATTTTTAGATGTGTTGGTTGAATAATGTGATTCCTCTTTCCTCACATTGATTTATTGGAAACCTACATTTACTGGGCTATATCTGAGTTTGCATTCTTTTGCCCCTAGAGCTAGGAAACTTAATTTAATCAGATGTCTTACCTATAGAGCTTTAAATATCCGCAGTGATTGCAAGATTGAAGACAAACTTAAGGTAATCGAGGAATTATTTATTAACAACGGGTATCCTGAGGAGGTAATCGATGAAAATATCAAGTTTACAATGACTAGGTTCAAAAATAAGAACAGAACCTTCGGTTCTCTGAAATGTCCTGTTAACTTTAGATTTCCTTGGGTTGGTACTGCCTGCCAGTCCTTTGCTGACAGGATTGCCTCTGTGGTGTATCGCTGTTATCATGCTGTTATTTTAAGAACAATATTCACTACGAGGATGGCCTTTAGTTCTACATACAAGGAAAGTTGTCTTTCTTTAAGCAGACTATGTTGATATATAAATTTTTATGTCGATGTAGTTCGACATATATAGGCAGGACTTGTCAGCGCCTCGAAGTGAGAATTAAACAGCATGTACCCAGAGTTATTTTGTCAAAAGTTCGACAAATATCGGGGTACTCCCAGATAATCGATTCGGTGACTAAGCTTGAGAAGTTCCGGACAAAAGGGCCCTCGCTTTTTTATTGTTTTAGAATAATTTCCCCTTTCACAATGATTTCCTCATATATATATATATATATATATATATATATATATACGTGTGTGTGTGTGTGTGTGTGTGTGAACACATTCAGACGAAATCTACCAGTTTTTTTAATGAAAATATAATTATTTCTGTTGGCCTTTTCCTCAATTTTATGTAGTTTGGTAAAACCCTATTTTGGTCGGAAATATCCTGACGATCCTGTTAGGTGAAACCCAAGTACAGTGTATACTCATAATGAATGAATATACACGTCAGGATTTTGCACACATTCACCCGTATTTCTCTTCCCCTTTTTCAAAATATCCTCTTCAACACATGAATGCAAGAACGATAAGTCTTAAAGTTCCAACAAATAGTCCGGTCTCTTGCCAACACTCCAAAAATTCTCAATCTAATTCAAAGGGAACCTTTCAAAACTGGTATAGCTTCTAAACAATAACAATATTCTCATCACCACTCTCGGTGAAAGCATTCACAAAACCTTGTATGGCTTTTACCAGTACTGACACATGCTGATCCAATCATAGGGAGACTTCCACCAAAAAACTTTCCGATATAACTTTTTCGTCTCAAACCCAGCCCCACTCCCTAATTACGGATCCAAAGGTACATGAGCCTTCACGCAACAACATATTGTAGATGCTCGGATCCTTCCGGTGCAAGGATCAAAACCCTAATGTCAAATCATTACACGTTACGAAAACATCCACGTGTGACTATAAAATTTAATTCATAAAAAAATGTGTTTACTATCAAAGTCCATCCATGAAAAGTTAAAATTCTCGCTGTTGTACAAATTCGAAAATTGTCATAAAAACTGGTCAACTATTTGACATATAATAGAAACAATATTTTCTGCTATGTTCACACGGTCCCTTTTTTTCTATTCTTTCTCTTCTCTTTTTCCTTCTATTTCTCTTTTAAGTCAAAATCAAGTTTTGTTCTGTATCCGCTCGGGTATGAAAAATATTTTCAATTATCTAATATAATTATACAAATTCTTTTGAAAGCGACTCTTAAAACATTGAAAGACTGATTAAACCAAAACTCTTTTCTTTCGAAATTAGCTGAATTTTATCGACGCAAATTTACAAATCTTCAAAGATACACAGATTGATTTTTTTCTTAGAATGAACAGTGCACCAACTTTTTTTCTTTTTTTCATATTCTTTCCAGTTTTTCCATTTCCAATTTTCTTGATGAATTGAATTCAGCCTTATGTCCTCAATTTTCTCTTGTTTTTCCTTCTTTTATCCAAGTTGGTAGCATTTTCGAGCTTTTACTTTTCTTTCATTTTCATTTACTTCCATTTTTTTTCCCAAATACTCTCATTTTTTCCCGAATTTTCTTTTACTGTTTCTTTCTTCACTCGCAGACTGTCCATTTTCCATTCTTTCTTCCTCTTTTTTTTTCATTTTTAGTCAGTTTCTTCATCGGCTGCTTCCTTGATCGTATAGTTTTAACCTCAGATTCGAAATCTTTCCATGTTCCTTTTTTTCTTTTGTGGTGTGAGAGCGACAAACGGGGACAAATGGCAAAAACGACAGATTGCTATATCGACCCATAACTTCTTCTCTTGACCATACTCCACGTAGTACTTCTACTTCTCAGTCGGGGGTACTCAACCGGAATCTCGCTACTGGCCGCTGTCCTGGAGGGGTACCCTCCGTGACAGCACGCTTAAACTCCAAGACAGCCACTCTGAAACCCTCACGTGAGCGTCTGCATATATCATTTCATAACGCCCACCATTTCTGATCAACCACGTGACTTCTTCCATTTACTTTCACAAGAACTTCCTGTTTAGAGAATCTCTGATTGATGGCTCGGTCAAGGGTCAATATTCAACGAGCAGATTTTTTTCTGAGTCTATTGGTATTCGCATTTCTCTTTACTTAGTTTATTGAGCACTTCTACGTTTCAGCTTAAGGAATTCTGTTGTTTTTTCTTTTGACTATTCTATATATTATTATTTGATTATTTTCAAACAGTATGATTTTAGTCCTTTCTTTTTTTAACCTACTTTTCCCAGATATCGATTTGCGTAACATATTTTCGTTTTCGAAAAGTATCATTAGGGAACTTTGACACCGTCAGAATTATCGAATCGGTATAAAAATCAAATTAGATAGATAGGTAGATAGATAGATCTAAGACTAAAATACTGTAGTGAAAACAACCACTTTGTACGAAATATTGTATTCTCTCTCTCTCACTCTCTCTGTCTCTCTCTCTCTCTCTCTATATATATATATATATATATAATTATGTTCTGGTGGTAATACGTTGAGTAAAGCATTGTGAAAACTTTAAATTGAAATTCAATGCTCGGTCGTGTACAAGTTTAACTTATTGTCGCACACGAAACCGTGTTCTTCAGTGTAGAAATGCTTGAGAAAAAGCAAATTGGGGATTGATTGATGTTTTTACATTTGAAAATTATTTGTACATGCAAATGGGACACATGCAAGTGAGTAAAGAAAAATGACTCTTCGACGATCTGTTTTGGTCGCTGTAGTGCTTATGAATGTTTCCATTTTTATTGCTTTTTGAGCTGAGATTGAGCAACGATGTGGTGCGTTTGAATTGCAGATTATATTAAAGTTTGACTTTGCTAGGGAGTTGAAACCAATAGCAAAGAAATGCAGTGTACTCTAACATAGGCAATCAATTTCTTTGGGAGTTATATTGGCGCCATTTTAGACAAGGGCCTAGAAATTCCCAATCCTTAATCATGAAATTGTCCCGACTGAAAATACGATCGGACGAGTAAGTGGGCATATGAATGAAACCTAAGAAGTATGTAATCAGATAATCAATAAGATTAGGGAATTGATTATAAATTACCTTAAATTAAATCAACAACGGAAATTTATTTGGGATTTTATGATGAGGGTTATAGGAAGTGCATTATTTTATTTTTTTTTTTTTGCAGATTCATCTCGGACAATTTACACTGAAGAGTTCAATATTTGTCTCTTCTGACCTTAATATTTGGTCCAGTCAGCTCGGGCTCCAGAATACACCGACTGCATCTTTGCAGAGGGGTGAGACTCCCTCAACCAGAGTCCTGGATATGACACTAAACAATCTGATGGTGAAGCTTCAGTAATACTGGGGCTTTGGGGAATGTAGAATACGCATTTATTGCTATCACTCCAACGTCCTCTCTGGCCCGGAGTGGAAGCAACTGATAGGGTCCTATCAATGGGTCAAATAAAACTAAAATGCGTATTTATGCTAAAAGGGGTTGTGGGATATAGGACTGTTTTGGGCATTGAAACTGCACTTATTCAAAACAGAGTTTTTGAAGTAGAAGTGTTTTCGTATCTAACTGTTTGTAAAAAAAAAAAATACTTATTCTAAACTGAATTATTTGAAATTTAAATCGGTGTTAAATGACCTGAAAAAGGTTGATACACCATAAAACAACTAACCTTTAAACTTCGACCTTCTGACCTTAATACCATATTCCAGAAGCTGCAGAAAAAGTGTGAATTGGAAATTTAGAATGAAATTAGTCGTAAAAAATGAATTTGAGTTTGCAGTTCAATGATGTTCGTAGAGGCAACTGATGAAAAAATTCAGGCTGAATGACCTCTTAGATTTAAAATCGCCATCGCACAAGTGTAAGCAAAGTTTAAGATTTGCCTCTAACAACGGCTACAAGACATCTGTTTCTATCTTGGCTTGAAGGTTTGCTTTGGTTTCTTTGTCTTAATGGCATATCAACCTTCTCAGTTTTTTTTAATGCCAAAGCCACTCTTGTAGAAGAGCAGTAGTGGTATTACTTAACCCTAACTGGGAGGATAAGGGGGTTAATACCTTTTCCCAGAGCATCTGTCCGAAAATGAACGTAACAGTGTGACTAGGCTTCAAAATTACTTACTATATTTCTGCTGTCCATTGTTTCAACCATTACACCACGAAGACAGCCGCAATCATGGCGGCAAATAGTTAGTTTAATCGAGGATCTGAGATTAATTTTTTGGGGGTGCGTAATCTCACAACGAAATGATATCCCGTTACCGGCTCAGTCGCCTGAATTATTTCTTTATGATTACTTCCAATAGGGAAGTTTTGTTTATCGTTGAAGGAAATGGAATTATCTACAAGAGATCAACACTTCGATATATCTGTTTGCATTTCACTTCATATTAATCCTTTTGGGAAAGGCCAGATTTCATCTATTCTCCACTGCAACTATGGGTAACCACAATACAGAACGGTTTCTTCAGCTTTGGTTAGGCAACCAATCAAGAAGACAGAAAAATCAGAACCGAGTTCAGCTTTATTCCATTTAAAAATTTGACCTTGTGTCACATTTTGTCCATATTTTCTCTGGTGATAATTTACTGCTCAAAACTTTAAAAATATGATACAAAAAACTGACGAACTAAAATAAATTCAGTCACCTGGAACTGGAGAATAGACCAACTGCATCCCTGTTGAGAAGCATGATCCTTCCAACCAGTGTCCTGGATAAGATACTAAACTACCTGATGCAGAGATTCCATTCCTAATGTTTTGGATTTCCCCTTCATTGCCATTACTCCCAAGTCACCTGTGATTCGGGTGGAAAAGAACTCTTTGACATTTACCAGTGTGCAAATATATATATATATATATATATATATATATATATATATATATATATATATATATATATATATATATATATGTAAGTGAATTATTAGTTATACATTGAAATACTTGGAATCATTGACGAATGCAAACGAATGAAAATTGTTAAAGAGAATTATTAGAAATTAATTTCAATACTTACAACCGATAACTGTGTCAAAAACTTAATCATTAGTATTACATATCAATACTTGTAATTCTTTGACGTTGTAAATGGATGTTGTTGTTTGATAATATAAGTTTTAAATAGCAATACATTAAACCATTTAAGTGTGTGTAAACAATAGCAATATTCAATTATATACTAACAAATGACTTTTTTGAAAATGAAATCTACAACAAACAATTCACTTACACATCAAATATGTATAACCATTTAACTGATTGCAAACGAATAACTGATGACAAATAAATCTGTTTAAGCATTTAACTGTGAGCACACAATTACATGATTTGGAATTGAATTGTTAAAATTAGATAACAATATCTGAAAACGGTTAACAATGCCGAGACAAATGAACTCTGGCTCATTTAAGAATATTACCAACAAACAAATCATTTATCTATGTATAAACAAGGTTTGGCATTTAATAACTTACAAGGGTTGGTATGCCATAAAATGCAACGATGACATGAACTAAAACATTTTTTTTGTTAAGAAATCACAGTAATATCTCAAGTAGGGGATAGGCTTTTGGTTTGAGGAATTTGGAATGTACAGCTCTCGGGGGCAAGCATTTGTTTGATAGAATCGTTCAAACAAAGTGATAACAATACCAAAATAAAATGGCAGATATTTTTCTTTCTTATTGTAAAATTAAATTCTGAAATAAAACAGCGTTGTCTTTTATTTCAAATATATTTACATTTCACACCTGAGAGATCATTCTGCCTGACTCTGTAAAAAATAACTTATCTACCCTGAGTAAAAACAAAAAGGAAATATGTTGCTATATTTTCATCTGAAATATGTGAAAATAATTTCTATTCTATATAATTCTGCACGCACAATGTTTAGCAAGTTATAAGCAATGATATGTTAGAATTATGCAGCCCTATTCCTCTGCAACTGTAAAACTGTTTGGTTGTGTGCAGGCATGAATGTAGGCTCTTGGCATTTAATGGATATATGCATGCGTGTATATGGACATTATTCTGGCTCTGCCGGTGCAAGAATGGAATGGCTTGTTTTGTGAATTTGATTGGCTCTCTGTGGGCGTTATCAGAGTGTGCGAATGGTACTTTTAAAGGAAGCTTGGATCCAGTATAATTTATTAACCGGACATACATTCCTAGGTTATCTGAAGTGTTATTATGGATGTTAGTTTGCATGTTTCCATCGTTATCATTCGTGTTGATGCACTGAAAACGTTGGATGCTGTAGGGTAAAAACAGTATGGGAGGGAGGAAGATTTGGTCAAAATATTATTATTATTATTATTATTATTATTATTATTATTATTATTATTATTATTATTATTATTATTATCGTTGACTTTAGTGTTGTTTTGTGATATTTGAAGCGGCGGTCGTTGCTTTTGCATCTAAGATAGAGATATGGGAGTGGTCACTGCGGCAGTTTTATAAAAGAGAATGGAACAGAAAAGAGATCAGAAGAAGAAAAGAGAAAGCGAATAAGAAGAAAGTTATAAAATATGAGAAATGAAGAGGAAAATACATCAATAACTGGTTTATAGATGGGTTGAAATGAATAAGCAAATAAATAAAGAAAAAGAAAAGATAAAGGGTAAATAAAACAATATTAACAGCAACATCGATAAAGCAGGCCTTGGGAAGGAATAAAAGAAGGAAATAAAGGACAAATAAAAAGATTAAGAGAAACTATAGCAATAACTAAAGAAATAGCAAAAGAGCCAGCACAGAAATAAGCAGAAAAACATAGAATGAGATAAATATAGGAATGAAGGAAAGAAGGATAGGGGGGATAGATGAAGAAAGAAAGAAAGAAAAAAAGAAAGAATTAAATAAAAGAAAAGATGAAGTAAAAATAAAGCAATATCAAAAGTAACATCAAAATAGCTGTCCTAAAAAAGAGAACAAAAAAAAAGATTTTTTTAAAGTTGTTGGTGACCGTAGTCGAGGGCGACCAGAAGGCTCCTTTTTCAATAGCTACTACACCAAAGTGTAGAGGGAGGGTACTACTCCTTTCTCTTGATTGCTCCACTTTACTCTTGATACGTACCTTATATTGCTGAGTGTTAAACAAAGAAGTATCAAGATCCATTTTTAAATTATTTGGTATGACACGATCTGGGATTGAAACCAGGTTTTCCAGACCATCGGCGAACACTCTATCCACAAGACCAATGAACCGGTTTAAGAATGAAATAGGTAGAGGAAATTAAGAAGAAAGGTTAAAAGGAAGAAAGAACACGTGAAATATAGAAAAAAATTGAAAGGACAGCACACTGAAGAAATGACAAAAAAGAAGGAAATTAAAAAGAAAGAAATACAATAGTAGAAACGAAAGAAAAAAGGCAGAAGGGGAAGAAGAATAAATGCACATTTGGAAGTTGTAAAAATGAAAAAAAAAGACGATCAAAGTTAAAAATAGAAAGCAAGGCGAATAAGAAGGAAAAAGATGAAAAGAAAAAGAGAAAAAAGAAAGAGCAAGGAAAAAAAACAAAGATAAATAATAAAAATTCCATCATTATCGTCACCAAATCGTATTGATAAGACAAAATTTCCCCTCTCTTTCCCTTCTCTCTCTATATATCTATCTATCTATCTATCTCTGTCTCTTTCTTTCTTCTTGCTTTTCGTCCTAATCCTTCGGCGCTCATTGCAAGTCCTCTAGAATGAATGCAGTGTCCGCATAAAACTGATGTATGTAAGTTCTTGCTGCCAACTCAACTATATGTAAGAATTCATAAGAGGAACCCACTCATGAATTTGCCTTAACGTCTCAAGCAGTGGCCATATGTCTTGTATAGCTTTCTTGGATGGAGTGAGATTGGAGGTAAGAGGCAATAGAGCTGTACATTTTAGGGTGTTCTTTTCAGGATATGTTCCAAACTGCACGTATTATTCTGTTATAGCTTCAATCTGTCTTTTTCTTCATGCATTTCTTTTGCGTCCAGGTGATGCAACCATCAAGTTGTCCCCACATAACTTTTTTTTTTATCAGAGAGATTAGAACCCTTTTTAATGAAATAGCAAAATAGATGCGCCAATGGCAAAGTAGGTACATCATGTAAGAAATGAAGGGGTGCAAATTTTGAACGGAAAGAACAAAAGAAAAGAATTTAAAAAAATAATCCAATAGGTGAAAGAAAAAAAGGGGGAAAACTTATGATGTAAAATAAAGAATAAATAAATATGAATACGAAATTCGCGAAAGAAAGAAACAAAAGAGAATAAAGATCTAAATAATAATAAGGAACAATGAAAGAATAGATCGATCGAACAAAATTGTGGAAAGGAAATAAATTAAGGGAAATCGTCAGAAAGTGAAGCAGGTTTGAAAGGCAAGGGTATAAAATGCAGAAAAAACATGAAATAAAGAAAAAATTAAAAAAAAACAAAAAAACAACAACAACAAAATAATAAATAAATGATTAAACTAATAAAAAGCAAAAATTAAAAGCCAAACAAAAGTGTAGAACGTCAAGACTGATTTATGAGAACAACAATAATTATTATAAAAGAATGATAAAAAATTCAAAATGAAAGATTAAGTCTCGGGTTTTAAAAAAATCTGAAGATATTTTGGATGATTTCCATCTGAAATAAGAACTTTTAAATTCAAAAAAACAAAAATATGCACCCTTTTTTAAGCTAAAGCCTAAATGTGCATTTCAAAGATGATTTTGCATGGAAAACCTTTGAACAACACTTTTTACTTAAATGCAGATGAGATAAAGATGCATTTTGAATTGTATACGAGGATCATTAAATAAGTTTCCAGACTTTTTTCGTATGGGCAATTTTATTCAAAGTACATACATGAAACTCTAGTTCCTTTCCAAGTAATCTCCTCCGGCTACAATGCACGTGTACCATTCCAACAACTTCTGGAAGGCCCCAGAGAAGTCCTCTTGTGTAAGCGTGTCAATGACCTTCGTCACAGACTCTTTCATCTCCTCAATTTTCTCATAACGACAGCCTCTGAGCTTAGGGAATAACCAAAAGTCACAGGGAGCAAGGTCTGTACTATAGAGAGGCTAAAGAGCTGTCTTGATACCCATCTTGGTCAAATAGTCTGTGACAAGGATGGAGCTGTGGACTGGTGCATTGTCCTGGTGGAAATGCCATTGACCCGATTTCAAGAGTGCTGGTTTCTTTCGACGGAATCTCTTCCTGAACTCCCTTAAAACCTCAACATAGTAACCTTAACCCTAACCCTTTGGCCAATCAACTCTGGTGTATTGACTTCCTTACTCCTCCCACACCTCTCATTATTCCTCAAAGAGTTCCTGTCTTCCTTGAATCTCTTTTGCCACTCAAAAACCGATGCTCGATTCATGCAAGATGCTCCAAAAGCAGTCTGAAGCATTCCATACGTTTCTGTGGCATCTTTTCCAAGCTTAAAACAGAATTTTATTGCATATCGTTCTTCTAAAGTGTCAGATTACATTTTTGAAATTCACGAGCTGGAACAATCAGGCTTTAGTAGGGTATTAAAATTGCTGCTGTAGTTGTTCATTCGAACGTGAAATCATAAAAATTGGTCAATCAACTAATAAAATGTGTAGCTATAACATAGTGAATGTTCAAGATTCTACAACAATTTCAAATGCCTGTACAAAAAAAGTCTGGAAACTCATTGAATGCACTATGTATACTTGGAAGTCATAACTGTTAAACTTACTTTGGCATAATATAACCCAACAAGGTTTGGCATAGCGTAAAACCAACCCGAAAATTTTGAAAATCAATGTTTAAGAATGTTGTGTATACTTATTACTTTATAACAATATGAAACCGATCCATTCCTTCTATCATATATATATCAAACTGATTGAATCTCAAACCGTCTAAGGTTTCTTTATGAAGTGGTAGGGTGACCAAATTTATAGTACGGTTGTATGTACATATTTTGTATTACTATTTAGGTTGTTTTCATTTGCACATGGTCTTATTAAATATGATTCATTTTTAAATAGATATATTTGACGCATTGATAACTTATGTCATAAATAATATAAAGAACCAAATAAATAAAGGATCTGTATATAACTATTTTTTTTTCTAATATAAAACTCTAATCAATTGTCAACCTAAATTCTTTTTGTTTCATCCTACTTAGAAAACAAGAAAGGCAACTGATGTGGCGTCAATTTTTCCAAGCTAGTCTAGCAAACCATTGCTAGTCAATTCGAGTTTGAATAAATGTCTTTTCTTCTAGTTTTGCGCAAAACTTTATAAATAATTCCGAGGGAGACACATGTTTCCACACGAAGGGTGTCACTTAACTGAGTGATAAAACAAATAGATATAGAAGGACTTAACAATAAATTTACGATTAGGATCAACATGATCGTTCAATTTTAATTTTATTATAGACTTAAGTAGAGCATACCATAAATTCGAAAGAAAGTGGGCATCGCGGGAGGTGTAATGGTTAGCAAGCCAGGCTAGCAAACCTACACGAGAGAGTTCGAGTCTCACTGGTTTTCCCATTCATTCAACGCTGTGCCACATCTAAGCAAAAAGCTTAGTAAATTGATAAATTAAAAAAATTTTTTTTCAGAACATTAGATTTATACTCTACTTAAAGCATTTCTAAAATTTTGAACCTACCATAGGATATTTCAGCTTCAGTTTCTTTTATTTTGGTTTGTATAATACAATTCAGGTTCAGTAGATTATTAGGATAGATACAGAATAAAGAGAGTAAATGAAGAAATAATAGAAGAAAGAACGAAAAATAGAATTTAAAAAATCGGAAACAAAAGAATAAAAATATAAAAACAAATACGAGATTAAGTTTGTTCAAATGGGAAAGAAATGTAAAGTTTTTATGTTTTTTTTATGTGAGAAAGGAAAAGAATAACGAAGATTAACATGTAGAAGTGAAGAAGTGAATGAAAGAACGGCAAGACAAAATCGTGAAAGAATGGAAGTTGGATGTAATTTGTTCAATCCTTACCCACATATATATATATATATATATATATATATATATATATATGTCTTAGTATATAGGATCTATAAGGGTGAATATGAAGTCGAGAAAGAAATGTTGAGAAACATGAGAGAAATGTGATAAGAAAAAAGAAATAGACATCAGGGGATCAGCGTGATACTTGGTAAAGGATGCTGATTTAAGCAACAACCTTGGGCGGAAGAAAGAAATTAAGTGAAGGAAAATATATACGACAAGATGAAGTCGGGAAATCCTCGAAAAAGAAGTACATAGGCAATTGGACGCATCGGAAGTAAGAGAAAGAAAACGAAGAAATTGGAATGCAGGTGAAATCTTTGGTTGATTTATACGCGAGTCATTATTGCATCTTGTTCTACCAGTCTCAATTTCATACGCTGATGGCCAGTTTTCCCTTCGGCCAAAAAACTCATTTCCCGCGCATTCACGCTGCAGACCCATTTGGGCTTTACGGCTTTCTCTCCATCAAGAATGGGTATTGTTGGCCATTATTTGGGTTTTGTCTTCATTGTTGGCATTCATTCTACTTGCTCACCTCAGCCCTTCTATAAGAACACCTTTATTCAAGTTCTTGGATTTGCCCACCATACTAAACCTTTCAATGTCCTTTTTTTTCTTCTTTTGGCTTTTCCTTCTTCAACATCTCGCTTTCTTCTGTCCTTAGAATTGTAGTTGTTATCTTGGTGATTATTATAATTTTTCTTTTCACCTTTTGCTTTCCTTTTCTTTTCAAGATTAACAGTACCCTTTTTTTTATTATTTGCATTATCACTTTTGTAACTAATATGGCTTTTATCCATTATACTGTTTTAAATTATATCCATATTTCTCCGTCCATTTCGTTGGAGCCAACTGCATTTCTGTCGGAGGGTAACGCCACCCCGCAATTAGTCTTCTTAATATGACAGTAAACTATCTGATGGTGAGGCTCTAATCCTGGTGTGGGATGAATTCCATTACTCCCAGGTCCACTCTGACCCGGATTAAGAGTATCTGTTAAGATCCCAAATATGGGTCAAATAGAACTAGTGTACTCTGTATGATACTTCACTACGTCCGATTATGAGGCTCCAGTCCTGGAGATTTGAAAAATCCAGAGTACCCTTTTATTATCATTACTCTCAGGTCAGGTCTACTTCAACCAGTAGTAGTAGTACGTAATAGGGTCTAATATATTGTTCAAATAGAGCTATCTAATCAGCTACCGTACTTAGAATCATTTAACTGTGAGCAAACAAATGATTGATGTTAAATTGAATTTTTAGTATCACATTGCAATACTTGAAGATATGTAACTGAGTGTAAATGGAACTATTAGTATCATATAGCAATACTTAAAACTATTTAACAGTGTGCAAATGATAAATTGCAATACTTGAAATTGAAAATGGCTCCCCCCCCAAATATCCTACCAAGCCAACAATAATTATATTCGGTGTTACTTCAGTTCTGAGAATAATCACAGGAACTTCTTAATAGCTTCCAATTTATCATTAACGGTTGTAATTATTATTGCCGTTAATCTTCTTTAACTGCTCTTCTTTTTTATCACTTTGAGTATTCCGATTATTGTTTTTATCTTCCATGTTATATTCACAATATTTTAGCCAATGCATCATTCAGCTTTCTTTAAGTGTTTCATGTTAAACTTGAAAGGCGACACAGAACTTTGAACCGCATGCTTAATTTAATTTACTTAGGGTAGATTGTTCGAATTCCGTTACATGTGTTAAGCTATAGTAAGTACGCAGTCGGAATTGAAACCGCAACCTCCAGTTGATTTCAGTTAGAAACACTTTTCAAGCCAAAACCTATCTGCTTTTCTCTACACGTCCTGTAGGAAAATTAATGTGAATTCTGGGGACTTATTTAGCTTATGTCTCAATTAACTCCTGAGATACTACTATAATGTATGATTTTTTTTTACCGAGGCCCATATAGGACATTTTAAAACAATTGTACCTGGTCACGGTTAAGGGAATTAAAGCCATCAACTCCGTGTATTAAATACAGCTTTCCGTTTGAAGTTCTGTTTAAGCTCACTAGTTCGACAGGAAACACCTGAAGAATGCCAAAGTTTTCATCGGGCAAAACGTTGTGAATATAACAAGATATAAAAACAATAATCTGAATAATCTAAGTGATGAAAAGTATCACACTTTATCTCAGAAATTTGGACATATAATATTCTTCTGTTTTCGACCCAAATGATGATAGAATATTTATTTTTCAATATATACATTGTTTAGAGTATAAGGGGAAAAAAACTAACAAAAAGAAATATTTATTTCTAATGTTCGTTCTCTTCATTATCTTTACTTTTTGTCCTGTTGCTGGAGCTTAGAACACACTGAAAACACTCGCAATGGTGTATGACATCCGCCAAAAACAAAAAGGAGTTACAAATGATAAGACAGTAAACGTCATCTGGTAGAAGGCTCCAGTTCTAGAGCAGGTGGGAATGTGGCTTATCCCTTCATTATCATTAGCGCCATGTTCCCTCTGGCCAAGTATGGTAGCATGTGTTAGAGCCTCTTATACCAGTCAAATAGATCTGTTTGTTGATTAAAACTTTTTACAGTTGAATAGAGTGACACCTCGAGAAACGAAATTAATTCGTTCCGGAGGGAATTTCGCATCTTAGAATTTTTGTATTAAGGAAGAAGATTTGCCATATAACTTGCGAAATTCGCTCCAGCCCCTACAAGCAGTCCTATAAGGTGCAAATATTTTACCCACCCGAAGGAATATGTTCGTTAATGACAACATAGTCATTTACATAAATGTTAAAAAAGATAAGTGCACAACAAAATGTTCACGTGATGCTAAGAAACGAATTCTAGGAGGGTCGCTGTCGAGCGGTACATTCGATTTTTGTTTTCGCATCTTGAATATTTTTCGTTAAATGGGACGGAAATCTTTTCGAAGAACGTTTGATAATCTGAATTTTTCGAAGAATGGAATTTTCGTCAGTCTAGTTTATACTGTAATAGATATGATAAAAATTAATGCAATATATATATATATATATATATACGTAATATTAAGACTTTACAAAAAATATAGATAAAAATTTACGCTTTACGTTACTCGAACCACTGGGAATAAAATAATCGCAGGAAAGTTGTAATATCGTTAAAATCGATCACTCAATCAATCTTTACTTGTTTTCTTAATATCAGTTTTAATATTATTATTCAGTCAGGTGTCACACCATTTGCCGCATCTTTCCTATAGAATATACATTATGATAAATTTTGAAAAATAAATGTTTAATATTTTTCCCAAGATAGATTATAAAGTTTGAAGTAGGCACAGACACGTATTAATATCAACTCTCCAAAATTAGGTGGGGCCAAATATCAACGAGACTCACGACTCGGGTCAATCACCGAGCCATGTTAATCGTTCCACGGTCCGCTTTGTATAACTTGGTCGTATGTCTAAACTCCTTCTTTCGTGTCTCATGGCTAACACCAAAAACTTCAGGAAGCCGTCTCCCCAAACTCAAACCCTCTCTGAGTGGTGGTGCCTGAAGCATTTCTTTTTATGGGAATGCCGATTGAGCCTTAGGTATTTTTGAGAATACCGAACGTATCTGGGCTATTGTCCTTTGCCTGAACCCACCTTAAAAAGGATCTGTGCCGCTATCGTCTGGTTGTTACAGCTTACGGTAAATACCAGCGAGACTTGTGACTCGAGTCACACTACGGCTATATTTGTTATTGCACATTTCGGTTTGTGTCACTTGGTCTGTTTTCTCCGTTACTTCGACAAAGGTCGCTAGAAACGCGTGACGGGGAAGCCAAGCATTCGTGTCTCGTGGCTAAGACCGATACACCTTGGGTCTCAGGGCTCTCCCACCAGGTTCTCACCTGTGTCGGCAGGGCTTGGTTTATCGCCTGGCGCCTGACGTGCCCCTTTTTAGAGAAATACCGACGGGGATCAAGGCATTTTTGCAACCGACCACGCATTTGAACTCCGGCTCATACTCTTCTCTTACATGTTAAAAAATGCTACACTTTGTTTTGATGGGGAGACAAATAGATGCAACGTGATTTATGAGTTTCACCAGTCAAGTATTGATAGATTGTTCACAGTATCTTGTGAAGTAAACCTATTTTTTTATCAAACTTCTTGATATGTTTTTTTTTTCCTCTCGGTTAATCCGAATATACGAATTGTCACGCGATATCCCACTGGAAGGAGGGAGATAAAATTACTACTCCTCGTATTCGAATTGACAGTATCAAGCCGTCAAAAAAGTGACCGTTAAGGAGGAATGTAGGTCACAGAGGGGATAAACAGATGTTGGTACTTGGTGACCTTACCCAGGTCGCCGGACACCAAGAGGAAGAAGAGAGTTGCCAAATGATTGGCCGGGACCCCAAAACGGAAGTGGGGACCCCCTCCCCTCCGCGGAAGTAAATAAGAAGAAAGCTAGTTTTTGAGCAGGGTCCGTAGTGGGCAGACGAACCATAGCCATTTTACTCCGGGTTGAAGACAAAAGAATACCGGAGACAAGAAGGACCCCAGTTTCTTCAAGCCAGTGTAAAAAAATAGAATAAAGTCTATTAGCCCGTGAAAGAAGAAAGATTCTCCAGTGGAACCCCGTCGTAAAATAAGATAAGTAACTTTGGGGCCATTTTCCTTTATACCCAAATTTTGTATACCACTCTCTCTCTCTCTCAATTTGAAGAAAAGCAAAAGTCAAGAAAAGACATTCATATTAGTGGACTGTCGATTTATTAGATGTTTTGACACTTTGAAAGTGTATATAACTGTAGTAAAGGAATTCATGTATTTTTATGTTACCATGTGGTCTATGTTGTTCTTTGCCGTTCTACTACGAATTTGTTGTCACATTTCCTTTTTAGCTTCTATTCGCCTTATGTTATCTTGCTTAGAATTGTCCTATTAATTCCTAAAATATCACACGGGAAACCGGAGTTGCTGACTACTACAATATAATATTATTACGACTAAAACCTATAGGCTCATTATCTTCCATTGTCGAGGGGAAGGAAGTTTAGCGGCCTGGTGGGTGTGTGATAGTGTGAAATTTGGAACCCCTTGCCAGCGGCGGTCAGTCTGGCCCTAAATTAATCCCTCACGTAATATGTCAGTTCTTATATGCCTGAGAGAAAAACTCTGAACAAGGACTTATTCTATAGGGGATCAAGTGCCAACCTGCCCCGTCTTCACACGTGCGAAAATAAAGTCCCGTTTTGGGATTTTAGTCAATTTGCCGTCACAGAATACTAACATATATTACATCGAAAATTCGTATCATTATAATATATAATATTATTTAACTTTTTGTCCGTCTCACTCTATTATTAGCTGTTTGCAATGAAGGAGTTAAAGTTTCTGCAACTTTCGTCGTTTCTAAAATGCTATTATAAGTTTGGAAGCTGATCTCGCCATCTGGACGGTTTCAATCCTTACTAGTATCTCGAGTTTTTCTAATCCCTTTTTTTAGCTACTTCCAAATTGTTCACTGACTCGGACTTTTATTGATATCTTATTCCGTGCTATTTTTTTCATCATTGACGTCTGAGTAAGATCAAATCTTCCTAAAATCTAAAAAAAACTTCTCTGTATTTTTGCTGATTTCCGCAGTGCTGTAATCTGGACAATCTCCTACTGATTTCCAGTTCCTCAAGTCTCATTTACTGTTTTAGGGATTGTTCAAAGGAATGATAATTGATATAACCATCACCTAGCTGTTCCACAACGTTTTCTTTAATTCTATGATAAGGTCAAGCTTTTTGCTTTCCTTCGTTTTAAATATTTTATTGAAAGAATAGTCCCTTTCTTTTTATTGAATAATTTAAAACCTAGTCTCCTAATTAGGATAGGGAAATGTCTTTTTTCTCAAGATTCAAGAATATTTTTAGCATCTCATTATTTACGACAGTTTCTGTTTTGTCATATTACCATTTGTTTTCATGGCAAAATTTTAGATTTCACAATTAAGTATTCAGTCATGCCAGCTATTGTACGCCTTCTGTTTTATTTTTTTTGCATTTGCTTATCAGTTTTACTGTTTCATCTCTCTCTCTATCTCTCTCTCTCCCTCTCTCTCTATCTCTCTCTTTCTCTCTCTCTCTCTCTCTCTTCATATATTTTTTGATATTCTGTCTCTTGTTTATTTTAGCTTTTACATGGCGTCTCCTTACCAAACATTCAGGGACTCTTCCAAGCGCACCAATTAGGAATCATATACCGGTCATCTTCATGTTTCATAATTTTTCATTTCTCTGGCTAGGTACAAGTACATGTCTCTCTTTTCATTTGCTTTGATTTTAACTCAGTGATGCACCCGGAAGGTAGAGTCCGTGATTCGGCAAATTCTATTTTTTTAAAACTTTTACTGTGTCTGGTCTTCTTGAAGGTATCAGTTGATCTGTTTGTATCTCAATATCCAAAAGAATTTAATTCTCCGGGACAGATTCAGGTTTGTGCGTATACCATTTGGTAGTATGGTCAGATCATATTCTCCAGAAAAATGTCCTATTAATCAGCTTCTCCAACCAGTCGTGTCTCGTCTTGTACTATTTTTATGCTTGTTTGTTGCATTCGCTTATATGATTAATCGTTTATTATCATTATTATTATTTTTATTATTATTATTATTATTATTATTTAATCATTTGAGTTTTTCACAATAGCTTTAGCTGATGGTCTTTCACTGGATTTTGAGTGACAGCAAGTCTACTCAAGTCTCCAGGACTCTTCTCAGTATTCTGGCCGTTCTCAATAATGATGTAGTTTCGATGGTCTCCACTCAGCCGCCAACTTCCAAATCCTCCAGGCCCCTTAATAATCCTTTAGTTACCGTGCCAAAAGTCCCAACTACAATTCGTATAATCGTCACCTTCATGTTTCATAGTTTTTTCCATCCCTAGCAAGGTCGAGGCATTATCCTTTTTTTCCCATTCTTTCAGTTTTATCCTGTGGTCAGCCGGAACAGTAAAATCGACAATTTTGCAAATTGTCTTCTTTTGTTGATTATCATTAGATCTGGTCTTCTGGCTGAGATTAGGTGACCCGTTTGTATGTCAAATTCAAAAGGAGTTTCTGAGTGTAATTTTCTAGGACAAGTGCTGGGTTGTGCATATACCATTTGTTCGTATGATCAAATTTAAAGTGTTTGCACATCTCCCAGTTGATCACCAGCCTACCCTGTCCTGTCTAGTCTTATACTTCTTCCGTGCTAATTTGCTGCATCCACTTATTGTGTAATTAATGGTTTCATCTTTGTCACCGCATAGCCTAAATTTGCTATGTTGTTGTGTGTTATCTATGCTCGCGTTCATATGACTGGTACTTACGGCATTGTTTTGTACTTCTATTAGGAGAGATTCGGCTTCTCTCTTAAAGTTTCCTTTTCTTTGCGACGTCTAGGTTTTTTCGTTGAGTTGTTGTTTATTAGTCGTTTAAAATGCCCATAGAGTTGTTTCAACTGATGGCTTTTCTCTGAAGGTTGAGTTACAGCTAGTCTTTTAAAGTCTCCGGGGCTCTTTTCAGTATTTTGGCTGATTTCAATAATGCTATAGTTTAAACAGTCTCCCACTGTTCTGTTATTTCCAAATACTGCAGTCCTTGTACTAATCATTTGGTGACTGTACCAAGAGCACCAATTACAAGTGGTATAATTGTCCCTTTCATGTTCCACATATTTTTTCAATTCCATCGCAAGATCGAGGTACTTATCCCTCTTTTCGGATTCTTTCAATTTTACTCTGAGGTCCGCTGGGACAACAAAGTCCACTGTTCTGTAAGTTCTCTCTTTCTTTTTTTTGTTGATTATTATAAGGTTTGGTCCTCTGGTCGATATAAATAGATCCGCTTGTATCTCCAAATCCCAGTGTAATTTCTGTGTCTTTACAATTGTAATTATCATTGTTGGTTTTGTTTTGATCAGGTGTTTTACACTGGGGATAAGGTGGTGGCAGATTTTCTCAATGTGATTTCACATTCATCAGAAATCTTGTTTTTTTCAGTTGCAACTAAAGAAGTTTTCGATTCTTTTTTACACTCTAATTTTCTACATCATTTCCCTTGGCCATATACGATTATTCCAAGAGTTTCAACAACGAAATCCCATTGGCCCAGCGGTTAGAGTGTTCGCCAATGGCCCGGGAGACCTGGGTTCAATCCCAGGTCGAGTCATATCAAAGACTTTAAAAATGGAACTTGATACCACCTTGCTTAACACTCAGCATTATAAGGTACGGTTCAAGGGTAAAGTGGAGCAATCCTGGGAATGGAGTAGCGCCCTACACCTTGGTGTAGTAGCTATCGAAAAGGGAGCCTTCGGGTCACCCTCGACGACGACTATTTCATGCAGATTTTCAGTCTATTTCAATTTAACTCTCAAACTGGAAACTCTTTGTATTCACGTTATTAACACAAACGTGAACAGAATGATCCATTTGAATCTCAACATCTCGGAAGATCGTTTGTTTTTCATTATTTAAAACCGATTCTGGTTTATGAATTATCGTGTAAGTTGTAACATGATTATTCCATATTACTTCTATTTCTATGTTACTTGGGTATAAAATTGAGGAAATTGTTATTAATCTAATCACATTTTATTGGTTAATATATTTTTTTGTTTTCTTGATTTCCCGTTTTGATTTAATTACGACATGTCATTTTCACATCTATTTCAATAATTCAGTTAAATGAATTGCTTTAATTTCTTAAAAGAATACAAATTATCATGGTCTATTTTAAAAATTCTTCAATATGTGCTTTTAGATGGCCATACGTTGTTGACATAATCAGCGCGAAGATATCTTTTATTTCGCTTGTCTTTTCACTTTATATATTTGTATAATACAATTACTGAAACGAGAATACATAAGAAGCAACAAAATACCAAATGTAGGCTAAGCGGTAACAGAGATGAAACCATCAATCTCATAGTAAGCGAACACAGCAAATTAGCACAGAAGGAGTATAAACTAGACCCGGTTGGGTGGACTAGGTGATCAACTGGGAGATGTGCAAGAAATTTAAATTGGACAATACGAACAAATGGTTGATGTACAACCTAGCAAAAAATGACACGCATAAACTCCTCTGAGACTTTGCCAGAAGACCAGACCTAATGATAAACAAGAAAAAAAAGAGAATTTGCAAAATTGTCGACTTTGCTGTCCCGGCTGAACACAGAATAAATCTGAAAGAAAATGAAAAGAAGAATAAGTACCTTGACCTTCCAAGGGAATTGAAAAAACTATAGGACATGAAGGTGACAATTATACCACTTGTGATTAGTTCTTTTGGTACAGTAACTAAAGGATTATTAAAGGGTCCGTATGACTTGGAAGTTGGCGAACGAGTGGAGACCGTCCAAACTACAACGTTATTGAGAACTACCAGAATACTGAGAAGTCTCCTGGAAACTTGAAGAAATTTACTATCAGTCAATCTCCTGTGAAAGACATTAGGTAAAGCTGTTGTGAAAAACTCTTAAAGCGAATGCAGCAAATTATCACTGAATGAGTATAAGGCTAGACACAACTGGGTGGGGCAACGTGATCCACTGGGAAATGTGCAAGAAATTGAAATTTGACCATACCAACAAATGGTATATATACAATCCAGCGCCTGTTTTAGAAAATAATACACATAAACTCCTATGGAACTTTGGCATACACATGGATCACCTAATCTCGGCCAACAGGGCAGACCTCATCATAATCAACTACGAAAAAAAGAAATAGCAAAATTGTTGACTTTGCTGTCCCGGTTGACCCCAGAAAAAACTGAAAGAATATGAAAAGAAGAATAAATACCGCGACCTTATTGGAGAATTCAAAAAACTATGGAACATGAAGGTGACGATTATACCAAATGTGATTGGTGCTTTTGGGACAGTAACTAAAGGATTATTAAAGGGCGTGGATGAATTGGAAGACGGCAGACGAGTGGAGACCATCCAAACAACAGCATTATTGAGAACGGCCCAAATACTGAGAAGAGTACTGGAGACTTGTGTAGACTTGCTGTCACTCAAAGTCCAAGGAAAACCATCAGCTAACGCTGATGTGAAAATGTCTATATAGTAATTGATATAATTATAAATAAAGTGTTGTCTTTTTCGGGGGTAGGGTATATTTTGGGACAATGGTGTTTAGTGACTGTCAATTTTTCACTGGTATGATCAGACTTATTCCGATTGCATCGACCAGAAACTGACAATCACCAACCCCCATTATCCGTGTATCTACACTATCCAAAGTTATATATATATATATATATATATATATATATATATATATATATATATATATATATTCTTACACTGATATTGTGTATTCTCAATCTTTTACTGTCGCAAACATATCATTACCATAAACCAACACACACACACACATATATATATATAATTGGTGTGATCAATTTACCTGTATAATCTGTCTATTAGATTAAAATATAATTTTCGTTAAAAATTAATTTTATCAATTTCCGATGAACAGCTTTCAAAGAATTGCATTGTATTCCACAATAAATTGTATTTAATTATTGAGTTTTCCAACAAAATTTTTCGCTCAATACAACGTGCTGAATTTATTGTTCTGAAAAGCAAACATATCTATGTCTTTTATACTGTTTCTACAATGCGAATGTAAAACAGACAGGCTGTTACTTTAAAAATCAACTTCTGCAGTAATGAATGTACGCAGATATATTTCGATATAGTCTTTTATTTGAATAACCCAAACTTCATGGTTTCAAGATAGTGAAGACGTTGAATAAACTAAATGTTTTCAAATCTTTCTTGATATTAGCCTGCAGGCTAGCACTCAGAGAAAAACAAGGGATGGGAAGTATGACCAACTCTTCAGAGGTGTTCTATTTCCGGTTAGGAATGACGTGAGTGTGGCACTTTCTTCTTCGCGGAAAAGACAAGTCAACGCGGAGAAAGGGATGGTCCTGAGGTGTATGTGCGGTGTCACTGTCCAGAAAACCTTAGAGTAGAGGAGTGGTCAAGTATAAAGCAGCCCTATTATGATTGATATCTGTCAGTTTTGTATGGAAGAATTCTTATTAGTATGACTACCCATAAATCATTTGAGCAAGGTATCACCGAAGAAGGTGCGGTTTTCGAAAATTAATGTAATGTGGTTCTTTCGTTGAAATTAGTTTTGGTCCTTTGTTTAAACACTTTTATCTGATAATTTTCTTCTGACATTTATTAAAAACTTTTACATTCTACCTCACTATAGTCAGTCGGATACCAGTGTGATGCACCTAACAAAACAAAGGATGGACAATGTCTGGATCTTGCAATAGAATTAAAAAGCTGCCAAATATAACGGTAACGGTGATACCAATTGTAGTTTTTTTTCCTTTGGAATGGTTTCCAGACAACTGGAAAAGAGTCTGTGAGGATTGAATTATTGAGAGATATCGAAACAATACAAATACACTCGTTAAATACAAGATAACTTAGGCCTGTCCCGTACACCTGAAAAGTTGTCGCTCATACATCAGAGAAGTGGGATGAAACTCACAAAGTAAAATAAAAATGACAGAATAAACACAATAATGAACTGAATAAATAATTTAAGTGCTTATATAAAGCATTCAATGTCTCTCAACTTTTTCTTATCACTGAAAAGGCAAATTATTTCGTGAACAATTTGTTTTTATAACAAAATGATTTTTATAGATTGAAAAAGGATTCTTTACTCTGAGCAGACGGTCAAATAAAAAACTAAACAAGTGCGGTTAACTTACCCACGCCTTAGCTGTCACATTACTTGTTTCATGCAATATCCTTGAGGGGATTAAAATTGCAATCTTCATATATTGTTAACGGATAAGAACAAAGGAGAAGACACGTACGTTTTAAAAAAATCCTCTGAAATGAAACATATTTATCTGCAATGTGGGAGAAATTAAAGTAGAATGAGGTAGGGAGATAGAAATAAAAATATCTAAAAAAAACATAAATAGAATCAACTACAAACCTCCAAAATACTACGGGTTATATCGTAGGAAAGTAATAGTTCAACATAATGGCGAAAAATATTGCAACAACAAAATGCTTCAAGAACATTAAAACATTGAAATAAAGTAGAATACTTTAAAATATCTCGCAAAAACTAAAAGAAACATTATGTTTTTAAGAATACAAACACGGCTATTACTAGCGCAACAAACAATATATGAAGAAAACTAAAAGAAGAAAAAATATCGCAGAATTCCTGAGAAAATTTCAAAATCTTTTTTATGAGTATCTTCTAAACTGGCAATTACCATGGCCATTCCATAAATTAGAGGAATTTTGCTTTAGAAACCATCAAGGACGTAGTAGAAACAAAGGATTATCACATTTGGAAATATATATTAAAACTAAAACATAGTTCTTCGGACGTATCATATATTCTTCAGTAAATTTATCATGGTTTGCTATTCTAACCATCAAAAAAACTATTTTGCATGATTAAAAGAATGTTTCCTATAAAGCAATTCTTGGCATTGCAGAGTATACATTCATGAGAATTCATTCTGAAAAAAGAATGTTGGATCATCCCTGTGGTGTAATGACTAAAGTGCTGGACTCCAGTTACTCTAAAATGTTCATATTCAGTGTTATACCCTTAATTGCATAGCTGGGTGGGGCTGTAGAATACACCGACAGCACCTCTGCAGAGGGGTAAAACCCAGCCAATGAGTGTCCTGGTTATAACACAAAACAATCCGATGGTGAGGTTCCAGTAATGCTGGAGCTTTGGGAGATGAGGAGTACCCCTTCATTTCCATCGCTCTAGAGTCTGCTCTGGCCTTGACTGCTAGCACCTTTTAAGGTCCTATCTATAGGTCAATTAGAAATAATCTGCGTAATTATGCTAAACTTAATTACTTAAAATAGGACTGTTCATTTGTATAACATGGATTTGGCATTAAGTAACTTTTAAAGGCTGGTATGCCATTAAACTACCCCCCCCCAAAAAAAACAAAAAACAAAGATATCATATACTAAAGAAAGTTAAGAATTTCCTTATTCTCGATGCTGTGAGTTAAATGTTATTAGCGCTGCTGTTCTACAAGGAGGCATTGACATAAAATAAGCCACAAAGATTGGTATTGTAAAAAATATTTTGCTCTTCTTAAAATAATTCCCTTGATTTATTGAAGGATACTAGTATATATATATATATATATATATATATATATATATATATATATATATATATATATTGGTGTTATTGATTCATATCAATACCTATAGTAGAATGGAAATGAATTTATTATGCTAATGTGACCGGGTTTTGTTTTTCTTAAAGGAATTGTTGCTACGTGATGTTAGGTACATAGAGGTCTTTACCAGGAAGATTTAAATGTTCATAGTTGAATAGATTAATTGTCTTGACGGAATTATTCCCGTCTCCAGTTTAACTGGATATATATATATATATATATATACTCCCCTAGATAGAGAGAGAGTTATATACTCCCCTACCCCCGTACGGTTGAGTTCTCTGGCGAAGAAGTAATCGTGTTGCCATTAGCGTATATTGCAAGCCTCTTCATATATGAATTAAGGTCTCGGTAGCCATTGAACGGATGTATGTAAACAATAGTAATTGTGATTCATAACCGTTTAAAATTTACTTCGCAGCTAATGGCTTCTCGTGGCTGAATGGTTAGAAGCTTGGCTTGACGGTTGAGTCAACCGGGATTCGATCCCAGCTACGGGAAGCTACTGTCTAACCACACTGCTGAGTTCTGATAGAACGAAACAGATCTGTCAATGGATTACTATATATATGTCTATGAGTGTGAAAATACAGACGCTATTGTCACTGTTTAGTTTCATCTTTATACTTTGCTCTTCAATAATTTTAAGCCAGACTCTGCTATTCCTATGCAGTTGTATCTATCTTCACAGCATATGTGTCTGTTTATCTCAATAACTGTGTGAGTGCTTATAAGGTTAAAGTAATTTTCGTGTATGTTATAACGTAGTTTATATCTGATTACAAATGGTTGATTGGTAGTCAGAAGAAATAAACTGAAAAAAAATCTGATTCGATAAATAGAAATCTATTGGTACTCTTTTCGTAAGGGATCATTAGAAACGCGGGAAATGTGAGTCACAATTCCCTTGAGAATAAAGTTTAATATTTTTGTCGTGTAGAGACGTGGTATTCACTTCTTTTAAGCTTTGACCATACAGCTGGGTCCTTGGTCTGTATCTTTTTCAGAACGTTGGTTTTCTCAATGACTAGTTTTGTAAACCCTAATAAACTACCTCTTGCAAAAATTATGATGAGAAGATTCACTGATTATTTATATTAAGCTGTAAATAAACTAATAAGAAGTAAGACGCAACACATTTTATGTAATAGTTAATCATTCTTGATTCATGGAATTTTAAAAAAGACTTGATTAAATTCTTATAATTAAAGGTATAATTTTTCCATGCTGCGCAGATAAAAATATTATGAAATAACCGAATGTTGATCCTAAAATATATAAATGATCTCGTAAGTTATAGTCTTCAAAAAATACCAGTGGAAGCAAAGATATTTAAGACAGCCTGCAGTTTAATGACCGTTCTTATATAAATCGAAGAAATGGAAAAGATCGTTAAAATCATTTAAGTAGGCAATCCACCATGGAGAGTAGCGAAAAATGTTGGCTGTCCCAGTCAGCTGTGTAATGAATTTGGTGAAACTATAAAGGAATCGGAGTCTCTAAAAAAAAGAACACCTCCTGGTATACCTCGAAATACATCAAAGCATCATGATAGAAAATTGAAAGCAATATGCCTTCAAATGAGAAAATATATCAATAAAATAAAAATCAGATGGATCGAAACAGGAGTTTATGGTAGAACTAAGAGATGGCCTTAATAACATGACATTTACACCGAGTAAAGACAAAAAATATTGGCACTAACACATAAACAGAAGAAAATGAGATTCAAATGCGTTAAAGAGAAAATAATAATAATCAGTTTGATGAAAATGATATTGAGTGATGAATAAAAATCTGCTGTGGCCGAGACAATGATATTGAAACTTTTATCTGGTGTTGCTCAAATAAACATAAAGATGTGCTGAAAAAATATTAAGAAAGATAGAAAGAAAAGTAATTTCACTATTTTCTCATATGAGTTTGCACGTCATTTAAAATGACTGAAGGGATGATAAGAATTAAAATAATCAATATATAAGTGCAAATTGATATTCTGGATAGTTTTATAATACGATCGATCGGAAATTTGCTTGGTGATAATGAAGTTGTATCAGGACAATAATCCATATTGCCACACATCAAAGGTTTTTTTTTTCTTTTTCAAAGTTTCTTCTAAGGAAGGCATATAAAATCAAAGAGATGATCGGCGAAGAGTGAAAATCTAAACCCAATTGAAAATATATTATGCTTTTAAAAAAAGGTCTAAGAGAAGTTTTCATCCAAAGAATATGTATTAATTGCAATTCAGGGAAAGTTTGAACTCCATTGATAAAGAATATTGATTTGAATTGGTAAAATTTAAACTTGAAAGAATTAAGGATCTCATAAAATCTCGAAGAGGGTTAAGTATAAATTCACATTTTTTGTCAATAAATATCAGAATTATTTCTTTAATTTCAGATTATTCTATGATATTTTCCGTGTGTTGATTGAAACCATTGAATTAAGTTATATAATTAAGTTTGTTTAATTTTTTTTATGAAACTAAAATGTCCGGCTATCAAATATATATACTTTGCGTCGTATCAAAAAGAAGATCTTTTCTGCTAAGTTAAAAGTTGAGTTGAACATTCTGTATGTGTAATATTTCCAAATTAGTGTTAAGGCTACTATGTGTATTTGTTTCCGCTTCTTTCTTTCATTTGATGTAGTTCAAAGCAATATTTACATTCCTAATTTTTTTGTCTTTTGAACTTGGTATAACAAGTGTAACAAGTCAACTTGAATATGTCAAGAAATATGATTGTAAAACCGACGGGTGGATTCCATAACAATAGTTTTCATTAAGCGCTTATTCAATCGGAAAATATATTTTTACTATGGAATAGAATTATCACAATGGTTATGTAACATGAACTTTTGTCTAAAAGTCAATACACTTGGTGATTGAAAAATACATAAGTCAGTTTTGATAAAGAGGTAATGTATAAATATGTTCTGTGTGTATCTACATAAACATTTGCTTCCAGGTTACGGTGAAAAAGATATGTAAATTTATCTCTTCGCAGTTATTATATTCATTTGGTAATATGGCATTATATGACAGTAAAAAAATTGTTTATCAATCTGTTTTAAAGAGCAATATAATACTACTTATTATTTAAAATGACTGTTGCTTTAAGCAAAATAATATGATTGTAAATAACTGCTTCTTTTTTAGTTGGGTCAAATGTAATATCATGGCGGCTTTTTACCACCAGTGACCCTAACGCTCAGCTCACCGACTTGATCAATAATAACCATCCTCGTTGTTACTACAAGGGAATGTCACACACGAAATTTGGGGATTTTTTTTTTAGTTAGTAAGAAAAGCCTGACAAGAAAAAACCTAAATTTCAGTGATAGCAAAACATCTCTTTTCACAGGAGATGGTTACAATTTGTAACAAATAGATCTTTTTTAATCGATTTGAAAATACCACTTATTGTCTTCTTGTTTTTGAGATCGGTCAAGAAAGATGTTGTGACAATGACCTTAAAAGTGGGATTTTCCGTGACCACGTGACAGAATGTTCCTTTCCTACCGAATCTCGACGTCATTTCTTCATTGTGTCCTCGTGTTTTTAGAAGCAACAATTTTCTCCAAGACATCGCAACGCTTTACAGATAATCTGATAAAAACTCGAGCTGCTGGACAAATAATGTCTTGATTAAGTTTTATTCTAATTTTATTTATTGTAAAACAAATAAATTATAGCTGAAAGTAAATTTTGCGAATTTATAATGTGTATGATACTTCTGTATATATATATATATATATATATGTGTGTGTGTGTGTGTGTGTCTGTGTGTGCGTGTGTGTGTGTGTTTGTAGAACAATATGACGCTTTTACAATAAATGTCGAACACTAATAATATCCTCCAGTTTTGAAATAGAACGCCTCAAAGAAAACACAATGTAAAGAATTTATTTGTTCTTTCTTTCTACAATAAAATATTTGAAAAGTAATATTATTCAGAAAATACAATATCACATATCTAAATGAAGATTTAATAACAAAAGCATGACTTTTAACATTGGCAAATAATTCAACTATAAATAAAATCCATTATTGAATACCTAGATTTTTTCTTATTTAGACATTTATACACACACACACACACACACACACACACACACACACATACCACACACACACACACACGCATATATATATATATATATATATATATAATTATGTTTTAAGGTATGCCTATATTATGAATATAAAAGCGTAGCTTCAATCCGATTAAAAATATTTACTGCATTCTTTCCTTATGCCCTTTAATATTGTCTGGGAGTGTCTTAATTTTGAGGTACGCAGAACTTGTGAGGTTAACTATATCCAACTGTCAATTTTCATTTCCATTTGTTTTCTCAGGAAGATACAATTATAGATCAAGTTCATAAAGACGATTGACACAAAGAAAACAAATTATTCATAAGGAGATTTATTGAATTTTATGAGATATTCATGCGTTTCTCATTCAGTCCCACAACTCCATTTCCACCAAACCTATTCTCACCATTTCTGCACTGTTGAGAGGACTCATTTTCAATAGGAGCATGTAAATCTATGTGTATAATGGGAATAAGTAGAATTTCCAAATTACAATTACCAGGAATGTTGGCACCAAATCAACAAACAGGAGCAGGATATATATATATATATATAAGCACAACATCGCAATACTCATCAGTTTTCAAAATGTCGATGTCATTAAAATCTATTGGTCACGTAGGATTTCGCCAAGTGGCAGACAGATGTTGGTGAACGGAGTTTGGAAATGGGCCGGCAATGTTCAGCAATAAACCGATTCTTGGCTTCTCGTTTACTGGGCAGTTATTTACCATGACCTCGACACATATTTGGCACGATCAGGCAGAGCGACCCACAAGGATGGAACTACACTGAAATTAATATCATTAACGCTTTTAATGAGAAATCGCTAATCATTGTGCTGTGCTTTAAGAGAGTGTTTTAGCCAAAATTTAAGAGCTCTAGATTTCTATTCCGGGGGTAAAAATGCATTTTCGTTCGATTAATTTCTATCGCCAGAAGTATATTTTTTCTTTGAAGATACCAGTCTGCATTTTCGCATATTCATTAAATATTAACCATTAAATAAAAATGAACATTATGAATATTTGGATTTCATCCAGTCTCATGTTTATCATATAAATAATCATTATTATAATTGTTATTTTGCTTCTTTAGAACATATCAATATTCTAATAAGATTAAAAGCCTAAGTGTTGATACAAAAAATATAATCACGGGAAGATATAGAACATTCACAATTAGTTTATGTTCATCCCGCTTCATAGCAAATAAAGAAATCACAAAAAATTCTGTAAACAATAATGCGAGTTTTATATTTATATGGATAAAAAACGCTAAGTTTTTATTTTCCATAATTTTCTCAGAAGTTGTATTCATTCAAATATGCGGTCTTTGAACCAAGTCATTATTTTTTTCTTTTGTCTGTCTGTATATAAATACACCTAATGATACCAATGCGTTTATCGTTCGGCAGCATATTTCATTTTATATATATATATATATATATATATATATATAATATATAATATATATATATATATATATTATATATATATATATATATATATTATATATATATATTATATTATATATATATATATATAAAACAATTTTTAGACTTCTTTGTATCGGCCCAGACGTATAAAGTAAACTTCATCACGAATCCGTTTTTTTTATTACCTTTTTTTCCACGAGGAAATATTTTTCATTTTCTTAAAAAGATGCCCAGCATATTTGACCAGCCCAGTCATCGGAGATGTAATCCCTGCAGACGGTTAAGTCCTTAAAAAAATTAACTACGACACTAATCCATATCTAATGTCTAGGCTCCAGTTTTAGAGATCTAGGGAGTGGATTACATGGGTCAAATAGGCATTCTTAAAAATGTTTAAATTTTATAAGATCGTGAGCAAGAAATAATTCGCTGGAAACCAGTCAACCAAAACGTCCTTATTAATTTATCATCAAAACAAATTAAATATCAACACGCTTTGGCGGGTATCCTCGTGGTGTAATGGTTTAAACCGCTGGACTGCGAAATCGTACAAAGCGAGTTCGAACTCCAGTCTCGCTATTATGTTTACTTTCGGGCAAATACACTTGGGAAGGTATGAGCCCCCTTATCCTCCAAGCTATGGGTTAAATAGTACCAATACTGTTCAAGGATAATAGCTTTGGCATTAAACAACCTACAAAGGTTGATATACCATTAAACAAAGAAATCAATCAACAAACTTCGAGATAAATCATATTTTATTTCCCACAATTTACTCATCCACTACATATTTAGGCTATTCTGGCAAAGGTCGTACGAGATAATACACTCGATCTTCCAATCCAAAAGAATTACCGCCCTCAGGACAGTATCTACTGAATATTTTCAAATTTTTATATCTAATATCGTTTCCGATGAGAATAATCGTTTTTGGTTTAAAATTTATTATCATAAGTTGGTCGAGTCAAAAGTTTTGCAATATTTTGGTAACGTAAGACACAATTAGATTGTTCCGAATGAATTTGGCAAGTTTATATAGATGACGAATCACAGAGAATTGTGAGATACTGTGCCCGTTTTATGGTCTCCGAGGGTTAGTCATCAGGATTTAGTTTGCAGTACGGCCTCGAAATCCTCGGTTTTAGGCTTATATGACCTTGCTTAATCACTAAGCAAAATTTCTTGAACTTCTGATAACAGTTCTGAGACTGAACTATCCTGCACCTTTCGCCCTATAAATAATTCTGATTGCTGCTGTGGCATTATGATCACTTTTTAACTCGTACTATATAAGATCCCGAATTAAACTACTGTAACATATTCATCTCTGCAGATTTCAAATCCCACATGAAGATAAAGCCAATACGTGTCAGCGCGCAAGATTTCGCGTAACTAACAAACACATAGGGTTTCTGTCACGTGATATGAACCCCGCAAAATAACATGTACAAAAATATTGGAAAGTATTTAGCTAAGTATTCTATTTCCTTGAAACAAGTAAAAACGCACACTGGACAAAGACTGCAATGTCTTTCAACTGGTTATGTTTTGACCTTCGACCCGGCCCCAAAAAAATGCTATTCCAAGGTAATGCACCGGAAGGAAGTGACACATTCCAATGGCCAGTAATCGAAAGAGATCGCGTGGCGGATTAAGGCTTATAATATGGACAAGGTGAAGGTCCCACTGTGCCAATACAGACTGATGCACGGAAGAGAGTGACCTCTGAACTGTATGACAGTTCTTTCCGCTTGATGACGATTAAACATTCGATTTTAAAGATCATTGGCGATCGTGTGGGCGTTTGAATTATTATTTAACTCAGTTGAGTTCGAGTCCAAGAAGTAGTTGCCAGTAGAATTCCAGACAGCTAGAGACCAGATGTGGTAGGGAAAGCCCCATCCAACCTAGGGGGCCCTCGGAAACCCGATGGAGTTTGGGGTCCAGAGAAGATGCTGATAAGATGCAATAAAGAAAGCCGGCATTCAGCAGTGGGCCCTAGGCCTCCGCTTGAACAGTACTAAAGACCGAGAAAGAGACAACGTGACGGTCATAACCGTGGGGTCAAAATATTGCAGTTATGTTCGATCTCCAGCTCCCTCTTACATGCAACCCTTGAACAACCCTTTCGAACCCTTGCAATAAAGTGAGAGGTAAAATATTGTTAAAGAAGTCTTCCTGCGTCTTCCTTCTGGCGTCTTTCTGCGTGTGTCTGTTTAATTATTGTGTCGTTGTGATGATGTAGATGACTATATAACACAACTACAAATACATCAAACTGACCTCATTTATCCGTTTGCAGATTCATCTGCTCTTTATGCTTAAACGAAAATGTAAACTTTGAGAGTTCACCAATAATTAAGATCAGATAGGAAGATAGAAAAAATGAAAGCTCAAAATATTCATGGATGCGAATAGGAGATAGATTTTTGGATAGTTCTTTTTCTATGTATAATATGTTTTTACCAAAGCCTTACCCCATGAGCAGGATGCAACACAAGTAAGCGAATTACAGCTGATGTGAATTCAGAGTTTTCTTGCTAATAGATTGGTTTCCCTACCAGGCTTAGAAAACCCAGTTAGTCCTACTAATAAAACGAAGTTAGCGAGAAGAGATTAGTCGTTGGCTTTCCCAATAACATTGAGGTGAAGTAAAACTAAAGCCTCTTCCGCCAGGATTTGTATTACGGTTGCCGATTCAGTTTATACAAGGATAGTCATTACGCCAATTGGGTCATTTTTGTGGAAGAGGTTGCTGTTGTGTCAAATGTTTGGATATATTACGGAGTCATTTTGGGGAAGTAGCTGCAACATTTATTATCCGTGATATTTGTTATGCCTGTGAGAAGAAATCCATGGGAATGTTTGTTGGATCATGTAGACACAGTTGATAAACATACAAGAAAAGATTTTTTGAAGAACAGACTTATTTTTTTCATCAGGTCAGTACAACGATAATAAAAAGCGGCACCTCTCAGTTACTGTTGGTCTTTTTGTGTGTCTGCATGTGTATGTACTTTAAAAGTTATGCATATGGATGTGTTTACTCAACCACTCCCCCATAAACAGGATGTAACATAATGTCAATTTTAAGTGCAATGTATCATACTTGCATTCAGAGTTTTCCTTTTCCCAGACCGGTTACAATAACAATGACAAAGAGCTCATTCTCACAAAAAGAATTATCCGTAAATGGAAGGAGAATAGTGGTATTTATACTTTTTCCACGGGTATTTGCGCTATGTAAAATACTAACAATCCTGTCGCCCATTCGAACTTAAATCGCCGTGTTCTTTTCGTATAACGATAAATGTCACACTACTAAAGCATCCATGTATTCGTATATTTAATTACAATTGTTTTCTTTTTCCACAGTAAACAAATTAAAAAGGTAATCTTTTTTGTGTCCTTATTCAGTTCTTTTTTTCTATTCGTACGTAATTTATCAAGTTCTGTCAAACAAAAAGACTGGCCTTATATTCTGTAAAATATGTATATGCGTATGCCTAAAACCAAGTGTGACTTTTTCACTGTAACATTTATTATAGATTTTGATATCTAACTCAATGTATTTTGACAAATTATTATTATTATTATTATTATTATTATGATTATTTTACGCCTTAAGTGTTTTTTTACATTAGCGTGTGCTGATGGTTTTCCACAGGAGTTTGAGTGACAGCAAGTCTCATCAAGTCTACATGACTCTTCTCAGTATTCTGGCTGATCTCAACAATACAGTAGTTTGGACAGTCTCCACTAGTTCCATTATTTCCAAGTCCTTTGGTGACTGTGCCAGTTATAATTGGTATAATCATCACTTTCATGTTACACATTTTTTTTTCAATTCCCTAGCAAGGCCAAGGTACTTATCTCTCTTTTCGCGTTCCTTCAACTCTAGTGTGTGGTCCGCCGGTACATCAAACTCCACAATCCTGTAAGTTCTCTTTTTTCGTTGATTATTAAAAGGTTTGGTCGTCTGGGAGAAGCAGGGACGAACTCATAAGAGATGTACTCTTATGGACCCCCACACATGGCCGTGCAAAAGCAGGACGACCAGCACGAACATACATTCAGCAGCTATGTGAGGATACGGGATGTTGTCCTGAAGACCTACCTAGGGCGATGAACGATAGGGAGGAGTAGCGAGAGTGGGTCAGGGATATCCGTGCTACCAGCGCGATATGATTATTATTATTATTATTCACTCATGAGATCTTTTCATATCAGCATTAGCCGATGGTTTTTCACTGGAGTCTGAGTGACCATAAGTCTCCTCAAGACTCCATGACTCTTCTGGCCGTTCTCAATAATGATGTCGTTTGGATGGTCTCTACTCTCCGCCAACTTCCAAGTCCTCTAGTCCCTTTAGTAATTATTTAGTTACTGTTCCAAACGCACCAATTACAATTGGTATAATTGTCACTTGCACGTTCCACAGTTTTTTTCAATTCCCTAGCAAGGTTGAGGTACTTATCCTTCTTTTCACATTCTTTCAGTTTTATGGTGAGGTCAGCCGAGATAGCAAAGTCGACTATTTTGCAAGTTCTCTTTTTTTCTTTTTTCTTTTTTTGTTGATTATTGCTAAGTCTGGTCTTCTGGTCGGGATTAGGTGATCCGTTTGTATGTTAAAGTCCCATCGGAGTTTATGCGTGACATTTTCTAGGACAGGTGCTGGGTTGTGCATATACCATTTGTTAGTATGGTCGAATTTAAATTTCTTACACATTTCCCAGGGAATCACCTTACCGACTCAGTCGTGTCTCGCCTTATACTCCCGTTGTGCTAATTTGCTGCATTCGCTTATTATATGATTGATGGTTTCATCTCTGTCACCACATAGTCTGCATTTGCTATTTTGTTGAGTCTTATCTATTCTTGCTTTGATATAATTGGTTCTTCTTCTTCTTCTTCTTCTTCTTCTTCTTCTTCTTATTATTATTATTATTATTATTATTATTATTATTATTATTATTATTTAACTTTAGCGTATGTGGGGTTGTCTGAGTGTGACCTGTAGAATACTATTTGTCAATACGTAGAAATTGTTCTTCTTACTGGGAGACAGAAAATTGTGAACCTCCTAAGTCCCAAGTTGAAAGAAGGCCTATGTGACCCCGGGTGTTTAAATCAATCAGACTGTAAGATATCTTTGCCATACAATTCATTATACTAGAGGTGTAAAAAGAGATCAATATTCAAACAGTTGGCGAGCAGGTTCATTGAATTTTATTTAGAGGACCCCAGGCAGCCTAAGATAAGATCTGATAGATGTTATTATAATGTAATTTTGATCAATGGCCGTTCAAAGCTCCTGGCGTGCGTCGAAGAAATAAATTTAGAAAATACATTTCCATTTTTCCATATTCACTAAGGGATATATGATGAAGAACTAAAATGCCATTCCATTTATGGTGGATAGAGAACCGTGCCATTTAACGAAGTAATATTTGACGATGATTGCCCAACAAAGCTGTTTATTATCTAAACGACAAGTAGTGTACTTATTAAAAAAACCTTTTTGAAAAATGTTCAATTTAAACTTGTGAAATAAAAAAATTCAAAAATCCTTATTCAAAATATTTTACTCCTGTTTGCATTCCAAAGTGGTGTGACATAAAAGAAGGTTGATTGATTAATTGATTTTGATGACATGTCAATCTATGTAGGTTCGATTTATGCTTACATGTTACGGAATTGTGCTCGTTGTACGCTCATATTTATATTTCTTGCATAGTTGTCTCTTAAAAGTTATCTATTTTGTGCGTGGTCCAATTGATTACGAATAATCTTTAAATACACGTAGTTTAGCCATAGAAAGATTTCTTACGGGAACTATATCTCCGAGTCAGAGGGACTAAAGAAGTATTGTTAAGGAAAGAGTACTTAACACTCTCCAGACTTTCAAAGTTGGAGCCTCACCACCAGATGCAGGATACACCATTGCCGAAGATATACTCAGTGAATGTTAAGCCGCACTGAAAGAGTGTGCAAGTAAGTAGACAAGGTTGTTTGTTTAGTTTATTTTACGACATTTAAACCCTTTTCAGGTCATTCAACGCCGATTTAAATTTCAAACAATTCAGTTTACTATTAAGTATAGAATTGTTTACAAACAGTAAAAATCAAAACAGTTCTGTTTTAAGCTATTCACTTTAGCATAAGTACACTGTTGAGTTCTATATGGTCCAAAGATAGGACTCTATAAGGTGCTACGGCCCCGGAACGGAGTGAAGCTGGGACCAATGGCAATGCATGGGTAATCCACATTACATAAAGCTCCATAATTACTGGAACCTTACCATCAGATTGTTTTGTATCATATTCAGGTTTCTTGTTGGCTGGTAGAGGGAGTTTTACCTCTCTGCAGAGAAGCAGTCAGTATATTCTAGAGCCCCAGCTGACAGGGCAAGAAGTGAAGATAACTCAACTGATGAATTCTATATTTGATAGAGTAAATATTCTTGAAATTAAAAGACAGAAATTCGAGGACTTATCCTAACTTTTCTCCTCATTTGCTGAGCTTAGTTCATTTAATATCTATACAAGTTAATGGAAACATACTTTTATTTCTGACTTATTTAGGTTACTCGTACATCACTGAGCAAGCAGCACTTCGTATTTATTTAAAATTCAGGTTTAATTAAAGAATCATACATTTTAAGACCAATCAATCACACATCTTCAAAGTTCTCACAGACAATTTCCATAGACATTCTGAAGAATAATCTCACGCTGTTAGTCACGACACCAGGAGGCCCCTGAACTTATTCAGTGGATTAGCGTTATCCCTTTGCAACCAAAGCAGACATCTCTCGAACGCGACGGGTACAAATTCTTTCCTATCCACTAGTGATTGATATTTTCCTTCCTTCCTCACGTCGGCCTGTCGGGCAATTGTAGGTGGCTCAATAGATGACGAAACCGTATTGCCGCTTGCAAATTAATCGCCACAAGAGACATTCCAAATGAGTGATTTGCCGGCTGTGAAAACAGTTATCCTGTCCAAGCTTTCCCCTACTCTCGACAGGCTCCATCAATGCTGAAATTGCAACGGCTTCAAGTCGCCATTTAATTAATTGTAGAGAGTGATGTGGTCATATAAGCGATGATAGAGATAGACTTCCATTAAAAAAAAGTTGGCGACGAACTTGTGACACTGTTCGATACGGTGTACTTAGCCTATCTTCTCAGTATTAGAAGGCTTTATCGGCTTATTTCATCTTCATCGGGTTCTAGCTATACAATTGAACATATTGTTCTTCTAAGAACAGGCGAAATTTAATTCGGTAGTGCTTCGGTTGAAGCCCGTCACCTCTAGACATAAACAGTTCATGATACTCTCAATACGATAACCAAATAGAACAAGACAATATCGTTAGCAAATAAACGGTCCACGGCCATCATATCACTTAGGACTAGCGATAAATTAAATGATTTTGTAAAGAACTCTAGCCTGACAGCGATGCCGGTTTCACTGCATTACTTTTAAAAACAACTTGAATTGTTTTAGACTGTGTTCGTTATTCTATATCTGAGCATTCATTCGCATCTCCGAACTTGATCCATTCTTCATTGGTTGGTTGCTACTGGAGTTGGCTGTTTTTACGGCATATAAAAACTTCCTGGGTTATTTAATGCCAACTTCATTCCTTTTAGTAAGCAATTAAAGTATTCTATATAGTACTAATAATCTGCACAAAATTATCTTCTTTAAAATATTTGAAGCAATCACTAAGAATACCCATGACATTAGCCAGTATAAGGAAAGTGGAGCTCGAAATGAAAGAGTTGATCTCATTGTATGTAAATGCCAAAATCTTGGGTAAAAGAAATACAATAGGCACATGTAGAGAGGAGAGTAACCCACTGAGAGTTGAACTAGAGGCTGACATTTTTTTTCCATATGAACAAATGATTCTTGCATAGATCAGAATCTGTTCTCGAAAAAGAAATAGATAAAATTCTTTTTGTGGATTTTGTCGTTCCAGAAGACCACAAATTGAAAATGATAGGAGACGAAAAGCAGGGCAAATAACTGAACCTTGCCAACGAATTTGAAAAGTTGTGAAACATGAAAGTGACATTGATGCTAAATGGCGATGGAGCCGATGGAGCAATTTCCAAGAACGTTCAAAAGAGACTGGATGAACTGGAGACTAGAGGAAGATCTGGAACAATCTAGACAAGAAAACAACTAACATCGATTTGGATACATTGAAGAGTCCTAGAACTGAGGAGACATGCAGTCAGTTTGAGTAAAAACAAATAACATCTAATAATCATATTAATTTATCGTTATTATTATTATTATTATTATTATTATTATTATTATTATTTGAAGAAGAAGAAGAAGAAGAAGAAGAAGAAGAAGAAGAAGAAGAAGAAGAAAAAGAAGAAGAAGAAGGAAACTTATGATATAAGAATACTTGTTATTACTCAGACTTCATAGATAAGCAACTAATGGATGTAAAAATACTACAGAGAGTGAACAAACAAAAGAATAACAACAATCCTATGTAACCTTATAGAGCTTCAAGTAACTATTATTAATATAAATGATTATAACACATAGTTTCAAGTGTTCCTGTCTAATTATAATACTTTTCTAAGAGTTCTCTGAAGCTAGGCGATAGGAATCTAATAGTTATTATCACATCGGATGAGCAAATATTATAAGTAAAGACAGAGAAGGGATATTTCACAATATCCATAGCTTCAAACTGGAACCTCACCACGGGATGATGTTTAGTGTCATTCCCATGTAATCTTTTATCTAATAGGTTGAAGCCTTAAACGTCTCTAGGAAATTTACTTGGAATATATTATTCCCTACCTACAGACAGTGGCACATAACTGAAATCATCGATAAATCATATTGAGGAGTGATATCGTAAACATCAACGCCTCCACTGAATAATATGTCCTGGGTATGACAATAAACTGTATCCAATGGTGAGGCTCTAGTTCCAGAGCTCTGGAAAGTGTGAAGTGTCCCCAAATCCAATCAGATCCGGAGAGGTAGTACCTGTAAGGGGTCCCATCTATGGGTCAAATAGATGTTTGGAAATTATTAGTACTGGATAGGAATGCTTGAAACCATATGAATATGCGCAAACATGATTAGTAAATAGGAACAGTTACTGTGAACTCTTTCAGCATGAATTATTCGTTTTCAAAGATTTTAATATAACTGTTGTTACGCCACCATGTGCTCAGCGGGCTTGCAGGGTCCTGTTCGTTCCCTCCAAGTCCACCCGTTAACACAGGTCACAGACGTTGGTTGTGGTCTGCGGAACACTATTTAGTATTACAGATATCACCAAATCCCGTGCTCTAAGTCTCAAGTTTATTATTGGAGAAATATGTTCTCTTCTTTCTCCTCTATTTTATCAGAGCCATTCCTTCCTCCCGTAATTTGTCTTTCATCCACGTCAGCATGAATTCAGCAAGTTAAATCTGAATATACTTAAATTATATGTTCACTTACTTGGAATTTTGTGGAGCTTATTCTCTTCTCTTTCTTTCTTTTGTTATTGGGTTTCCATAATACGTTGGTAGAAGGATACACGTCTTATTTCAGATAAGAAAAAGATTTATAATTGTCTCTTTCCTCGTGGACAAGCCTTTTCCTTGGGTATTCGTTTAACGAGGCCACTATGCCTCGGAGTTTGAGTTCATTCAAAGGATAATTTTTTTCTTTTCTCTGAGTTTTCTGCGCGGCATTGTTTTGGAATTTGTGTGTCTTCCATATCTCACATTATGTTCTTGGTTTTTGAACGAACGAAGGCAATTCCTTATGCGTCTTCATCCTTTGAGGAATAAACAGCAACCAACTTATTTCCGTAGTTTGAAAAATTACCACGTGTTGATTTTTTGGGCGGTTTCTTCCTCTGTACCAAACATGGTAGAGGGATCTGCGTCTCGGCTGACACATACATAGCAAATAAAAAGTGAGGCTCTCCCACACCCATATCACCTTGTAATGATAGAGAGGGTGGGAGAGAGAGATGACCACTCCTATTATTCTACTTACAACTATCATCGTCTGATAGCCTGCAGTAGTGAATGTATTAGGGTGTCATATTTCGTCGTCACACTGTGTGCATATAGTATTTGATCGGTATCATTTAGTTTACTTTCTTTGTTTTATGTTAAATCAAACTATGGTGATTATTTTATTCCAATGCTTTGTAGAGGAATAGTAGGGGGTACTATTTAACTCCGAGTTGGAGGCTGGAATTATGGGTTTCATTCATTTCCAAAAGAAATTAAACCGACATTGCATATAATAGAGTGACTGCTGCCCGAATTCACTTCCTATGATATCCCGGTCCAGCACGTTAGCCACTACGCCACAGAGACTTTCCACATATTGGCGAGAAATACGAGTTATCATATTACTGCAAAAACAACAATTTGTCAACAAATAAGTGCAATTCGAAATATACAGTAGGGCACTAGAAATATAGTTCTGATTATAATCATTTAGAAATGAATCAAATTAAATAACTGAGATGCATTTGATATGCCGTTAAATAAACAATTAAACTAACTATATGTAAAAAACAGTAGAGTGATGATTGGCTGGATTATTCTGTCATCCATAATTATCATGGTTACTGCCTCGTGCCATTACTTTCAGCTCCCCTCGATTCTGGAGTGAGATCAGTATGAAAGTTATTGGTACCAGATTTAAATGCTTTAAAAAAAACTATGAATGTGTGCCAATGACTCTAAATAGGAATAGTATCTGCAACCATTTAGGAATAAGTTATTAGTCTTAATATGATATGCAAGCCGGTATATAGAATGGTCATATTTGAGGTAGAATGGCACCGTATTATCCAGTTTAATGTACTTTTCACGTCTAAATTAAATTTCACTCACTTTTGAGCGGTAAATAAAGCTTTATACTTTATGAAATATCTCAAAGCAAATGCGACTGCTTCGGAGATTCCTTTGACACCGTACATATCTGGTCTCAATTCTTGGCTCAGCATATAAAAACATGTCTACAAGCAACGTAAGCGTTGATTCAACAGAAAACATTGGTCTCTGCCATCAGTCAGATATCACCATCTTCTTTTTGCATTGCTGTCAGATTGTCCGAAATGAAAAGATCTCTTCCGACAGTCATTAAGCCGCCTTGCAAATAGCACGAAATATAATAAGAGATAGACAGACATATTGTAGTGCGTTTGCTGTGACAGTAAATCTCAAATATGTCCAATTCTCCGTGTCTATCCACCCTTTGCTACGAGCTCAAATAGATAAATGAATAAATAAATAAATAGATATTTAAGCGCAGCGGTGATGCTTACTTTGTTCATTCTGTTTGGTCCAGTAATGCAAGAATAATCAGGGATTCAACGGAGAAAGGGAATGGTTCAATCTCAAGACCGTCATTAATTTTCTGGTCTACAAGATTGTTTTGTCAGATGCAATCACGCAGATTTCGGCAGAGACATTACTTCCAATCAACTATGGAAGCACACTATGCGTAACGGTTTTGTTCGCAGAAAATGGAATATGTGACGTAAGTTTAAATAATGGAGAAAGATGTTTGTGTTTCACTAAGTAATACCCATGGAAAAGGCATGAATCTATGTGTTCATCCCGTAAACCTAGCTATGCAAAAAGACTCAGGTCGATAGGAGAAGAAAAACTAAATTCAAGCTAAATTTACTCCACTTAAATATTCATCTATAAGTTATATCCTTCCTGTAGGAGAGATATTGGATAAATTCCCACTTTAGATAATACGTAGAAATTATCACTCCAAAGTATAATCTTTAAAGCTGTCACTACAGCAATACTAAACATGTTTGGTGCCACTGCATGGATGAAATGTTCGATAATGGTCCTCATCATAGTTGCTAGAGATTCACCGCCACATTTGTTGTACCTGGAGTCTTTGATGGATAGATAGAATGGAATGACGTCAAAACAGTGAATACTATCCCTGCTTTACTGATTTGTCGACTTTACCTAGGCCTTTGATTCCATTCACAGAGGGAAGATGGAACAAATTCTACTAGCATACGGCATACCAAAAGAGACCGTCGCAGCAATAATGATTCTCTATAGAAACTCCAAAGTGAAAGTACGTTCTCCCGATGGAGACACAAAATACTTCGACATTGTTGCAGGAGTACTGCAAGGAGACACACTAGCCCCATACTTCTTTATCATCTGTCTAGACTACGTGCTTAGAACATTGATTGATAAAATCAAAGTAAAAGGCTTCGAGCTAACAAAGAAAGGAAGCAGAAGGTACCCCGCATAAACAATTACCGACGCCGACTACGCCGATGACATAGCGATTGTGGCTAATACACCCACCCGAGCCGAAACGCTACTGCATAGTCTGAAATGATCCACCGTAGGCATTGGTCTCCATGTCAATGTACACAAAACGGAATACATATGCTTTAATCAAAGAGAGACATTTCCACACTAGACGGTATCCCTCTGAATCTAATTGACAAGTTCACCTACCAAGTAAGCAGTGTCTCATCAACCGAACAAGACATCGAAACGTGACTAACAAAGGCATGGTCAGCTAGACCATCGGTCATACTGAAGTCAGACCTGACCGATAAAATGAAACGCAGTTTCCTCCAAGCAGCGATCGTGTCAATACTGCTATATGGATGCATTAAATGGACGCTAACTAAAAGTATGGAGGAAAAGCTTGAAGGCAACTACACAAGAATACTGTGAGCAATTTTGATCTTGTCTTAATTTGGTAGTTATATTCCGTCAATTTGATGTCGTTTGCAACTTTTCATTACAAGCATTGCACACTTTTCTATGCCAAATTTCATACCTATTTCCCGACTGTATATTCTAACTGTGTGTATCGGAGTTTCCAGTTCTTTTTCAATTTTGTAAATAGTTTGATGTCATCCATGTACATTAAGTGATTGACTTATCATTATCCTATTTACCAACACCTCCGCTCGGGCAGGATATGATATAAAGTCAATTTTTAAGCGGAGTTTAACAAGTTTGAATTCAGAGTATTCCTTCTCCTGGATCAGTTGCCTCATCAAGGCTGAAGAACCCAGTCTGTTCTACTATTTACCCATAGCTGGAGGGAGAATAATTGGATTCATACCTTTCCCAAGGGTATTAGTGCTATGATAAATGCAATCTGTCCATTTCCTACGACGATAACCATTACACCACTTATCATTATTATTCACTTATTAGAACTTTTCACATCAGCGTTAGCCGATGGTTTTTAACTGGAGTCTGAGTGACAGAAAGTCTCTTCAAGTCTCCAGGACTCTTCTCAGTATTCTGGCCCTTCTCAATAATGCTGTCGTTTGGATGTTCTCCACCCGTCCGCCAACATCCAAGTCCTCCAGTCACTTTAGTAATCCTTTAGTTATTGTTCCAAACGCACCAATTACAATTGGTATAATAGTCACCTACATGTTCCACAGTTTTTTTTTCAATTCCCTAGCAAGGTCGAGGTACTTATCCTTCTTTTCACATTCTTTCAGTTTTATTCTGTGGTCAGCCGGGACAGCAAAGTCGACAATTTTGCAATTTCTCTTTTTTTTTTGTTGAATATGATTATGTCTAGTCTTCTGGCTGAGATGGATCTTTGTGTATGTCATAGTCCCATATTATTATTATTATTATTATTATTATTATTATTATTATTCCTTAGCTAATGACCTTTGACTAGTGCCTAAGTGACAGTAAATCTCTTCAGGTCACCAGGATTCCTCAGGGAATTCAATAATTCTGTCGTCTGGATGATCTAAATTCTTTCTCTGATTTTCAATTCTTCCAATCCATTTTCATAGACTTTGGGGACTGTTCAAAGAGCCCGAAATATACTTGGTATCACACTCATTCTCAGCCATAATGCTTTTCAAATAAAATATTTTAAAAATGCGTATATCATTACTTTTAAAAGAAAGTACAACTTAAAACACTCAGGTTTGATGTTTCTTTTCGGTTATTTGAAGAATGTAGTATATTTAACAGCTATGACTCAAAACTCACGAGAAAATGCTAATGATATTGAAATAAAAACCACCAAACCTGTAAAACATATAAAAGTCCGCACGGTTTGAAGAAAGAAAGAAAGAAAGAAAGAATCGGAGATAAAATGACAGGCAATAAGAAAAAATGAGTAAAAATGTGCATTGCGTGATAGCTTACAAAGAAAGAAAGAAAGAAAGAAAGAAAGAAAGAAAGAAAAATTATATTGTCCCTGGCCTACTGGCTGCTTAAAGGCAAAGAAAGAAAGAAAGAAAGAAAGAAAGAAAGAAAGTGCCATGCATAGTGGAAGATAATTAACAAAGAAAGAAAGACAAATAGAAGTATAGCAGGGTGCCACGCATACAGAAAGCTAATATTGAAAAGAAGGAAGAAAGTAATGATAGAAGGAAGTAATAGAGAGAAGGAGGAATTAAAAAGAATCAAGGAGAAAATAAAAAATAAATGAATGATAAAAAGATACCGTACCAGAAAAAGAATAACAAGTGGAATAAAAACAAAAACAAAAGAAATCAACTCTAAAATTAAGAAGCAAACAGAAGATTAAAAACGACAGAGTTATAGGAGCGAACAAAGCAATGTAAAAGAAATAGAATGAGAGGTGGGAAAAATTGTGAAGTTGTGGAACATATGAGGAATAAGAAAGAAAGAAAATGAAAGTAGCAGAAGTCGCTTCCCTTAAACAGACTTATCTGACCTTTGGCAACTGATGAATGCCCTGGTGGAACAAAGAGAATATATGAGTTATTGCCAAAACTTAAATCTATTATCGAATTCCAGATGAAAGTGTGTTTGCTAATTGATTCACTACGAATTGAAATGAAGCCATAAATATAGTGTTATGACGTCACCATAAATCTTCCTGAAACAGAAAGAGGCGAAACGACTCGCCTCAGATAAAAAGAAAAAAAATATGCAGACGTATATTTTCAGTATTTAAGAATACTTAGCTAGAGAAAGCTTTGATATCAACTAAGGAAACTTTCATATTTTTTACATTGTCAGTAGATTTTGCGATTTAAATCGTAAGAACGTTTTAGGCTCGAAAGTGAGAATGCTAAAGAGTATAGATGTTATACTTAACGATTTGTGTGAATCGTATAAGATATAAATTTATATGCATAATTAACAACATAAAAATTATTTTTTGTCGAACAAACCTCACTTGCTTATCGGTGACAAATAACTCCATAGAAAGGATAGAAAACGATAATATCCCAAATAACAAAGTAATATATTCAGAGCCTACAATAAAATCCAATAAATTCTACTAACCATGCAATATTAAAAACAATTTATGCTACAAAATCCCAAATGAACTAATTCATTCACGTGTTTTACATGTAAAAATAAGCTTATCATTTACCGTAAATATAGATGAAAAAACAACAATGTAATATCTTTGAGTGAAGAGCACTCGTTTTCAAAAACAAAACAGTGTTGTGTCATGACGCTAATTTCACTTTAGATTAAATGACTATAGACATCAAATGAAATATAAGGTTTACAACATGAAATACTTGTACAACGACATTCACAGTATGATTTTAAAGAGGTACAACTTTTTCTTTTTCATAGAAAAAAAAAAACAAACAAACAAATACCGTGAAAAGTATCACAGCAATATTAGAAACTAGAAGTTTATTGGATAAATTATATTGAAACACTTACTCTAAATGGTTTTACATCAAGCTGAACTATCCTCAAAACTCAAATTGGATGGACAGTTTTGTATTTTCACATAAAAAAAAAATAAACAAATAAACAACTGATCAAAACATACAAAAATTTTCAATACACTATTTAGTAAAGTGCAAGAATCAATTAAGTGTGCACAAATCAAATGCGACTAATTATTATTATTTTCTGAGGGGGTTAATTCATGTTTTTGTCCCACGGTTCTTCCGTAACTGTGCACATATATAGCGATGTTTATAGGTATTTATACTTATTAGTTCAAGTGATTTAACGTATCATTTCGAGAGTACTGAAAATATTTCACTATAAAATAAAAGATCTGAAATATTTTTGTATTAAAAATAGAAATTTACAAAATGATTCGATCAATTTAATTTGAGATACAAAAAAAAGTAAAAGAAAATCAGTGAATTAAGAGACAAAATGATACAAAAAGAAAGTGGAAGAAAGAAATAACTCAGAAGATGTACGAATGCACAAAATCTATCCGATGTTTAAAGCAAAATATTAGCAGCATAACAATTAATATAGCGCCTATAGATCCTATCCGAATAGCTGATTGATTAAATTGACACTTACCTTTCATTTCAATAATTGCTTCAAAGAATTCTTGTTGAAAAGTTATCTGCGGATCTAATACGTTGATATGATCAAAATTAGTAGAGTGAAATTGAAAATAAAACCCATGATAAACAGAATGAGGAAAGGAACAAAAGACATGAACATGTTGCTTCACTCTGACGGTTTCATTTAGCTAAAATATATTGAATTTAGGACGGATCATTTTTAATTATTTTAATATAAGGTTAATTGATACTGAAATAAAACGACCCTAGTAAGTTACTCACTTGAAAGACGCCAATAATTAATATATATGTATCCTTAAGAGAGGGCAAACTATGGACATACACGTACGCAAACAATACTAAAGCTCAGATAGACTACGTCCTTATAAACAAGAAATGGAAGAATAGTGCATTGAATTGCGAGGCATACTCCTCTTTTGAGGGTGTGTCCACCGATCACCGAATAGTCACAGCGAAAATACGGTTAAGCCTACGAAAAAACGCCAAACGAACTGCGACCACCAAACACTATGACTGGGCCCTATTAAACAACAAAGATGTCAGAGATAAATACGTATTAGAATTGAGAAACAGATTCGAAACACTACAAGAAAAGACCGAAAAAAGTACACCAAACGACGAATACGAAAATTTCGTCAATGCACACCTTGAGGCAGCAGCAAAATACATTCCAACAAAAATTAAAACTAAATATAGAGTCCCATGGGAAACCTTAGCGGTGAGAGAAAAACGTGCAGTAGTGAAAACAGCCTCCAAAAACTATCGAAAAAACCCAACAAACACAAATGCCTTAAAACTAAAAACGGCACAAAATCAATTAGCAGGCATATATATAAAGGAACAGACAGAATACATTCAAAATCAGATAGATAAGATCAGAGACTCGGTAGAAGATAGACAATCTAGAATTGCCTGGCAAACAATAAACGAAGTGAGCAGAAGAAAGAGCACAGCCAAAGCAAAACTTAAAGCAGCAAACCAACAAGAAAGAATAAAACTGTGGAAACAGCACTTCGAAAACTTACTTGGAAACCCACCAAAAATAACGCATGAACCAATCACCAGAATAATTAGCAAACAATTAGACATTAAACTTGGACCGTTCACACAAGGAGAACTCGACTCGGTTCTCAGAAAAATTAAAAATAGGAAAGCTGCAGGACTGGACGAAATTCCCCCGGAAGTATGGAAGACCAGACAATTCGACGACATACTGCTCCGACACTGCAACGCAGTATACAATCAAAATCCGATAGATAGATGGACGAAGGGATGCATACTCCCCTTCCCTAAAAAGGGGGACCTCGGATTAGCCAAAAACTACCGAGGCATAACACTTACATCCATAGCTGCCAAAATCTACAATGCCCTACTACGAAACCGCATAGAACCCAAAATCGACAACATACTTAGAAAAAACCAAAATGGCTTCCGAAGAAATAGATCTACGACCTCACAAATACTAACCATCCGCAGAATCCTTGAAGGTGTACGGGCAAAGAACCTACAAGCGACATTAATATTTGTCGACTTTACCAAGGCTTTCGACTCCATTCACAGAGGAAAGATGGAACAAATCCTACTAGCGTACGGCATACCTAAAGAAACCGTAGCGGCAATAACGATTCTCTATAGAAACACTAAAGTAAAAGTACGATCACCAGATGGAGACACAGAATACTTCGACATTGTAGCAGGAGTACTACAAGGGGACACGCTGGCTCCGTATCTCTTTATCATTTGTCTAGACTACGTACTTAGAACATCGATTGACAAAATCAAAGAGAATGGCTTCGAACTGACGAAGAAAAGAAGCAGAAGATATCCCGCAACAACAATTACCGACGCCGACTACGCCGATGACATAGCGATACTGGCAAATACACCTGACCAAGCCGAAACACTTCTGCATAGCCTGGAACGAGCAGCAGCAAGCATAGGCCTCCATGTTAATGCACACAAAACGGAATATATGTGCTATAACCAAACGGGGGACATCTCCACTCTAGAAGGAACCCCTCTTAAACTAGTAGACAAATTCACGTACCTAGGAAGCAGCGTCGAATCAACCGAAAAGGACATCGAAACGAGGTTAACGAAAGCATGGACAGCTATCAATAGGCTATCGACTATATGGAAGTCGGACCTGACCGATAAAATGAAACGCAGTTTCTTCCAGGCAGCGGTCACATCGATACTGCTATATGGATGCACTACATGGACGCTAACAAGACGGCTCGAGAAGAAACTAGATGGCAATTACACAAGAATGCTGCGTGCAATCCTCAACAAGTCCTGGCAGCGGCACCCCACAAGACACCAACTGTACGGCCACCTGTCCCCTATCACGAAATCTATTCAAGTTAGGCGAACCAGACATGCAGGACATTGCTGGAGAAGCAGAGATGAACTCATAAGAGATGTACTCTTATGGATCCCCACACACGGCCGCGCAAAAGCAGGACGACCAGCACGAATCGTACATTCAGCAGCTGTGTGAGGATACAGGATGTTGTCCTGAAGACCTGCCTAGGGCGATGAACGATAGGGAGGAGTGGCGAGAGAGGGTCAGGGATATCCGTGCTGCCAGCACGATATGATGATGATGATGATGATGATAGATATTAAGCGTTGGTAGCAAATATGAATTCTTTAATTTAACATTGTCATGCGTCTCTTGTTATCCTGAGGGATACCAGTTTATTGACTGACGTAGTAAAGACAATTTTGATTATTTCAAATATGGTTTTCTCTGGAATGTTAGATATGTCCCAGTTTTAATGACTATAAAAATAGTCCCTTTTGGATAAAGAAATAAATTCTTAAACAATCTAGTAAAATAAAATAGGCGTGATACTCTAGGGTCTATTTGGAAGACTTAGATTCATTGCCACCCTAATTCTTCTCATGAAATCATTTCAAGCAGAGAAGAAAGATTACAATTGCAGAAAATTCTGTTAGTCTTCAAAACAATGAATTAATTGAACCTAATAATTTGATCTTATAAAAATAAAGGATACAGATCAATTTTATAAGCTAGGTGAGAATAATGTCACTTTACAAGAAGGTGAGTTGAGTTTGACCAGAGATTTTGACTTATATTAGGTGCATATATCAATACATGCTAAAACTGACGGTGTTGTATAATTTTTGCCATGATTTTCGTCTTTATCATATGCTTAGCATCAGGAACTATCATGGCTGGTGCATTTCCTAGTTATATTTACCTTCAAATTGCAATTATGTTTGCGCATGGTAAAACATTTGCTACAGGTTTTTCTATTTAATATTACATATCTAGTGAAAGCTGATTCTTCTTCTTCTTCTTCTTCTTCTTCTTCTTCTTATTATTATTATTATTATTATTATTATTATTATTAGTAGTAGTAGTAGTAGTAGTATATCATTCCGAGAGTCAGCTGTTTATCCTGCAGTGGAGTCTGAGCGGTAGCAAGCCTCTTTTGGTCTTCAGGACTCTTCACAGTATTGTAGCCGATTCCAACAACGCTATAGTCTTATGGTTGCGATTCTTCCTCTGATATCCAACTCTTCTGGTCTTCTCTCCAAACCTCTGGCCACCATTCCAAGCGCACCAACTACTATTAGCATCTGTTCCGCCCGCATGCTCCACAGCTTATCCAGCTCTCCAGCAAGGACAAAATATTTATTTCTATTTTCACTTTCTTTAATTTATAAGCTGTGGTCCGGCGGAACTGCGGAATCTTTTTCTCTGTTCTTATTAATTACCACTAGATCTGGCCTTTTGGGTGAAAATAGATGATCCGTTTATAATTAAACTACCAAAGAAATTTTAAATTATTATCACCGATACACTAATTTTCCACACCGTTTTTGTTCTCTGGCAAGGTCTAAATATTTGTCTATCTGATCGCTTTTTTACATTTTCACTCAGGGTTCAGCTGGAATGTTAAAATCCACCAGACGGAAAGCTCCCTTTTTATTAATCAACATTTTGTCAGATCTTCGGTAGGGGACAATATTATCCGTTCGTATTTGAAAATCCCAGAGAATATATATTACGTTTTCTAGATTGGATTTTGGTTTGTACATATACCATTCTGTAATATGGTCACAATTCAATATATTACACAATTTCCAGTGCATCATCTTTTCTAACTATTCCTATTTAGTCTTGAACTCTTTTTCAGCTAGCCTGCTGCTTTCGATTATTATGTGATTAATCATTTCATATGTTTCTCCACATAACCTACTCTTATCATGCATTTGTGTCTTCTCAAATTTTTGCTTTAACATAACTGATTCTTATGGCGCTGAAATTAGTAGAGATTTAGATAATTTATTTAGATATCCGTTTTGTATGTCCAATATCGCTATTTCGTTGCTTAGAAATATCCATACTGCTGTTTTCCTTCCCGTTTCTGTTTTCTAATTTTTCTTGTTTTCTTATTTTTTCTTATAGTGCAAATATCTTTATTAGCTGCTGTAATTAATCTTTTCTTGCTCGTTTTAAAGAAGTCCACGAGTCCTTGTGTTGATGCAGCAACACAATCCCTTATAATGGGGAATATCTTCACCCTCCTCTTTTTGACACATGCACTCTTCTATCTTCGTGTATTTTCTACCAACTTAGTTGAGAGGAATCAAGTCATCTTTTGGATAAAGCTGTTGCGTTGTGGTTAGTGAACGCTTGTAATATTAAATAAAGGACAAACCACGATATGAGAGGAAACAGAGATATATTCTCAGGAAAAAACTATATACAATGAAGAGACGATTAGTAGACAAAAACATAGGATTAGTGAACACAGGATAAAGACATAGTCCAACGATAGCATTGGCTTCCGTTATTACGGTAGCAAGTAAGGTGATCTAGTGCGATCTCTAGTCTCCAACGCTCTTCTACTATTCCTATAAGAAGCTGCTCTCCACCTTCTAGTCTGCCCTGGGATTATTAGCTACCGCTATATATGGCAGATGGACTAGTTAGTTCATAGTGTAGAAAAAGGTAGGTGATACCCAACAAAAACCTTATGCATAGTTATCAACGGACTTTTCGTTTGGTACATTTGTCCCCTTTTCCATCTTAGGAATGATCCTGCGGATCGTACATAGGGTGAACGGTTAACTTTTATCTCTTTGATGATATTTTTGTAACAGATCTCTCTTTAAAGGTTTCTCATTCTTTTGAAGTACTCCTTTTATTTTTTTAATTTTTCATCAACGCTTATTCGCGGGTGTCCGCTTCAAAAATTCCCAAGTACATGCAATTTTCTTTCTCTCTAAGCGTTCTAATATTACCTTGACTTCCTTGTCCTATGCCTTATAATGTATATTTTTCCTGCTCTTCATACATGGCACATTTTTTTTTTCAATTTCATATTCCATTCTTATGTCCTGCTGTATATCTTATTTTCTTTGTTTCAGACTCACCGGTTCATTTTTATTTTTTTAATATCTTTACATTATCTAAGTACATAAGATACTTAATCTCCCCTTGAAATTAGAAAATTTCTATCTTCATGCATTTTCTACGAACGTTGAAGATAGGCCTTATTGTTTTAACGATTCATAGCCATGAAAGCTTCCTCCCTGGAAGATGTCTCTTAAGCTTTTGATCTCTGCTACGAGTGTATTCTCCCACTGTTTTCCAAGACCATCGTGGTAAATCTATGATTTCATCGGATGTTTTGTACATTATTATACAATATGTTACCCAATGTTGAGGGACCATATCATAGGGTTCCTGTAGTCAATCCAAATCATTGCTACATTTTTTCTGTATCGTTTTCGCTTGAGATTGTCCAGGTTTATATATAGAAGGTCATTTATTTATCTTGTTCTCCTACCGAATCCTGATCGTTCTTCAGAAAAAGAAATTGCCGCATATGTGCGAATAAGATATTTATTCTCTTATCTGTGAGAAAAAAGATTTTCCTCATTATTGATAAACACGTTATCCGTCTATAGTTGCTGGGGATATGTAACGTGATGCAGAAAGTTATAAAGAAAATCAAAGGGTAATATCTATGGAAGGATAGAGAGAGAAAAATAAGAATGAATAAAAAGCAGACATGAGGATATGTAGTTGACCTTTAAGTGACTTAGCCTTGTATGGTTATGGGTCAGTCTGTCACGATTGAATTACTGTGCTTGTTGAGGATGACTATAGAAAACTGAATGTTCCAAAATCTTGTACGGATTTGTGAAGCCAGCGGAAGCGGATGTTCCTCCCACTGAAACCAGATGGAAGTGTAAGGACAACTCATTTTTTGGAAGTTGTGGTGAAGATGTGATGAGGTAAAGAAACACCGTTGAACACCACGCACGAAGATGTAAGGAGACGAAAGTTTACGAGCCCTATTTTTAGGAGGTTCACTCCAAAAGGGGCTTTACACACTGAAAGTGAACCAGCATGTTAGAAATACAATAGAAAACCAGGAAGGAAATTCAAGTTCTGTATCTACTTTCTCTTTCTCTCCATGAAATGTTGCTTCTCTTTACTAGCTAACTCTGTCGATTCACTCCCATACTCTCTTTCCTTCTCCCAGTGAGTACATACAAATTGTAGTAGTAAATAAATCTTTGGGTAGTTAAACAGAGTTTCATGCGTACATCAACTTTTACCACACGAGGTTACAACAGGGTCCCTGAGGTACGAATGTCTAGTCGGTGCCGTTATGGTACAGATAGTACTTCTCGGGAGTCATTCAATAGCAGAGTATTTTCCCTCTATTCTCCCATTCTGGTATGCTAGCTTCTTGTAAGCCTTTATTTAGTTGCAAAGCCAGTCAGTCGTGTATAGAGAATAATTTTTTAAAACCATATTCCAAGTATGCCAATAGTTTTCCAATATTTCCCTGTGTGTTGCTCTTTTCAAACTCAGGTGTATTTTCGCCTCCGGTCTTCTTCATGTAATTAGTTTTCATGTTTTTTATCCATTCAGCATATATATTATGCTCTTTCGTTTCATTATTTAACTCCAAAATTGTTATGTTTCTTTTATATCCGTTCGTTAATTTGCTCTTGTGCCATCTCTACTAACTTGTTAGTAGAATTTTCTTTCGCTATTTAGAAAAGTCCTATTTTGTTTGCATTGCTTGACACTGAACCTTTTCTTTCGATACTCTCTTCATTCCCCAATATCTTTTAATTGATTTCTTCAAGCTGTGTTGTCAGATTAATATGCAGTTGTCTTTTTGGGATAGTTTCATTTCGATGGGTTCTTGGGCGTTTTATCTTCTTTAGAAGATTCACTAATTATCGCAGATTATTTAATATCATTATTGCTCTTTTGAGAGTTTTTCTCAACAGCGTTTGCTGATGGTTTTCCAATTGACTTTTAGTGACAGCAAGTCTCCTCAAGTCTCCAGAACACTTATAAGTATTCTAGCCGATCTTAATAATGCTGTAGTTTGTATGCTCATCACTTGTTCTCTAATTTTCAAATTTTCCAATCCCTTTTACCAATTGTTTGAAGATTGTTCTGAGCGCACCGATTACTGTCAATATCACCGTCAACTTCTTGTCCCATATTTATTTATCTGACTAGGTCTAAGTATTTATCTTTTTTTTTTTTTTTGTTTTCTTTTAATTTTTCTCTGAGATCTGTCGGGATGACAAACTCCACTACCGAAGACACAAAAATCGTAATTGTTGCCGCCTTTCTCTGATTAGGATCAAGGGTAAAGTGGAGCAATTCCGGAAATGGTGTAGCGCTCTCTCCTACACCTCGGTGTTTTCGCTATTGCAAAAGGGGGCCTTCGGGTTCCCCTCGACTATGGTGGCCAACAAAACTCTTCTGATTGATCGTTTCCTCTCTATCCCCACATAACCAATATTTGCTGCTTATCTATTTTAGCATTTGCATAGTTTGTCCTGATGACGTTGTCTTGTGCTGCTATCAGAAGAGTTTCACTTTCTCTCTTAACGTTTCCAAGCCCTGGTTTCTCGTGTGAGCTTTCGCTCGTTTCTCGTTTGTTTTCTAGTTATTGTTGTTCTGTTGATCCTTGAGTTGTCAGTACTGTTTCCGGTTGCTGTAATTAGTATATGATTTTGGTACGCCTTTCGAGTTTTTCACAAGTGTTAGCAGATGGCCTTTCACAGGAGTTTAATTGAAAAAATGTCTCCTCAAGTCTCCAGGACTCTTCTCAGTATTCAAGCCGATTTCAACAGTTTAGATGGTCTCCACTCATCCTCTTATATCCAGGTCCTGTAGTTCCTGTGCCAATCCTATGGTAACTGTACCCAAAGCACCAATTGCAATTGGTATAACTGTTACTTACATTTTCCACATATTTTTTCCCGAACAAGGTTGAGGTACTTATCCTTCATTTCGTTTTATTTCAATTTTACCCCCATCGTCCCCCAGGGTAGTAATGTCCCCAATTCGGCAAGTTCTCTTTTCTTTTAGTTTTTATTTTCTGATTATTTCTAGGTCTGGTCATCTGGCCGAGATTAGGGGATCCGTTTGTATCTAAAAATCCCATAGTTCTTTGTGTCATTCTCCAGGGTTTTGTGGGTTGTGCATATACCAGTTGTTAGTATGGTCAAATTTTAATTTTGGTATATCTCCCAGTGGATCACCTATCCCACCGAGTCTGGTCTAGTCTTATACTCTTTCTGTACTTGTTTGTTTCATTCGCTTATTATGTTTTGTCTATCACCACATAACCTACATCTGTTATTTTGTCGTGTCTTATCTATTTTTGCTTTGATATGGCTGGATCTTATGGCGTTGTTTTGTGCTCCTTTTAAGAGAGATTTCGTTTCTATCCTAAGATTTAAATATTTTTACCACGTCACCGTTTTCCCGTGAAAGAGGTCACTTGTTAGTCGTTGTTTTTCTTCCCATTTTTGTTTTCAGGTCATCTCCGCTCTGCTAATCCTCGTGTCGTCAGTATTGCTTCTAGTGTTAGTGATCAGTCTTCTTTTGCACTTTTCTATGTAGTTTTCGAGTCGTCTCGATGCGTCAACGCCGTCTTCAGTGCTAGCAAGTCCTCTTCGTATTTATTTTCTTGAGACATATAGTCTGTCAACGTCATCTCTGGTATGTAAGTCCTTATATATGGTCATTATTTTTCTTGTTATCTGGTCTTTTTGTTTGAGGTCTCTTTTTCACTTCAAGAATGGTCTCGAGTATCTTACGAGGAGGACTGGCCAAGTATTTATTTGATAGGGTTCCTGCTAAATAGTTTTGTCTCGAGTAGCTTTCTCGTTCTTCTTTCATTTCGTCTTGTTTGATGGTGTCAGCTCCCCATATTCCTAAACATGTGTAGGTTTCCTTTTCTCCGACCATTTTTATTTTTTTCTTGATTTTGTTGTTCGATTCCATCTGACATGTGTCGTTTCCCGCTTTCCATGGCAAATTCCATTTCAATATTTTGACTGCATATTTTTCTGAGTATGTATTTGGTTTTTCAATTCTTTTTCATTTTTGGCAATCGGTTTGATATCGTCCGTATTCATTGAGTGGTTGTCTGAGTGACAGCAAGTCTTCTCAAGTCTCCAGGACTCTTCTTAGTATTCTGGCCGTTCTCAATAATGCTGTCGTTTGGATGGTCTCCAATAGTCCGCCAACCTCCAAGTCCTCTAGTCCCTTTAGTAATCCTTTAGTTACTGTTCCAAACGCACCAATTACAATTGGTATAATTGTCACCTGCATGTTCCACAGTTTTTTTTAATTCCCTAGCAAGGTCGAGGTACTTATCCTTCTTTTCACATTCTTTCAGTTTCATGGTGTGGTCAACCGGGACAGCAAAGTTGACAATTTTCCAAATTCTCATTTAAAAAAATAATGATAATATTATTATTATTATTATTATTATTATTATTATTATTATACTCCTTGCGCGGTTCCTACTTAAACGAATGGTCTTTCACTGGGGCTTGAGTGACATCAAGGATCCTCTGGTTTACAGTACTCTTCTAAGAATTCTGTCATATCTTAACAATGGTTTCGATTCGTCCTCCGATTTCTAACTCTTCTAGCCCCCTTAATCAGAATTTGAGGATGTTTACGAGTCATCCATTTACAATTGTGATGATCGTCTCTCTCATCTTTGACAGATTTCTCATTCCCCTAGGGAGATAAAAGTACTTTTCAGTTGTTTAGCTTTCTCTTCACTTAATGTATATATCAGTAGAATTCAAATAAACAAAGATTTTCTGATTTGTTATTAATGGAATTTCAGTAAATTTTCACAAAACACTTCTCAATGCTCACCATATAATTTTATATCGATTCGTTATTCTTGAATATGTAGCATAAAATTTTCACACATTCATAACATTCTTTCATTGGCAGTTTTAGTATACCATTTATCAATTCTCTTTCTTGATTTTTTTCGTAATCATAACTAGTCTCATAGTTATATAAAAAATAAATACTATTTTGTTTAAAATGGATGTTTGTTAAAATAATTAATTTTGAAGAAAATACAATTGCTATTATTCAAGATAATGGTAATAATTTGGGAAATGTAATAATCGGTTCAAACTTTTGATTTACACCATTATTACATTTCCTAGATACTTTAAACGATTATTTTTCTGCAATTACACCTCTTCATAATCAATATCTGCAGTTTTATATTTCAGGGTGTCAAAATAATTTTTAGTATTGATACATTTATATGGAAAATACATTATAATTACTGCTTCAACGTCATGCGCTACCTCGAGAAAATATGAGTTGAGGATAACGTTGAATTGTTGTCAAGTACATTAGAATATGTCTTTTACGTACATTGAACTTAAAGTAATTACACACACTCTCATTCTCTCTCAATTTCTCTCTCTCTCTCTCTCTTCCTCTCTCTCTCTATCTCTATCTCTCTCTCTCTCTATATATATATATATATTGCTTTATTATTACGAAGATCATTTCTTGAAAATATTCAATAGTCCCATTTCCATGTAATACATACATAAATGAAGATGTTTTTTTCTGTACCAGAAGACTTTAAACTTCCGCTTATATATTGTCAAACGTTCTCAAATGATTCACATGAAGCTGGATTTTATTTTGGTTAGGTTTAATTTCTTTATTTTATAAAATATCACTCTTCATAGGTTGTCAGATGTTAAATCCATCCCTACACGAGAATAATAGATGTACTATTTTACCAAAAAGCTCGAAGGATAATGGATTAGATAACCTTCCATTGGGTATTAGTTCGAAAATTGAACGCAATAGGGGGATTAGAGTTCCAACACGCTTACTACAATATTGCAGTCAAGCACGTTCGCAATTACTCCAAGGAGACTCTCTCTTTTATTCGGGAAATAGAAAATAGCCAAAAAAAAAAAAAAAAAAAAAAAAACACAAATAGAATCAGATAATGTTGATATAGTACAACGGGAATAATTAATATGATATCAATATTTTATCTTACGAAATCATCCAAGTTCATTCATGACTGTCTAGATTGAACAAGACTTTGGTAATTTTTTAGAAACTGATTACAAAATATCAGAAATCATATGCTCAGAATTTGATTAGCTCAACATCTGAGCTACTAACACGACAAAGTACTTTTTTTAAACTGTACACAGAATGGCATACATTTTCATGCAAACAAATACACATACACGTGGACAAACATATATGCATGAATATGTACAAAGTTTAAAAAGGGATAAAACAAACACTGCCGGAAAAATATTATATATATATATATATATATTGAGAGAGAGAGAGGAGAGAGAGAGAGAGAGAGAGAGAGTCTTGTGACATAAGATATTTAGTCAATTATACGAGAAAAATGCAGTATGTACAAAGCACATTGTAAATACAAAACTTTTATTGAATTTTGAGGGAAAAAACATTCATTTTCGTCTCTAGAAAAACAGCTTAGCAAAATATATGAGGGAAAAATATTTGAATATTGAATAATATTAACTGTTATGTTTTCTGAAAAAATGTACTCATAAGTAAACGTTACACTGAGGTTATGTTCGTTGGAATAATCTTTTGATGTAATTTAGTGGCATATGTTGAACGAATGAGAGTAAGATATTAGAAAGAAGAGAGTGGTGAAAATAAATAATTTCTGAGAGGAGATAAAGAATTAAGAGAAGAAAAAGTTTGAAGGTTTCCATAAGAATGAGATAAATATAAAATGACTGTACGAAAAAGGCGATATGCGAACTCTAATGTAAGAAATTTTTCAATTGAGTGAAAAAAGAGTGAGACAAACAGTGTGCGAGATAGATTGCGAGATGTAAGAGGGAAGGATGAAAGAGAAAGAAGAAGAAAATGAGAAGAAAGAAAATGGATAGACCGCTTTGAGAATTCCTGAAGAAAAATAAGACATCAAAGAGTCCTGTATCGATTTTTTATAGGTGTAGTGCCTTGTTTTTAGTAACTAAACCTCTCTATAATTACCTTGTTCGCTATCAAGATTTGCCAACTTTATCATCGAAGTGAAATGGCTACTCACTTGTTAACAGAATATGTAAATAAAACAAAACTCGCTGAAAAATAATAGTAAAGAAAAGATAATAATACTAAACCGAAAAGTAGAACAGAAGAGAACAAAGAGAGTATTTGAGAAAATAGCCAAAAAATGGTGTCTGTGTGATTGAAATATCGATAAAATTATCCACTTTTCTCCGTTGTACAAGATGCCTGTTCCTCGGAAGCTTTTGACAAGAATAAGAGCGATCATCCGTTGTCTCACTTTGGATGGATGGCACTTTTGATATTGTCGTGATACACAGCTGCCCTATTGGAGTTTATATAAAATAAGGAAAAAAAAAAATAAAATGATTCATTCAAGACTGATGGGAAACGTGAGAAGGGCTTTTTATTTTTTCAAGCAGAACAGAATTAAACGAAAGAAACGGCAAAAGAAAGAGTTGAGAAAGTAGAAAACTGCATTAAAAGTGAGCATTGAAATATATGGATAAAAATAAAAGTTTGATGCTGAAATTAAAAAAAACAAATTAATATCATGAAGTAAGAAATTGCATGCAATTAAATAAATATCTTTGAAGACAAGAATTTTGATCGTCATTTTTCAAGAATTCTATGTGTTTGTCTGTTACTGAGATCTTTACTTTGTCATAATATACTTATTAATAAAAATCACGGATAAGATACATCTTCCTGGGATACTTTCACTGTCTCATACAATATCGTGAACCCAAATTATGCTCTGTTAGCAATATATGTCAACTGCGTCCTCTGCAGGGGTAGGGTAAGAGACGCCAGCAAGTTAAAGAGGCATCGTTGTTATGATACAAAACTGTATCTGATGATAATGCTACAATTCCGAAAATTTATAGTGTGAAAGACTCCCTCAATGCCATTACATCTACGTCCACTCTGGCTCGTAGTAGTTGTAGTAGTTAGAGTCCAATCCATGTGTCAAATGCAGCTGGTTAAAACTATTCGTAAACGATATAACGTGTTCAAAAATAAACCTATTAAAAACGACTACACAAAAAATGTAATTACCAACGTACAATGAACGTTATTCAATAGAATATATGCATGAAATAACCCTTTACTGTGTGAGATGCCGTCAAAAATCGATCAATGAACCAGCATTGTACTGAAAGGTCACATCGCAAAACATTCTACCCCTTCCAAATGGAGGTTATAATTGAACAGATTTTGCTGTTTTTTCCTCTCGATTCATTTACACCGAAATAAATATTTTGAATGTATATTTATATGTTTTTTAATGAATTTAAGTAAGTTGTCATGCTCACAGAACATATACATTTTTGAAAATTTCACAGGTTTTGACCCATTATTGTATCAAATATTGGTATGAACTTGCACAAGTCCTTTTTTATAGTATTAGTTTGGTTGGATCATATAACAATTGCTTGTCATTTAATGCCACATGCTATTTATACATATATATTTATTATATGATATGTAGAAAACATTTTTAAACGAGCCTGGGCTCATTTTTTCTTCGAAGTATTGCTATGTATCCCTAATATAGTCCAAATGTCAATCAGTTCTATTTGACCCATATAGAGATCTGAGAAGACACGCTGTCACTCAGATTCTCGAGAAAGACAATAAGCTAACGCTAACAGGAAAAACTTTGAAGAAAAAAACGACCAGTAATAGTGAGAATCAACAACAACAAAAAGAACTTCCTGACTAGAGGAATTTGCCGTTCTAACGGAACTTAGGGTCAAACTGAAAGAAAGATAAAAGAGAGAAAATACCTAAACCTTGCTAGGGAAATGAAAAAAACTAAGGAACATGAAAGTGAGAGAGTTACAAATTGCAATTGGTGCTATCGTACACTCACAAAAGGATTAGTACTAGGACTAGACGACTTGGAAATATGATTACGAGAGAAGATCATCACAACTACTGTATTATTAAAATCAACCAAATTACTGAGAAGAATCCTGGAGACTTAAGAAGACTCGTTGTATCTCAGACTCAAGGGAAAACCCATCAGCTAACGCTGGTGTGAAAAACTTACAAAGTTAAAATTGAAATAATAATAATAATAATAATAATAATAATATCCTAGAAAATGATACATACAAATTCCTATGAGACTTTGATATACAAACGGATAACCTAATCTCGACCAGAAGACAAGACCTTATAATAATCAAAAAAAAAAAAAAAAGAAAATCAGTAAAATTGTCGGCTTTGCTGTCCCGGCAGACCACATAATAAAACTGAAAGGATGTGAAAAGAGAGATAAGTACCTCGACCTTGCTAGAGAATTGAAAAAACTATGGAACATGAAGGTAACAATTATACCAATTGTAACTGGTGCATTTGGCACAGTAACTAAAGGATTATTAAAGGGCCTGGAAGATTCTGAAGTTGGCGGCCGAGTGGAGACCATCCAAATAACAGCATCATTGAAAACAGCCAGAATACTGACAAGAGTCCAGGAGACTTGAGAAAACCTGCTCTTACTCAATCACCAGTGAAAGACCATCAGCTTATGCTGATGTGAAAATCTCTAATGAATAATAATAATAATAATAATAATAATAATGCAAAAAACGAAATAAATAAGAAGATGTACTGTCTGGATGAACTGAACAAATTGTGAGTATACCCTTATAATTTGACTTCGCTTTAAATATTTTTGAAGAAATCGTGTTTAATTCTGTTACATGCTTTTCTTCGTAGTGTTAGATTTTTGCTGTTTAATTCTTCCCCCGCCAAAAAGTATGAATATGCTGTTAAAGGAGAATATGTTGTCGAAAGTGGGTGTAGAAGTCTAGGAAAGAGGGGAAGGAAAAAATGGAAATAAATTTAGCTGTGCTGAACATTTAAAATAAAATGAGTGAGAGGCGTCAGTTGATGAAGACAGAGATTCGTTTAAACAGCAACAGATAAAAGGCAAAACAAAAAAATATTTCGAAGATCTATTGTCTCGAAGAACTGGAAAAATTGTGAGTATAACATCTAAAATTTGTCCCCGCTTTAACTATGTTTGATGAAAGTTGTGTTTAATTCTCTTATTTGTCTTTTTTCTCGTCTCTAACTTTTTGGTGTTTAGATATATAAGGGCGGAAACGGTTAATATAATGTATAATATGTTCCCGTTAAAGCCAGTCACTATGGAATGATTTTCAAGATCTGAAAATTTATAACTCACAACACCTAATTGCTGTAAGGGGGAATTATCAGCTGGACATTAACTATGTTAAAACTTGACAACTCAAAAAGGGGGAAGTGGAAAGGGGAAACATTCACGGAATACATATAACAAGAAGCCATGGGAAGCAGTATGGTGCGTGTGAAGTAAGGTGGATGAATCTAAAATTGGGTCAAAGATGGGTCTCACCAAATGCAGAATGGATGAACTTTATAGTTCAAGGACCAGGGTCAAATAGTTCAGTCAGGAAACTACAGTTACCAATTCATATACGGCGTCCACAAACGGGGGGAGCCGAATTATACTATTTTATTATTATATTTTTCTGAGCAGCTAGTGAGTTCTCTTACTTAAAATATACTTGGTCACATCTGTATCAGGTGGGCAGATTTTAAGCAACCCTGGGTATGGTATAGCCACAATATACTACCCATAATGAAAATGTTTAATCGCAATATAACACTACGTGGAACTCTGATAACAGGTCCGGGTGTCATGATCAGCAGCTGCTACCCGGATAGCCAATATGGGTGATCTTAATCGTCATTCTGTGAATCTTGCCTGTTCCATATCAAGTACATGACCTGAGTAACCAAACAAAGGTAAGAGGCCCACACAAAATATGTACTAGGGAGGACAACAAACCTGCGCTTCACTCTTATTCTAGGAGCAAGCTTACACAAAGATGATGCGGGAAAAGAACGATAGAGAAATAGGAAGAATTCCCTAGTTTTTAGAGAATAAGCCAAAGAATCGTCGATCAAGTTAGGAGTATAATAAAGAAAGGTTGGTTTTCTGAACGTGTAATGCAAGAAATATGTCAGAAAATAAATTGGGAACCAAGACAACAAGACATTATTACAATATCCGACAAACCAAATACTGAAAAAGAAGAACACTCAAACCGAAATGAACTGCAAACAAATGACAATCGAAACACCACGTACCCAAACCACACAGAACAAACACTAATACAAGAAGAAGAAATAAATTCAGAAAATTTAAAGAGAATTATGTATGAAAAAAAATTAGATTGCCATCGCTAAGAAACTAAGACTGAAAAAAATAAACGAATTATCAACACGTATCTCAACGAAACATATCAGGGAATTAAACGAACTAATCTATGAAGGAGCAAAATAAGTCTGAAAAAATCGTGGTTCCACTAAAAAAAAAGGAACACAAACTTAAAAATCTGGTTGGGAAATTCGACTCGAAACGCAGATAAGAAATCAACAAGTAAAAATGATAGCGAAAAGGAAAAATGCTAGAACATATTTGAACAAAAAGGAAAAAGCAACACGAGTAAAACAGACAACTTCAGGAACTTAACGAGAAGGTACAGGCGATACAGGGAAGACTAAAACTATATCCAGACAGAATAAAAATACAGACAAAACTTAACATTTCAAAACAACATAAAACATTATATCAGCAAATAGGGGGGATTGCACGAAAACATACAAGCAGCTGGATGACAAGGGAACAAAACAATTTTGGAACGAAATGTATGGCAACGAAGAGAACATAACAGAAAAAGCCGAATGGATAAGCAAAAATGAAAAAGGTGAAAACACAAATTCATTCACTCAGAGCAACACTAAAAAAATAACAAATAGGAAAACCCTAGGCCATGATAGCATACATAAATTATGGTTAAGAAAATTCACTTCTATCAAGACTTGCTATCGAAATAAAAAAAAAATATTAGAAGCAGGCGTACTCGAATGGATGACTAAAGGAAAGACCATATTGATTCGGAAAGGCCTCCTCAAAGGAATTGCCCCAAACAACTGCAGACTAATAACGTGCATACCTATGGAAAATGATAACGGCACACAAAAGAGAGGGGATTTATAACTCATCAGTTTGCCGTTGATAGTTCCCCGAGGAAGAGAAAGGATGCCGCAAGGAAAGTAGAAGAATAGGAGAGCTACTGTACATTAATCAGCACATCCACAACTATAGCAAAACGAGTCAAAATAATCTAGTTATGGATTGACTGCAAAAAGCATATGATATGGCCCGCAAATCAGCATAACAAACTGTATCAAAAGGGAATACACAGGTGTATACAAACTTTGTAAAATAGCAAGAAAAGATCAATCACATAAAGTTAATGGAGGATATAAAACTGTTTGATAAAACTCAAATGCAGAGTATACAGCCAGGACATAGTGATGGAATTTGGCTTAGAAAAATACGCCATGTTAATAATGAAAAGCAGGAAACAATACTGAAGCAATAGATCTACCAAATCAAGAAAAAAAATTAGAAAGCTCGTGAAAAGGTAACTTCTAAATACTTTGGAATATTGGAAACAAACACCATCACACAAATTGAAATGAAAGAAAAAAATCGATGATTGTCTCAGGAGAAAAAAAACACTCGAAAACAAAGAATATGGGAGGAACCTTAGAAAATGGGTAAAAACCTGGGCTGTCACCCTCGTTAAATACATGAGACAATTCTTGAAGTGGACCACAGAAGAACTTAAACAAATGGAACAGATAAGAAAACTAATGACCATGCTTAAGGCCTTACACCCCAGTGATGACATTCGTTTAATCATCGATACAACGACTCAAAACTACATAGGAAAGCGCAGAGCAAGACGGCCACCAGAAACAATACTAACAACCCGAGAATCAACAGAACGAAATAAATAGAAAGCAAAAATGGGAAGAAAACAACACTATGGACATTTTAAGCAACAAACAAATGACATATCACACTTGGACGTTGCAAAAAATGTAAACCTTAGAAAAGAAACTGAATCTCTTCTAATAACAGTACAAAAACGCCATAAGGACCAATCAAATCAAAGTTAGAATAGATAAAACGCAACAAAAGAGCTTATGTACGTTAGGTGGTGATGGAGAGGAGACGGTCAATCACATGATAAGTGAATACAGCAAACTAGCGCAGAAAAAATATATGACTGGGTGGGGAAGGTGATCTACTGGGAATTGTGCCAGAAATCGAATATTGTCCAAACGAACTAATTGTATGTACACAGTGTAGAATCTGTCTTGGAGAATGAGGCGCACAAACTCCTCTGAGATTTTGAGATACAAATAGACCGTTTAATTTTGGTCAGACGACAAGATCTACCGTTACTCATCAAAAAAAGACAACTTGCTAAATTATTGACTTCGTTTTCTCCGCTGACCAAAGCAAAAAGAAAGATAAGTATCTGGAACCTACAAGAGAATTCGAAAAACTGTGGAACATGAAATTGAAGATGATACCAATTTCAGTTAGTGCTCTTGGTTTAGTTACAAAAGACTTGGCTGAGGGACTAAAGGACTTGCAAATAAGAGAACTATAGCATTATTGAGATCAGCAGAAATATTGAAAAATGTGTTGGGGATTTAAGGAGACTTACAGAGTGTGGGAGTGGAGAAAAAAGGATAAATCTAAAAAATATGTAGAGCATGTCATAATGAACAATTATATAAGGCAAAAAGAGAAACAAAAAAAATCTACTGTAAAAGAGCTTTTGATTACGTAAGAAGTTATTCAGATATACATTTGTCAATGAACATCCGAAAGGAAAACTCCATTAGATAAACGCCTGCCTATTGCAGTGAGGAAAAAAAAAACTTGAGATAAAAGCAAAAAAACTAGTAAATAAAGAAGGGAAGTATATTACACACCATTAAGTATAATAATAAATTATGTTTTATTATGTTTAATAGAAGCAAGTAAAGGTTAAAATAGCAAATGCCAGACCGTCCTTAATACTACGAACATATAAATCGTATATATTAAGTATTTGAAGGCAGAATACCTTTACGCGTGTACATGATGGTGAGGGTTATTATCTCAGAAACTAGAGATAAGTCAGTATATCGGAAATATCTAACTGCTTCACATTGGCATTCCAATGTTAACGCTCAGTATTCGAGACTGTTACAGCTTACTGATTCTCCAAAAATATTTCGAACCAAATTCTCGTGGCACTAATGCTTTCATCATTATTCTATAAATACATTCTCTACAGTTAGTTACTTTTATGTTAGAGTTTTGACTTCGGTAAACTGGCATTCGTAGCTGAGATTATGATCATGATTCAAATATGTGTGATATTTAAGGAACAGTTTTTCAACGAATTGATATAACTGATATATCGTTGTGACAAAATATATTTGAAAAAAAAAAGTTTAAAAAAATAACAAAAAACAAACAACTGTATATTAGTGATAAAATGAAGAAACTTAATATTAAAGGTAATTTTCAATCAAGAAATTCATATATTCAGGAGACAGAATATAGTATGTGTCTTGAATAATCCCCAAATGACATTGCTAAAATTGCTTAAGAACCAACTTACATATGCTCACGAGCACTCAAATAAACACGGAGACACACGCACTCTGTCGTAGAGACTCACACATACACACACAAGTTTATAATATTGATATGTAGAGAAAAACAGAGAGAGAGAGAGAGAGAGAGAGAGATAAAGAGAGAGTAAAATACTAGGTGTCTCCCGCATATAGTGAAACAAGTAACAGGCTGTATAACCAACGACAAGTGGAAAACCAGGAGAACTCTCGTGGTAAGAGCTAGAGACGGTAACATGTGAGTTGTCGAATTTTAAATGGTTAGCCAGTCACTTAGTAACTGCCAGGTAATGAGGTACAACTTAACTAACTGAATAACCCCGACTCTACTGGGTGGGCTATGATATAGTAATCTCTTCATCGACTCACAAATACGAGTTCACATTATTCCTGTTTAGACGAAAGTTGAATTACAATAATTAAGTGAGTGGTACATCTTTTTGGACCATGAGCTTGTTCTTTTCAATTCCTGTGAACTCTATGTCAACTTTCTTCATATCTTTTATCTGCCAAAATTCAGCGAGTCCTAACAATGTTGAATAGTCGGTAGATTAGAATATGACTAGTGGATTTTTTTAGTTAAAAGGACAGACGCCTCAATGGCTAAAATCTTCACGGATAAAGATTAGACAGGCTGGCGAAAATAGGAAATGAGAGACAAGCTGACTGGTAAATTAACCAGGTGGTCATAACTTAATGAAATGAGAAATGCGATGAACTACAAAAAAGTCTACGGAAATAGTGCACAAATGCCCCGAAGCAAAAAGCTCCTACGTTGCCAGCTGGAAGGAAAATCCTTTTGTTGCTGATCGGATGTGAGTTGTCAACCTTGAGTAGATGTCTTTATTAAAGTGGCCATGTTCAAATGTAAGGTAGAATCCCAGCGAAAGTTTGAAGTGAAAAGATCTCACCTCAAAACTCCGTATGCACTCATAAACTTTCGACTCTCCGTCTTAGATTCCACACTCGTAGCAAACCGGGGAAATAAAGAAATAGATTATTTTTGTATACAATTCTTCGTCATTCTCTTGTTGTTAAGTCCAGGTGCAAGGTGCAACTCGCTAGGATGAACAGCAGGAGCAATATACAACAACTAAATGTATATATATATATATATATATATATATATATATATATATATGTTTGTGTGTGTGTGTGTGTGATTCTTTGCAGGTCTTGGAATACACTGAATATGTACACTCCAATATGTTAAGACTCACTCCTTCTGACTACGAAGAAATGTCTTAAACTACATTCTGTGCTGAGGCTAAAGTTCTAATGCCCTAAAGACCACGGAGTCACCTATTTTGTCAGTACTCTTAGTTATTATTATAATTTGTAGTAGTATTAGTATTATTATTAGTAGTTGTATTATTAGCGGTATTAGTCGTGGTAGTAGTATTCAGATATACTTTAAACAATATCAATTGTTATAAATTATTTCTATTAGGTTTTAAGAATAGTTACTTGAAATTATAATCGTTTTGCAAATAATCATTCAATCGGAATAGTTTTTCGTGCCTAAAATTCCTTTAAAATGACCTTATCTTAAAATCATCTTATAATTAAGCCTTCAAACCAAATAATCATACTAAATAACGCCTCTTAGTTATCAGACCAGCATTTTCACTGTCTGATGTGATTAATATTTATCAATATATTATTCATATTGACAATGACGGAGATGATATTAAAAAAAGGAATGTACACTATTTAGATGCATTATTTTTTCATAGACCTGCTATGGAATTATTGAAACATTTTTATGTTGAGTTTCTCGGAAACACGTAACAAAATCCAGAAGCAAAATAGCACACATGTAAATCTGTGTACAAAAGTTATAGAGTAATAGATTCGATTTTTTTTTCTGGAAATAAAGAAAAATAAACATCTGCTAATAATAAAATAAAACAAACAAAACAAAACTATTAGTACAACAAAGTCTGCGGATCTTGACTGAGGAACAGAAAAGCTTTGAAATTATAAAGGTGACAGTTGGAACAAAGTACATAAAATTCTTTCTAATAAGACTTTGAACTGTATATTTTAAAACAATCTGAAGAATATCTTCCAATAAACTATACTCGTTTTTCAAGGTGTTGCTGTATTTACATGTTTCCTGTTGACTACCAAGGTTGATTTACAAGTTAACTTCAAAGTTAGGATTTCAGATATTTAATTTCAAGTTAGTTAGATTTTTCCTAATTTGCTTATTGATATAATACAATATATATATATATATATATATATATATATATATATATATATATATATATATATATATATATATATTGCAAAAGAGGAAAATTCAATACTTGTTAAATTGTCATTATATATTTATTTCGGTGAAAAATATCATCATGCTCTTCATCTCGTCAGATGTCTTCAGATGTTTAATTTGAGGTTGAAAATCTGTAAATATGGATAATAGTTTCTCTCTATATATATACACATGTAAATGATTGCGATTTATATGAAAATCCTCGTATATTCTATACGCAAATAATCTACACGCTGATTATATATATATATATATATATATATATATATATATATATATATATATATATATATATATATCCGTTTCTAGAGGAAGCTCGTAAAAAATATATAAGGAAATAGCAAGTTTTATCCTTGGATATTAGGCGTGTTCATTTCGCGACTCATGGATTGTCTCGTGTCAATCTTTAAAAATATTATCATCCATTTTTATCTTTCTTCTTTGAACTGTAGAGACTTTGTCATTTCCCTTTCCAAAGAACAGGAAAATCAACACAGCTATAATCATTTTGCGCTTCATCCATCTCAAGTAAGCCCTTTTCTATTCGTCTTATTCTTGTTTATACCGTATAGTTAATACATTAATATGCACATATTTCATATGTTGGGTGCTATTTGCGTATTTTCTAAGATATCCTTTGTTTCTATATTATGTATATATTAGATGTTTATGTATATACAAATTATCTTTTTCTTTCGGTGTATTTTTAGCATTTCTTCGAAGGAATGTACAAATGCGCCTTGGTGAGTGGGGGCTCGTCTAATATCCTCCCAGCAACCCATCAGAATTAATGTTAAAAAGTGATTGATCCAATGGAAACAGAATGAATAGAATAATATCATAACAAAATACTCGAAATTGTTTTAAATAGATTAAAAAAATAAATTAAGTGATCAGCATTTCTTCTTTTTACATGCAAGAATTCCCACGTTTGTGTCCTCTTTTTTGTGCGTGACTTAAAACATCTTTTGGAACAGAAAAAAAATATATGTAAAAACAATGATAAGCTTGAAAATAATCTTACTTTTATAGAGGTAGATTTATACAAAGATAAGACCCTCTCGAAAATATTTTGAAATAATCAATGGTAAAGTTGAATTATATTCAGTTAAAGATGATTGATGAGTCACATGTTGTTTTTTTATTAAATAAAATAAAAAGAATGAAAATAAAGGACCGATAGCGTGTCTTTTGAAATGTATTATGCGACCCTTTCACTTCCATCAAAGAAGTCTATCGCCAAACTTCGTCAATGATTATAATTCGTAATCCTATCTTTTTCTTTGGAGTCAGCAAAAACCTTCATATTGATTCTGTTTGTGTAGAATCTTTTGGACACCGATCAATAAATAAATGCTGATTGTACATCTCATTTTCTTGAAGATGTTAAATGGTAATAAGTTATTTAGGATGCATTAATAGATTGCATACCTCTTTACATAAATCATTTTCTCTTCTTTGCCTTTCTTATTTTTATTCATTTTATTTTATTTGATCTGATTTTATTTTATGTTTTATCATTAGTTCATGAAAGCATCGTCAAACGAATAAAGAGACTTTCTCATTTTTAAAGACTTCTAAGCAATTGCAAGAAGACAGGAAATGATTAGAAATATCTTACTCTAGTGGTTAGAGTGTTCGCTAATGGCCCGTGAGACCGGGGTTCAATCTCATTCCAAGTCATACCAAAGACTCAAAAAATGGTACTTGATGCCTCCTTGCTCAACACTCAGCACTATAAGGTACGGATCACGGGTAAAGTGGAGCAATGCAGGGAAAGGAGTATCGTCTTTCCCTAGACCTCGGTGTAGTAGCGATTGAAAAGAGAGCCTTCGGATCACCCTCGACAAGGTTCACCAAATTTACTTGCTTACTTAGACACAGTCGCTGGTTAATACCAAATATATCTCGATGGTAACTTAAAAGTATTTACACCAAATTTGTTTTTCTCTATTTTAATCATGCATAAATGGATCAATGAATGACTAACGAAGGACTTGCATATTTTCAGTTTTTACAATATTTTTTACCAGTAGAAAATAAAGACATTTCATTAATTAAACAATTAACTAAAGTATTAGTTACATGTTTTTGATGCAAATCTTTAAACGTTACGACCATAATAAAATATTAAACAGAAAGTATTCATATTAATTTCAAAATTATAAATTTGATTCCTGTAAATTGTGAGTAGATTTGATGCTATCGTTAGTATAAGATTATTCTTTTTACAATTCTCAGAAACATCTAAAGAAATTAAATTGAGTTTTTTTTCTTGCGTTCATTATTTCTTTGTTTTGAGAGCATATTAACCTTTGTTGGTTATTAAATGTCAAAGCCATACTGATCGAAGATTAGCTGATACTATTAAACCCATAGTAGGGAGAATAAGGAGATTCATACATTTCTCAAAGATATTTGTCCGAAAGAGAATGTAAAAGCACCGTTGCAGTTCAAACTCGTATATCTGAATGCCCTAACCCAGCTATTACGCCAAGGAGACTGCTTGACCTTTTTTTTTTTTTTTCAGATTATATACAACTAATAAGAAAGTAGCGTTTCTTAAGAAATTACGTGATGTGGTAATCAAGCAACTAAATGGTTGGTTGAAGTCCTTAACCCTCTTTTAGAATATTATTCCGGGTGTTGTGTGAAGAACTCTTTCATATTTTCCTCTATTATCCGTCGTCTTCCCGTTTTTATGGAGTACCAAGTTCTGGTCTCTTTTGATGTTGTCTCACTATTCACGAACATTCCTTTGGATGAGACAATATCTACATACGTTGATTTTTTTGTATTGTGGTCAATCTACTAATGCCCTCCCTTTCCGGGGGAAGTTTTCATTGAATTGATAGGTATTGCCACAAAATCAGTGTCTTTTAGTTTCAATGAAATCATGTACCGCCAGATCGATGGCATTAGTATGGGTTACCATCTTGGCCCTATTCTGGCTAATATTTTTGTTGCATTCCAAGAAAGACAGCAGTTTGATGGGTTTCCTAAGGCCTTCATTTACTTTGGTTATTGGATGATACATTTGTTTCTTTTAGATCACGTAATGATGCATTATCATTTTTTGATGAATTGAATAAGTTGCACTCTTCTTTAAGATTTACCGTGGAAGAGGAAAATAATGGTGAACTGCCATTTTTGGATGTGTTAGTTGAAAGACATGATTCTTCTTTCCTCACATCGGTCTATAGAAAACCTACATTTATCGGGCTATATCTGAGTTGGCATTATTTTGCACCTAGATCTAGAAAACTTTACTTAATCTGATGTCTTTCCTATAGAGCTTTAAATATCTGCAGTGATTGCAAGATTTAAGATGAGCTTAAGGTGATCAGGGATATATTTATTAAGAACGGTTATCCCGAGGAGGTCATCGATGATAATATCAAGTTTACAGTAACTAGGTTAAAAAATACCAACAAAACATTCGGTCCTCCGATATGTCCTGTTTACTTTAGACTTCCTTGGGTTGGTTCTGCTAGCCAGTCCCTTGCTGAGAGGATTGCCTCTTCTGTGTATCGCTGTTATCATGCTGTCAATTGAAGACCAATATTCACTACTAGGACGGCCTTTAATTCTACACATAAACACAAGTTGCCTATCTTTAAACAAAGTATGTAAATATATAGATTTGTACATCGATGTAGTTCGACATTTATTGGCAGAACCTGTTAACTCCTCGAATTGAGGATTAGACAGCATATAAACAGAGTTATTTTATCAAAAGGCCGACAAACATCCGGGCACTCTCATACAATGGATTCGGCTATTGGTGAGCATTTGCTTACCATAAATAGTTGCAGGACCAACTATGAAGATGACTACTTCTCTGTTCTGTACAGAGCCAGTGACAAAATTCACCTTGGAACATTGGAGTCGAGTTATATCGCCATAAATCGCCCCCCCCCCACTCTATGCAGACAATAAAGCACTCATATTTTGAATATTTTGGGGGAACTGTTGGAGACTGGGGGGACTTGATTTTTTTCTCCCAGCTCGTCTCCTTAATCCTATTAATTAATACAAACCCCGTTTTTATAAATTTTCCGGTGACTAGCTTGACAAGTGTCGGACGAAAGTGCCCTCGCTATATATATATATATATATATATATATATATATATATATATATATAATATATATATATATGTATGTGTGTGTGGCGTGTGTGTGTGTTGTGTGTGTGTAAATGAATAAATTTTGAACAATGAAGGGAAGGAAATACGAATAATAAATGATGACTAAAAGAGAAGGATTTGAGAATGCGCTTTTAACCTATGAACAAATCCGTTGAAAAATGAATAAGGGAAATTAATAATTTTACGAGGGACATTTTTGCCAACTTTTCAAATTACGCAAAGAATATGAATGAAGAAATTAACAAAGACGTAAATTAACTTTTTTATACGAAGTGTTAATAAAAGTAAAATATTTGCCGTACAAAAAAAAATAACAAGCAACTTATTAATCAAATGTTAAAGGGAATAAAAAGAAAAGCAAAAAAATCAGAAAGAAAATTTTCAAAGAAATGAGCCTAGGTAACACGCATTTCCTTCTTGGAGGTAGTGTTATTTCTATGATGTCTTCAATAAATTTTGTAAAAGAAAAGAAAAGAATGTGGTCGTTACTGATCTTCAGACTTCGTCTTTGTGCTTCGGATATTGTAATTTTAAAATTAATCATTTTTTGGGAAAATTTGCCCATTTTTATTTGCATAAGATCTGAATAAAAAATCAATTCATAAGTAAAACTTAAAATATATTTATATTAAATCTGCTGAAAAATAAACATTGTGTGTGTGTGTGTGTGTGTGTGTGTGTGTGTGTGTGTGTGTTTATGGCATCTCAACTATTTTGTGCCGCCCCCGTAGAGTTGAGTTCTCTGGCGAAGAAGTAATCGGGTTGCCATTAGCGTCTATTGCAAGCCACTTCGTATATGAATTGAGGTCTCGGCAGCCGTTGAACGGATGTATGTAAACAATTGTAATTTGTGATTCACAACCGTTTAAAATTTGCTTCGCAGCTAATGGCTCCTCGTGGCTGAATGGTTAGAGGCTTTTGCTTGTAGTTTGATTAAACCGGGTTTCGATCCCAGCTACGGGAAGCTACTGTCTAGCCACAGGGATGAGTTCTGATTGAAAGAAACAGGTCTGTCTGTAGATAACTATATATGTATGTATGAAAACAGATAGTACTATGAAGAGATTGTCATTTTTGGATTTAATTATTTTTTATTTTGTTCTTGCATAGGTGTATGTTTCCAGCTTGTTGCTTTCGTCAGAGAACATATGTGACACAAGGCAATGTTAATGGGGTACTCAATGAAACTTGAACTCACTCGTGTTTGAAAACTCAAAAGAAACTGCGGAAAATTTATGATTAAAATAAATGGAAAGAAAACTGATGTAAGTAATTCAGCAAAAAATAACAATATTACCGGAAGATTAGTCTGTTTCTTTGTTTAATGGCGTATAAAATTTCGTGGTTATTTAATGCCAAAGACACCCTTCAAGAAGAACAGAAGTGACGCTATTCGACGCATAGATGGTAGGAAAAATAGGTTCATACTTTTCCCAAGCCAATATGTACGAAAGTGAACGTAATAGCGCGACTGGAGTTTAAACTAACATACTAGGATTCCACATTGCAAAGCTGCAACCATTATAGCACGAGGAAACCGCTGCTACAGGAAGAGATCTTTTAATAAACACGTCCGAGTAAAACAAGTGCTTAATACTGATGATAAGATGGTGAGTGTTGTTCATGGTGAATTATATGGAAGCATCGAGATATATATATATATATATATATATTATATATATATATATATATATATATATTATATATATATATATATATATATATATATACTGGGCAGGCTTGATACATTCATCTTGGTTTATCAACGAGCCTTAAAGGGAAACTTAAATTCAAATTCTTTTTAACCGAGTATCGAATCCTGGTTTTACAGAAGAGTTGTGAAAATACACGCATATACGAGGTGCATACTATAAGTTTTCAGACTTTTTTCGTATGGGCACTTTTATTGATAGTACAAACATGAAACTCTAGTCCCCTTCGTTGTAATCTCCTCCGGCTGCAATGCATTTTACCGCTCCAACAACTTCTGGAAGGCCCCATGGAAGTCCTCTTATGTGAGTGTGTCAAGGACCTTCGTCACAGCCTCTTTCATCTCCTCAATTGTCTCATAACGACAGCCTCTGAGCTTAGGGAATAACCAAAAGTCACAGGAGCAAGTTCTGGACTATAGGGAGGCTGAGGAACTGTCTTGATGCCCATCTTGCTCAAATAGTCTGTGACAAGGATGGAGTTGTGGATTGGTGTATTGTCCCGGTGGAAATGCCACTGACCAGATTTGAAGAGTGTTGGCCTCTTCCTACGGAATCTCCACCTGAACTCCCTTAAAACCTCAACATAGTAACGCTAACCCTAACCCTTTGACCAATGAACTCTGTTGTGCTGACTTCTTTACTCGTCCCACACCTCTCATCATCCCTCACAGACTCCCTGCCTTCTTGAATCTATTATATCACTGAAAAAACTGATGTTCGATTCATGCAAGATTGTCCAAAAGCAGTCTGAAGCATTCCATACGTTTCTGTGGTATTTTTTCAGAGTTTAAAACAGAATTCTATCGCATATCGTTCTTCTAAAGTGTCAGATTGCATTTTGAAATTCACCAGCTGTAACAATCAGCCTTTTGTTGAGTGTATTACAGTAACTGCTGTAGCTGTTCATTTAAATCTGAAATCATTAAAATTGGTCAGTCATCTCATAAGATGTATAGCAATAGCATACTGAATTATCAAGAGTCTACGACTATTTTAAATGCCCATACAAAAAAAGTCAGGAAACTATATATATTATAATATATATATATATATATAAGTATTGTTCAGTCCATTTAAACCGGAGTTGGGTGTAATTCCACCAGGACAAAAAAAAAACTTTCAACAGTGAACATTTAATTTTTTCTGTTGTGACCGGCTTTTGTTTTTCCTTGAAGAAATTATATATATTATATATATATATATATATATATATATATATATATATATATATATATGTGTGTGTGTGTGTGTGTGTGTGTGTGTGTGTGTGTGTATGTGTGTGTGTGTGTGTGTTTTTAATGACTGCGTTTAAATTTGTCTTACATTTTCAAACGTCAAATTTGTCTTATTTACGTTTCGAAACGAAAATAAAAACCAAATGAAAGAAAAATAAGTGCTGGTGAAATATCAAACTCTTTAAAGAAAGAAAAAGAGAGAGAGAGAGAAAGAGAGGGGAGTGAGAGAAAGGACTGAGAGTTAATTCAAGCGAGAGAGAGAGAGAGAAGGAGGGGTATTTCTGAAAGAAATTCAAGACTTACACCGTGAGACTATGAAACTGAAATACAATACTACTGCATAAATCGTTCCCTTGTATTTTATATTTATAGACCATGTCAATTTTGCATCCTGGCTGTCAACAAGGGTACTATTACGCTTAAAAGCGGTAACCGTGACGATGGGAGACCGAAAATTCATTTTTTTTATCACTCATAAAAAGTAGTAAACAGAATCTATTTCTGCCCACAGGTATTTTGCTGATAAAAAAGCCGTTCAAGGGCGGTTATCTGTTAATGTATCGACCCAATTTTTTCCTGCAATATTTTAGTTTTACTTATTTTGGTCGAAAAACTTGTGGACGTATTTTCCGGACCGACAAAATCTCAATAATTTAAAATGCTCTTTTTCAATAAATTAGCTCTAATATGCACGTGTTTTGTTTATACATTCTAAGTGATACACCAGCTATAAAGTGATTTACTTGCCTCACTGGACTGAGGTTGGATGCGGTACAAGTTCAATTTTAATGAATTGATTTCAGGTTGGTACCAACAATTGCTTAGCAGTTTAGAGGGAGTCTCATGCACAATGAACCTGATATATATATATATATATATATATATATATATATATATATATATATATATATATATATTAAATAACTTACTGAATAATAGCACCTACGGTAAGGTAAAAAAAAAACGCAAGTAATTCGAAGATAAAAATATACGACGAATCACTGTCTAGGGGAAAATAAATAAATATATATATATATATATATATATATATAATATATATATATATATATTGGGAAACAAAAGGCCAACCTTGTCCCACCAATTGAAAAAAATTAACAGATACGCCATCGATTGGTCAAAAGAAAAAGAACACCGGATTAGATACCCCGATGAGCCACATGGGCGAAACTGTAGAAGGTTAGTTCCTGACTCACGAAATAATTTTTGTCACTATATATATATATATATATATATATTATATATATATATATATATATATATATATATATATATATATATATAATAGTCCAACTTAGAGTAATATCGTATAAAGCAAGTGTGATATCACTGCCCTGCTTAGTGTGACATCGGAGAGGCTTAGTGTGCTATCACAGTCCAACTTCGTGAGATATCGAACAGGCTTAGTGTGATATGACTGTCCAGCTTAGAGTGATTATCACAGTCCAGTTTCCTGTGATATCGAACAAGATGAAGTGGATATCACAGTCCAGTTTAGTGTGATATCAAACAAAATTAATATGATATCAGAGTTCCCTTCTACACCCCATGTATTAGCTCCATATATGGACGGATGGTTTGATGCAAAATAAAGTGAAATATTAAAAAATGTTGATGCAATTGATACGAAATGTTATAGTCTTTAAAATAGAAATATCATAAAATTATTTCCCTACGTAAGTAATTAAATGGGTAAATAAAACAAAACGATACGAAATCAAGCAGTAATTAATAAAATAAATAAACAAAAAATGATAAATGAAACATAAAGTAACGAGAAATAAACAGCAGAATTAAACAAAAATGCAAGAAAGGTATGACGATTAATCAAACAATAATTTGAATTACAAAATAATTAGAATTGAAACAAAAAGAAGATAAGAAGTAAATGCAGGAAGTGTACGATGTGAGATCAGTATGTAATGGCATAGTAGCAATTATAATATAAATTTTCATTTGATTCTTTCACCGTGTAGCTTTCAAAACGTTTGATGAATGGACAGGTGTTGGGTTAATTCAATTGTCTTCTTCGTTTGACAATACCTCAAACTTCATAGTTTATTTAATGCTAGAGGCATTTTTGTAGAAGAACAGAAATGATGCTCTTCAATCCACAATTGAGAAGAAAGGGAAATTATTACTTTTTACCAAGGGAGATGTTCTTAAGTGAACGTAATTGCACAACTTGCTTACTTCAAGGCTACATTCCTCCCGGATTAAGTGCATTGACAAGCAATAATTTCATTGTAAAAAATAAATATATGTAGTGAAAAATATTTTTTTCCACATAAACTTACGGATGGCTCACCAGGAATTCTAGAAATAAACATGATTTAAACAATATATATATATATATATATATATATATATATATATATATATATATATATATATATCCTAAAATGAATTTTATTTATTTAAATGCTTCATTATTGAAAAGGTCGCTTTCAAAATCGACTCTATTTGACAGAAATGATTGAAGAGGAAGAATTTTGGTGATTTTCATGAAGGAAATCATCATAAGATATTTCATTGTTTATTTATTTAGGATTAGGAGAAAAAAAGAAAAGTTGATTTGAATTGTTTTCTTCATAATCAAGTCTTTTCTTTTTCCTGAACCAATTCACACCCAATCGAATCACTTTTGTCTGACATATTTGATTTATTAATCTCTTCCATTACAGTCACATGTCTTTATCCTATAAGCAGATATTGTCTGAATCTTAACGGTTTATGGAAGCCCGCTGCCACTTCGATGACAAGAAATGTCTTCTCTTTTTTATCCATTTTGATGTTGTGGATTTTTAGACACGCTGATATGAGATTCGAAGAATAAAGATATAAGATGAGAATGAAAAGTAGTTTTTGCTTGACGTTTCTTCTTAAACTTTGATGCTATTATTTGTTGCTATTTATATTTCTTTCAACATTCACCACTTATTCGAGTAATTTTCAGAAAAGTGTCTTCTTCTTTTTATAAGGGGGATATTTTTCATTAGAAATTTAGATCTGAACATTTTGATGTGAATAGTTGGTTACTATACTGTCAATTCATTGTTTGTATTGAGCTATCATTGTGTCTATCGAATTTTGAAAAATATTTTTTTTGTTTTGACGTTTGCAAATTCAAGGATTTAGTCTACATTTTATTTAATTTATATGAATATTCCTATTATTTTGTTTAATAGTATATCAACTTTCCTGGATTATTAAATGCCAAGACCATCCTGTTAGAAGAACTGCAGTAAAATAAATTAAACCATACCGGGAGAGAAAAGGTGGTTCATAACTTTGCCTAAAGGTAATAGTCCGAAAGTAAACGTAATAAAGTAATATATATATATATATATATATATATATATGTATATATATATTACGTTTACATTACACACACACACACACACACACACACACACACACACACACACACACACACATATATATATATATATATATATATATATATGGAATATTCAAAAATGAAGTGATTGAGTATATACGTACAATTTGAAATAACGGAAATATTGTGAAACAAGCTTGGTGACTGCCATTTTCTGTATATGATCATTATACCGTAGACGAGAAACTCACAGTCAGCAATCATAATTAAGTCAGTTCTACGTTTGCTTCATATATATATATATATATATATATATATATATATGCATATATATATATATATATATATAAATATATATATGTGTGTGTGTGTGTGTGTGCGCGCGTGCGCGCGAATTGGTGTGCGTATTTTTATCTTTGAGTGCCTGTGCGCACGTGCGTTAGTTTTAAACGAATGGAGATTTCATTTAGTAATAAAATTAAATCGACTGAAATGAATTTTGAGGCACCTTTCTTCCAATTTTTTTCAACTGTAAATTAAGCGTCAGAAATTAATACATTCAACGATCATAACCACCAACTCGCTGATCTTAGAAGTGAGGAAGAGGAGAAAGAAAAAATTCCAAAATGTCCAAATGACAAATAAATAAGTCCATTTTTTGCGTGAGTTCCGACAAAAAGACGGACAATGCATGATGACTATTACAACTTTGACGTTATTTTCTGTCCATGACTTATGTAAAACCTAAAACATTC
>OY757911.1:54342031-54407737 GCA_963585895.1 Sepioteuthis lessoniana | reverse complement strand
GTCAGCTTTACACTAACACTGAAACAGAATTACGAGCAAATTATTTAGCAAGTTTCAAAAAACATATTTTCAAATGAGTGAAGAACTGATACTAAAAATACAAGTAAACTGGGTATTTGGAAAATATAAACTCTTTGCTATTACAACAATTGAGAATTTAAAAATTTAATTCAATTCAAAATTAATCTTTAAAGCTAATCAAAAGAAAGGAAAATGGCAGTTATTTTCTTAAATTCCATATCTACTTTGAGCAAATCATAAACGACCTATGATATCTATTCCGCGAATTAAGGCTTGAAACGTACATTCAAAACAGACAAATCATATATATATATATATATATATATATATATATATATATATATATATATATATATATATATATATATATGTATGTATATATATATATATATATATATATATATATATATATATATATATATATATATGTATATATATATATATATATTCTTGTACGCGCACACTCGACTATTCATATGTATACATATATTTAGTGAGATATATGTATATATATATATATTTAGTCAGATAGATAAAGATATATTAGTCAAGATTGTGTGAACTAGAGAGAAAGAAATGTTGGATGTTTAGGTTTCGTAACTGGATTAACAGATAGAATTCTGAATTGAAAACCTTAGGAGGGATGTTAGTAGAATTTGTCTGACTTTGGTTCATTATTCTATTTTTTTCAGCATATCCGAAGAGTTATGAACAAATTATACGTTGATTTTCAAACAGTTTCCACCTTCATCATCCCTGCTAGGTTTTCACTGGCAAAGATCAACTTCTGATTCCATTACATACGTACTTACATACGCAAACATATTTAGATATATACATACACATGCATACATATATGCATACAAACACTCAAATACGTATATATATATACATATATATATATATATATATATATATATATACAAAAGCATACATACGTAAAAATATGCACACATAATCTACATATATATCGTTCATGCACACACATGCATACATATATGCACACTTACATGCATACACACATACATAGACACATACATGCATACGTACCCACATACATGCATACATGCATACGCATATTACTTTCATACAAAGATTCTCATACATACGTGCACATATACATACATACATACATAAATGCATACTTACACACATACATACATACATACACGCATTTTTAACACACACACACACACACACACACACACACACACACACACACACATATATATATATATATATATGTATATATATATATATATATATATATATATATATATACATATATATATATATCGTTTCTCAAGGTTTCTTAAATCCTTCCTAAATATTCCTGAAAGATTTTTGAGTAAGGACATTAAGTTTTTGGTTTCTTCGAATTATGTTCTGCACTCCACATACTCATATACGGATTCACATACACCTATCCCCAAGTGAATGAATATGTTCCTGTGTTTGTGTGAACGATGATTGCATGTTGTTGTTTTTTTATTAAAGTTTACCGCTTGTTCATTGACTTGTTCATTTAAAAGTATTGTAAAGCGCTGTAAAATAAAAATGGAAGGAAAATAAAGACGCAATTAAAGTAACAATAGCCAAAGTTTTTGCTCAGGGGAGAATAAAAATGAAGATTTATGAAGTTGGCATTCAAATCATTATCATCAGACCGCCAAATAAGACGCAAGAAACCTTTGTGGAGGCGGGACATCTTAAGGGACATAACTCATTCAAGTCTTAATGCATTTTGCGATTGCCAGTGATTTGACAGCAAATGTAATCATCAATTGTAATTAATGATTCCTAAATTAAATTAGAATGGAAAATTAAAATGTGCCGTGTCCTAATTACTTCTACATGAAGGAAAATAAATAAATAAAGAGAGATTATAATTTAGAATTAAAAGTCAAAGACTCTAATTGCGTTTTAAATACAAGATGTGTTTACATTTGTTGAATATGCATTTGGGAATAAACTGCCCTTGAATCAAACAAAAAAAACTAATGCATAACAAATTGTTAAACTAACATGATTCTTATAAATCACATAAAATATCTGAGTCATATGATTCTTTGAACATCTGCGTCACATAAAAAAAATCAAGAAATACGCACCCTAACACACACCTGCTACAAACACATATATATTACTTAAGTTGATTGAATTATTGGTTGATTTTAAAGATATTTCAATGTGTCTAGAATTATTTTATGCCTCGATGTTTGGGAATAAAGTTTATTGTACATTCATATTTACATTTTTGTTTAGTTTTTACTGTGAGGTTTATTTTTCACAGAGTCCTACCGAATACGAATAATTTTGAAATATACTGAATCGATACATAAAAGTGCTCTTATCAATTACAGAAGTGAATCTTGGAGTCATGTCAATGAAGGGGTTCCTCACAACCACCAGATCTTCAAAATCGGTGCCTCACAATTAGATACAATTCAGTATTATACCCAGAACACCGCTTTTTGGGGGAGCGTTATTGTCCTTCTACAAGTGATACTCTTCGCATGTCAATCACATTACCCAAGAACACTGATTCTTTCTGTTCTTTTCTGACAAGCAGAAGTCTCTCACCGGTACACATATCGAAGAGGCTAAATCTGATCTAACATATGTTGATTGATCATTAAAACAGCTGGACCAGAGTCTACAATGACGTACACTGTTTTTCCATAAAAATGGACTACATCGGTTATTCAGAGTCTTTGTTCGAAGAAAACATTTGGTAAGGCTTTCTCTTAGCTCAGTCACCGTAAAGCGACATTACCATTAGGTGAATAGAATTCTTGTGAACTTCAAGATAAGGCAATTTGTCACTTTGTTTCTTGAAACAGGGATTCGATAAATGATGTTCACTCAATAATTAGAGAATATAGAATAATATATTGCATAATATATATAAACATGCATATATATATATATATATATATATATATATATATGTGTGTGTGTGTGTGTGTGTGTGTGTGTGTGTGTGTGTGTGTGTGTGTGTGTGTGCGTGTCCATATGTAATTTAAACAAATAGATAGAGATAGAAGAGAGTAAAATAGAGAGATATATATTTATGGAAACATATATGATAAACACTATATATGAATGTGTATATGATAAAAAATATAGCCCAGTTTCCATGGACTGTAGAATACACTGATTGCATCTCTGCAGAGGGGTTCAATCCCACCCCCAATGGATATCCTGAATGACTCTAAACAATCTGATTGTGAGGCTCCAGTAATGCTGGTGCCTTGGGGAATTGGGAAAACCCTTTCATTGCCATTGCATCCAGGTCCACTCAGGCCCAGAGTGGTTGCAGCTTATAGTCCCATTTCTAGGTCAAATAGAACTGTATGACATTTAAACTGAGTGAAAATGAATGACTTATGTTAAAGGGAATTGCTTGTAATAGAACTGCTACATAATTTAACTGTGTGAAAACAAATGACTGATATTTAATTGATCTGTCACTGATACATAGCAATACTTGGAACCATTTACCTGAAAGCAAGAGAATGAGCCTAGGCCCGTTTAAAAACTTTATCAAGAAAATCTGTTTATAAATCATATAATATTTATGTATGAATATGTATTCTAAATAGTTGGTAAATAAATCCATGTTTTTGTTTTTTACGGGTGTGACGTATATTTTCCAAGAACGTTTACTTAAACCATATCTGATTTTGGTTCTTCTATTGGAAGTTACCATTACCATTGTAAATACACCCGACGCAACACAGCAGTCGAACAATAATGAAGTGCTTGAACAAATCATTATATTAGGTGGAAAATTGTAAAATCTGACACCAGACACGAATACAGAGTCTGTTTTGGCATAAGCGTACATTGCACAGATATGTCTGCTTAAAACTTAATATAAACTTTTAAAACCAAATTTTCTTTTATACATTACAATGGTTTTTATTTATCAATCCGAGGACATAGATATGGGAAAAAAGGCAGAGATAAAAATGTTGTTCTCGTATTCTTTTAAATTTATTAGGTTTGATTAGCTTAAGTTATTTGGTTCACTGGCGCATCAATACTTGAAGGTTATTTAATGCCAAATCCTCTTTATATATGTTAGATTTTTGACAGAATAACTTGTAGGTAAGATTCAACGATCAAGCCAGAGTTCATCTATTTTTACCCAGTTAAATGGTTTCAAATATTGTAAGCAGAAATATTTCTATTCGCACACAGCAAAATGACTAAAACTTGCTATCTAATACTAATCATTCAATTCAATGTTAACCATTCATTTGCATACACAACTAATCATTCCCAGTATTGTAAATTATCAAACATTTTAATCAACCATACATATATAAATACACTCACCCACATACATATATACATATAAAAACACATATATATACATATATATATATATATATATATACAAATATGCATACAAAGTATACATGCATGCACACATATATACACACATACATAAATATGTACAGCCACACACGGGTTGAAGTGGACTTTGGAGTAATGGCAGTAAATGTATACTCCGCACGCATTCTCCAGAACTCCAAGACTCGACGATCACTATCATATGGTTCAGTGGCTTATCAAGATACTCTTTGGCCTGTTGTGGGGGGGGGTGACTTACACCTCTGCACAGCTGCAGTAGACGTATTACAGAGCCCTCACCGGCGTTTACATGGGTTTTATTTTCCATATTCTTATGTATTATAAAATTAATGAATTTTTCATGTGAAGCCAAAATTTAAAAAAAAAATAACGAAAGATGATGTATTCTGAACACTATATACAATCCCTCGTTTGAACTCTAAAGGTTCTAAAAATTATAAAACATGGGAACAGATATTGAAAAAATGTGACCCACAAAACAAGGGAATCTTTGTTATAATCAATGGATGGAAAGATGTTACCTTAACAAGATATCTGACGGTCTCAGTCTAAATTAAACACAAAATATTGCACTTTGTGGAACTGCTTATCTCTTTTTACGAGTACATTCAATCTGAATGGAAAGGTAATGAACATAAGCAACAAAAAAAGATGAATACACAGAATACATATAATAATTAAAGTCCAATACATGGTTTAAATAAAAGGTGAAGCATGGCTACAAAAGAATGATGAGAAAATGAAGCCCTTCCCATGGCAGTTCAAAACAACACCATAAAGACCCATAAAGTTAAAGCTAAAATGAATAACACGCAACAGAATGACAAGTGTTGGTCATGCAGAAATAGAAATTAAACGGTGATTAACTTATCAAGCGAATACAGCAAACTAGTCGAGAATTACAGGATTTGACGCAGCTTGACGGGAAAATTGATGCACTTGGAATCGAGAAAATCGTTAAAGTTTTTGCCATAATACCAAATGATATATGAAAAAAAAATCCCAAGAGAATGAGACGCATAAAATTCTCTGAGATTTTGAAAAAGAAAATCAACTAATCCCGGTCAAAAGACCTGACTTCGAGCTAATTTCCAAAATATTGGCCGTTCCAGAACACTACACATTGAAAATTTAAGAAAAAAAAGAGACAAATTATTAGTCCTGGCCTGAGATCTAGAAGAAAAAGCACATGGGGCTGGTGGTGATAACAATTGTAGTTGGTTTGCTTGCATTGGTCCCAAAAGGATTGGAAACGGAATTAGAACTGTTTGAAGTCGTAGAAAGAATTAAGATCCTTCAGACGACATCTTTGTTGAGATCGGCCTGGATACTGAAAATAGCCCTCTTGACCTGAAGAGACTTGCAATCAATAAGATTCCTCTGAAAAGACCACTAATCATCGCTTCTGTGAAAAACTCACATGGAGTGGAATCATAATATTAATGAGAGGACTCACAAGCATTGAAAATAGTGTTTAGGTATCAAAACGACGACTCAAATGCTACATTAAACTGAGCAAGAAAAGATTAATAACAGCGTACCAGAACAAGTGCAAATAACATAATATCAACTGAACAGAATCCAGGAAACAGAAATGAGAAGAAAAACAATTGTATAGCTATTTCAAGTGAGAAAGTAATGAAAACTCACACAAGAAGACTGGGACACGGCTAAGAAATAGAAACTTTAAGAGAAAAATGAATCTCTTATAACTGCGGCACTAAGCACTGCCATAATAACCAACTATGTGGTGCTTTCGATAAGTTTACAGACTTATTTTGTATAGGCATTTAAAATTGTCGTAGACTCTTGAAAATTCAGTATGTTATTGCTATACTTTTTATGAGATGACTGACCAATTTTAACGATTTCAGGTTCAAATGAACAGCTAAGCAGGAATTGGAACATACCCTACTTAAGCCTGATTGTCACAGCTGGTGAATTTTAAAAATGCAATCTGGACGTGAGGACCATTTAAAAGAACGATATGCAATAAGATTCTGTTTAGAACTTGGAAAACATGCCACAGAAACATATGGAATGCTTCAGACTGCTTTTGGACAATCTTGCATGAATCGAGCATCGGTTTTTCAGAGGCATAAGGGGATTCAAGTAAGGCATGGAGTCTGTGAGGGATGATGAGAGGTATGGGAGGAGTAAGGAAGTCAATACACCAGAGTTGATTAGCCAAAGGGTTAAGGGTTGGGGTTACTATGTTGAGGTTTTAAGGGAGTTCAGGAAGAGGTTCCGTCGGAAGAGGCCTACACTCTTGAAATCGGGTCAGTGGCATTTCCACCAGGACAGTACACCAGTCCACAACTCCATCCTTGTCACAGACTATTTGAGCAAGATGGGCATCAAGACAGTTCTTCAGCCTTCCTATAGTCCAGAACTTTCTCCCTTTAACTTTTGGTTATTCCCTAAACTCACAGTCTGTCGTTATGAGACAATTGAGGAGATGAAAGAGGCTGTGATGAAGGTCATTGACACGCTCACACAAGAGTACTTCCATGGGGCCTTCCAGAAATTGTTGGAACGGTAAAAGTGCATTGCAGCCGGAGGAGATTACTTCGAAGGGGACTAGTTACATGTTTCTACTATCAATAAAAGTGCCCATACGAACAAAGTCTGGAAAGGTATTTAATGAACTTCGTATGTTAAAACGAAAATAGATAAGCCAAAACACAAGAACAAATATAGGTTATGCGGTGATAGAGACGAAACCATTTATTGAATTTTAAAGGAAAGTAGTAAACTATCACAAAAATATTATCAAATAAACACGATTGCGTGGTAAATGTGATCCATTAGGAATTGTGCAAGAAATCTGTATTTGACCATATTACTAAATGGTAAATGCACAATTCTGAGAAGAATTCTGGAGACCTGAAGAGATTTGCAGTAACTTGGACTCCAATGAAAATACCATCAGCTAATGATTGTGTAAAACACTTGCAAAGAGCAATATAATAATAATAATAATCGGAAGACATTTAAAAAGAAGAGACAACATAATATTTTATGCTGTGAAAGTAATTTTTCACTAAATATATTTATAAAATATTATTTTCGTAAACATCTATTTTCGAAAATGATCTATTTGCTTTTTCAAATTTTTTAAAACATAAGCATTTAAACAAACCCATTAATGTTACGCATATCAAAAATACGATGTTTAAAATTAAGCCTTGTGCCCAAAAATATGTAAATTTCTGTAAAGAAAAAGGCCGGGAGAAATTTTAAAGTGAAAATTGTCTGTTAATTGCAGAAAATATGCATTGCATTGAAACTAAACCTGCAATGAAGCTGAAATATTGTTCTGTATAGAAAGCTTACAGCTGCTTTTACTTTTTTTCTTAAAATATACTGTTGATGTTAGATGATAATTACACGCCAGATATCTGGATTTTTTCAAGATGCTTTATCATTCGATCAAAGATCATTTCCTCCGGGAATTTACTTTGTCTTTGAGAGGAAAAAAGATGGTTTTAAATGTTATTTTTAAAAGAAATCATTTTCCAACAATTTCTTAATTATTTACATTCGGTAATTCATAAAAAAAACTAAAACTTTAATTATATTTAAAGGAAATTGCATGAAAAAAGATTTTACGTAATATATATTCATATTTTGTTCCTCTATAATTTATTTGTAACACAAGATATATCGTCCCTTTGATACTTAACGACTTTATTATGAATGATATCAACGATATTGATGCTTATTTATAAAGATTTCTGAAAGACCAGAAAAAAGCAGAAAATACAATTATTTCATAACATTTTTTAAAAAATTAAGTACGGAAAACAGAAGGATACTACATTTGTGCCACAGACACATTTTCAATGAATGTATGGAGAAATGAACACTAGTGAAGTATGGTAAGAGAGAGTCAGAAAACTGTTGTCAGCTCCTCATAATGGTGATATATATATACCGGGTTTCGATCCCAGCTAGGGGAAGATACTGTCTAGCCACACTGATGAGTTCTGATAGAGCGAAACAAATCTGTCTGTGGATGACTATAGAAATATATACACTCCCCTACCCCGGTGGGGTTGAGTTCTCTGCCGAATAAGTAATCGTGTTGCCATTAGCGTCTATTGCAAGCCTCTTCTTAGTTGAATTTAGGTCTCGGTTACCGTTGAACGGATGTATGTAAACAATTGTAATTGCAATTCATAACCGTTTAAAATTTACTTCGCAGCTAATATCTCCTCGTGGCTGAATGGTTAGAAGCTTTGGTTTGACGTTTGAGTCAACCGGGTTTCGATCCCAGCTACGGGAAGATACTGTCTAGCCACACTGATGAGTTCTGATAGAACAGAACAGATCTGTTTGTGGATGACTATATATATGTATATATATAGTGCAATAATTAAATGCTCGTGTACATTACGTAAAAATGAAAATAACATCGACAATTAACTTTATCAGATGAATTTACCAAAATTACAGGAAAATATCTCGAAATGCTACCGATTACGTTTATTTGAATAAACCGCCACTGGCTTCAACCAGGGTTTCCTGATGACTTTAGAATCCCCTGCAAGATGTTCCAAAACCCTCCTTGTTTATATTGGCAGAATGCCACCTTCAATTAATCTTTAGTGTTGTACGACGTTTAGTTAGTCGGCTTATCAAAGAATTGTAGCTGGTTCAACAGAATTATTCACCGCTATGAATAACATCCACATGTCACTTTATCAGATATATTCATCAAGATTATTTAAAACATTTTTATATACTATGAATAAAATTTGTGTAAAAAAAAACGCTCTCCAGATAAATTTGAAGCGTTTCCGACTGTCTCTTTGTTTAAATTGGTAAATGTTTTCTTCAACTTTGACTTCAGTTCATCTTTGGTGTTGCATGGAGATTACCTGCTTTCTAACTCAATCGCACTCCATGCAAGGGATTTGCAGTCGGGGAAGTTGGGCTCCCATATATTTGGGAATGTGGTCACAGACATTTTCTGAAAGCCACGTCTGAGAGCTCTTTGCGTGGCAGATCGCAAATTTCTGTTGCCAGACATATGTTCTTTCATTAACCACCATCTTGATCCAGACACATCTTGATCCAGACACATCGATGTAGGACAATGTATTAAGTCATATGTTATGTGGGAAAATGAATGCAGGAATAATTTCCCTACCGTTAGTGATCACCCTAAACCCCATGATGTTGACTGTGTTTTGTTTCATCAATATGTGTTTGAATCTGGCCTCAGATTTAGAACAAAATACATTGAAATCTTTGTATTGGTGCTCTCGGTGTGAATGCCATCAATACATCTTGCCATTTCCCAATTTATGGAGGAGTGATTTGCGAACTCATATTATACAACGGACTCTAGACACAATCTGAAATAAATGAACTTATAAAGATTAAGTGCAAATGATAAAATAAGAATTAAAATAGAGACAATTTGGGCATCACAATATATATATATATATATATATATATATATATATATATATATATATATATATATAAGTAAATATTGGAGTGTAAACCAACAATATATAAAAGAATTGATAAAAAGGAAATCCAAGTAGGAGAGATTCATTGAGAAGCAAAGTCGACACTATAGCGTTTCGGTTCTAATAAACCATCTTCAGGACTATGAGGAATGATATTAGTGATGTTAAACGATTTAACATCACTAATATCCTCCCTCATAGGCCTGATGGTGGTTTATTAGAAATGCTATAGTGACGACTTCGTATCTCAATAAATCTCTCTTTCTACTTGGAATACCTTGTTATCAACTTTTCTTTATATATATATAAAGAAATATACTAACCAACTATCTACCAGCATTTACGGTTACCAGGAAAAAAGAAAAGAAAACGCCAGGAACAATAGATAAAAATATCTCGAATCACCGCCCGGGGGAAAAAAGAAAAAATATCATAGGACAAAAAAAAATGAAAAGGCCAACTCCATCTCACCAGTTGAAAAAAATCCAGAGATATGCAGTCAGTTGGTCAAAAGAAAAAAAATCACCGTAAAACTCTGCAATGCTACAATTAGAAGAGTGCTCAACACGAGTGGAGCCAATTACAAAATTAACTTAAATGGCGAGTCGGAATTCTCCTACTAAAGTTTCAGCTCAACGGATCATCAGAAAGTCTCCCTGATGATCTGTTGCGCTGGAACTTTAGTAGGAGAATTCCGACTCGCGATTTAAGTTAATTTTATATATATATATATATATATATACTTGAAAATCACATAAACCTTTTTATGTCTTGCCTTTCATTCATATTTTAAATTAGCGACCGATATGTCGCAACTGTGATTGAAGACTTTAAAAAGAAACTATTCAATGTCTATACGGGTGGAATCCTTTTGCGTGCACATTCGAATATATTTGGTTGTCGTCAAGGATGTGGATACGCTTTTGTTCTGTCGTTGATAAACTACTCGTACATGGATTATACCAATATATAACATAGACAGTTTTAAAACTGCTTTCAGCTACTGTTGAGACATCTCACTCGCCAATAAGAGGAACACGAATGAAAAGGTAAATACCAAACTCTGATTTGCATTTTCGATAAAATATGATTAAAAGAGAATCTGATATCTAAATTCCCAAACGCATGTACACGCAGACACGCCCATAAGATCATCAATCGTAATAACAACTCAGACTTTCTTGACTCTTATAATTAGTCCCTATAGTTCATCGATCCTGGCAGGCTCTCTAGACAACATTCAGTGTCCGCACAGATATGATGCTTGTAGTTCCTTGCTGATCAGCCTCACACGCACGTAAGATAACGTCACTTCATACATATATATATATATATATATATATATGTGTGTGTGTGTGTGTGTGTGTGTGTGTGTGGCATCAAGCTAAAGCAGAATTTCAAAAGAAGTTATCGTATAAGAGTGCTGCAATCGTATTGCCGCTTAAAGTACTGGCTCAAAACCTTTCAGTCATCCCTAGGGGGTAATGGTTCAGAAACGCCGGGTCATTATCTGTAGACATAAAATGATGGCGAGAAAACAATGGCCATTTGGTTGACCATGTCCGTGCAGACGTGTGCGAAATCGAAATTAAGAACGCGTCAAGAGAAAAGAGGAAGGTAGACAGCTGTGGCCCCGATTAAGGCAAATTGTTTCTCACGAGCCACTGACTAATGTCTGCTCTGTACTTTTTCCAAAGTTACTTTTCTTCATGTCTCCTAACGCAACCACACACACACACACACACACACACACACACACACACACACACACACACACAAGCATACACACATATTTTATCTGTGTAAAAAAAAAAAAAAAAAAAGTTGGATTTCAAGAAAAATCTATTTATATAATGAATAATCTACACTATATATATATATATATATATATATATATATATATATATATACACACACACACACATATTATTGGTCTCATACATTCATTTTTTTACCAATAAGATTCAAGCAGTGCAACAATGATGGAAGAAGTGTTAAGACCACAAGAGGGATAATGTTGAAAAATAAACTTGAAAGAAGAAGTGGGGAATTATTTCCCGTTCACTTTATTCATGTGTGGTCTCATTATTTAGAGTGTTTATTCGATTAAACGATTTCCTGAACCTCTTTAACAAAAGACACTTTCATACACCAGATATTCACACAACTCTCCCTCTCCCTCTCTCTCAATATATATATATATATATATATATATATATATATATATATATATATATATGCTTGTGTGAATGAGTATTTGTGCCATTACGAGTGTGTGTATTTTTATTGATGAGTTTCTCAGATTTACATACTTTACTTTATAAACCCCTTCATAAATAATAAAATTCTGCGGTATTTTCTTTGCGTATGTCTGCTTGCACAAATATGGGAACAAATTAAAAACTAATTTAAAGTAACAATTCCAAATAAAACATATATGTGTGGAGAATGCGGTAGTGACTGATATGTGTCCGTACGGTGGTATATCTGGATGATCATCCGTACATTCACAGATGTACCACAAGAAGTACAAAGATATAAGAGCACGTAACTGAATATTGAGAAAGACATTCAATTATTTTTGTGCATATATATATACATATATATATAAATATATACGTTTGTGAGTATACGTATGTCTGGCATAGAACAATCGCAAAACAGGACTATTCTACATCATTAAAAAGTAGGTATTTCAGGTGTCTTTGCACACACACACACACACACATATATATATATATATATATATATATATATACATAAAATAAATATGTATTAGATCTATGAATTTTATGCCTTAGAATTTAGTTTAAAACCCCTGGTTTTCATGTAGTATTTACAAAACAACAATCATCATCAAATGCCTGATGATTGTTGTTTCGTAAAAACTCCATGAAACCCAGGTGTCACTGACTAAATTCCATTGCATTTGATATTTAAATCTGATAAGTATTTATTTATTTATTTATTTATTTATTATTATTATTATTATTATTATTATTATTATTATTATTATTATTATATAATAGCTCTCTCTTAGATATTGAACACCTTTTATTGCACTTGGTTCGTCACAAACCCACCAAGTGATTAAGTGATTTGGCTTTGCGCAGAAGCGATACCATGGCCCACGCTCTGGACTTCGGTCCGGAGCAAGACTCTGCAAGCGAGACTTATGTATGGCACTAGACCTTGTGGTCTAGGTTAAGCTATAACCCGGCATACGTGCCCGGACCCACATTTGGGACCGTGAAACTGCTTGCCCCATCAGGCTCACATTGCACTAAGTGAGCCGATGAGCAGCATATATCAGCAGGGTTCGAGTTACCGCTCGTTCCCGACCTTCCCCTCCCCTTTATCCCCGCTTTAATCTACCTTCGGACTTTTGACCTTGTGTCAAGTCCTGTCTTGTGGGAGACAGCGACAAATATCACCAAGTGATTAAGTGGCAACCAACTCTGTTATGATATATATATATATATATATATATATATATATATATATATATATATATATATATATATATATATATATATATAGGAGTACTCCTATGGACAACTACATACCACATATGGCCGGGCAATAGCAGGACGACCAGCTCGAACATACATACAGCAGCTATGTGAGGGTCAGGGGATGTAGCCCTGAAGACCTGCCCGAGGTGATGAACGATAGGGAGAAGTGACGAGAGAGGGTCAGGGATATCCGTGCCTGTGGCATGACATGATATATATATATATATATATATAATTATTTTGGCAAATGCCCCCAAAATTGTAAAAATGTTAGCCAACAGAAGAAGATTTACCTTTGAAAAAATCAAAAAAAGATTTTTGACATGTTTATCAGTAGTTCTAATGGAACACTTCGTAAGCAGATTGGCCATTATTTCTCTTTCCATAGAACTACCTTTCAGTAATTCATTTTTTTTCTGTTTAAATACTGGTTCTAATAAAAACGTATTTAACGTTTTTCTTTTCATAATCATCTTCTAAACGTCGAGATATTCTTTTTACATATCTTTATTTGCTCAGTAATTTTTCCTCTTTTTTTTTTTTCGTACACCTCTAAATATGTTTGAATCCATGCAAATTGCTGCGGTATTTATAATAACTATATTTATTTGTCCCGTTGTTATATTCGATACGGCATATTTCTCATTAATTTATCTCTTGATAATATTTACTCGTGCGTATGTACATCAGCTAAAGTAGGGAGTATTTATTTTATCTTAATAATACTGTTTACATAGAAATGTAAATAGAGATACTGAATTTAACCTTTAAACTTTTCTAGCATCTTCTTTTAAATATCAGTCCAGTCGGCTTCTTTTGTAGAATGTACCGATTGCATCACTGCAGAAGGATAAAACACCCTCCGTCCCCAATGAGAGTGCTAGATATGACACTAAACCATCTGATCCTGCGGCTCCAATCCTAGAGCTTTTGGGATTGTAGAATACCACTTCATTGCTATAATTCCCAGGTCTCCACCCACTCGGGAAGGTAATACACGTTAAAGTTATAATTCATAATGAGGCATTATACAATGAAAATAGACATTAGAACGTATAATTTATAACTTAATTCTATAGCATTGAAGGTATGTAATGATAAATATCGTTGTCTAAAAAGTAAGTACCCTTCTCCTGGGTATTTTATGCGTTTTATTATGTTACCGTCTTACAGCAATATTAGTTTTGGTTTAAGATTCAGTTGTAGTAAATTATGTCTATAATATCCGTTTTCATTGTGTAATTTCCCCTAGAAATAAAAATAATCTTTTTGTAATTGATTTAGAAAAATGTTAGTAGATCACTTATCTATGGACTATGTAGTATAAGGCTGTTTGGGAAATAATGTCCTATTTTAGATCAATTAATGAACTGAAAATCTATCTTAATAAGTCAAAAAAAGATAACTGTATTTCTATGCATTTATGCCGTCGATTAACAAGTTTATTTATGCCTAGACGATAAAACTTTAAAGATTTTGAGACCAACAATTATTAAAGGCGGTTTCTACTTATCTGGAGCAGGCTATTTTGGGGCGTAAAAAGTATGAAGATTCTTGAAAAATCACGGTCGGTTGGATAGAGATCAGGTGAATATGTTCTTTTGGCAATATGTTATTAACCAAAACAGAGAGCTTCTGCAATATTATCCAGGAAACATGTGGCCGAACATTATCATGAAGAAAAATTGAACCACGTAGATGAGCAAATATCGGTCACATTTTCTTAACTGAACATGTTTCACCCAATTGCTGGCGGTAAACATCAGATTGCTAGGAATCAAAAAATCTGTCATGGACCACATAAATGACAGACCACCAGAATGTCACCATAATATTGTGTTCAAGCATTTCCTTTTTGGAAAGTGTTAAGTACTTCGTCAGGGTCAATTACCAGACAATTTGAATTATGGTTTTTTGACAAGTGTTTTCAGATGTTGGTCGTCTGTTGCGATTTTTCTAGATCTGTACCCCGACGTCGCATCTTCTCCGATCATAAACTACAACAAAAGCTGTCCTCATATCAGCTACTGATAAGTATTATTAAGAAGCTTGAACTCATAAAACTTTCATAATCAATTCGAAAAAAAAGGAGAGAAGATTAACAAAGACGGCACTTAAATCATTGGCATATACATTTTTAATACAAATAATACTGAAATGATAGGTTACACTACATTTTATATTATAATCAAACAATATTTTCCGAACAAGTTAATATATTTAAAAATGTACCTGTTTATTTTTCTTTCTTTCTTTCTTTCTTTCTTTCTTTCTTTCTTTCTTTCTTTTTAATTTTCTGCATTGGTAACATTTATTGCAATGTATATCGATCCTGTATATCACTTCTTGATGCAAACTTGTTAATTTCATATCGCGTGAAGTGTCTAAAGTGTCTATCTTAGTGTCACCAGAGAGATCTCAAGATATATATATATATATATATATATATACATGAAAATTTTGTGATAGGCACAGAATCTAAGTATTGCTTTAAAAAGCATGTTCATATTACTAAGGCAGATTTAAAATCCTAAAAATAATGTAAAGCCCTAAAAACGGGGTTCAGTCACGTTTCTTCAGAGAATTTGATCCGTGAAAATCGAGTTTTTTTTTAAGAGGAACTAAGTATGGGATGGTGACCTAAGAAGATTCAGCAGTGGTTAAAGAAAACACTAAAATAAATTGGCGTAAGCCAGTAAAAGTTTAAGATTTTAAAACGTTTTTGGAATTTTAAATTGTTCTTAATACAATGCACACACTTTTTAAAGTAACAAACAAATATATATATATATATATATATATATATATATAGAGAGAGAGAGAGTGAGAGAGGGAGGGAGGGAGTGTGTGTGTCTGTGTGTGTGTGTGTGTGAGAGAGAGAGAGAGAGAGATAGTTCAGCTTTTCGTTTATGTATACCAATCCACAGAAACTTAAGAAAGCCCAGAGAGAACTAACACATACAAAAAAAAAAAAAACTAGAATACATTCAAAGCCAAATCAATAAAATCAGAAACTTAGTAAAAGAGAGACAGGCATAATTAGCATGGCAAACAATAAATAAAGTGAGCAGAAGGAAGAGCACCTCAGGAGTAACACTAAACATGTAACATACCCATACATGAATATGTGAAACGTACATATAATGTTTATAACATGTTCATATATAACACAGGAATCCCAAAACATTAAAAGCACTTACGACTTCTTAGTTCAGGTACGAAACATTTTATTACCTTTGAGTTAAAAGGTTTTTAAACATAAGGAGAGAGATACCATCTTTCTATACTGACTTTTCCATCTCCCCCAAACCACATGTGTACCCGGCACAAGGCCACGGCGAGCCAGCGAAAGATGTATATATGTATATGTATGGTGGGCAAATTTTTCAATTGAGTTCTGTCTAAATAGATATACGAAAATATCTCATATATATATATATATATATATAGATATAGATATAAATAAATATATAAGTGTGTGTGTGTGTGTGTGTGTGTGTGTGTGTGTGTGTGTGTGTGTGTGTGTGTGTTAATGTATATGAGGAAACGCGTGTGTGCGTCAATTTTTTTGAGTGACATATTTTGAATTTATTAGTATACTCGTTATATATTCACATATGTTTAATGGCGCAGTGTTCGATGATCTACCTTCCTTTGCAATATGAGTATGGAAGAAAAAAAACTTTTGTGGAAATAAATATCTACAATTGAAGACATTTATAGTAAACGCAGAAAAAATCAAATATGTTGACAATATTTTGACCAACTACTCTTTGCTACGAATTCGCTGTGATAGGTAAGATTTTTTTAATTGATTATTTAATCAATCGTAGCAACGACTAAATAGACAACTGACTTTGTTATATCAATATCCAATGAAGGGGATTCATTGGCGAAATACTTAGAAGTTTTCACAAACCGTTGGTTGGATTCAACCGTCTGTAATGCTACTCTCTCCAAAGACCTACATGAGCCCTAATCAAACGTGACAGAGCAAGTTTGAGGTGGCCTATTATCGCAGACGTACTTTCGTCTTGGTCGAGTAAGAAATAATTAGCATTGTCAAGAGAGTCAAATTTATATATATATTTAGGACCCTGTATATAAATTAGAATTCAATTCCTATCATAGACAGGAAGCGTTTGTGAAAATTTTCCAATTTGATTTTTATACATGAGAATCTAAAAAGAAAAGTAAGAATCAATATACAACATAAATTACAAGTTGATTTTTATACTTCCTTTTTGAATAAGAAAGTTATCATTATATTCACGTAGGACTGCATTTATTTTTGCATTTTTATAAAATACCGAAGAAATAATAAAAAATGAAATATTCAAAATACAGGTGTGTCACCATCAGGACACTGAAGGTGAAATGAACCGTAAGATCCACGTGAAAAACCAGTGTACTTAAGCACAAGTATGAGTTGTTAATTCAATATTATTATGCTTGAGTTTTCTGACGAATCGGCAATGTCAAATTAAACTGTACAGTCGACGCCACATTATGTAGGTTAAAAGATGCATTTAAAAACAGGTATTACTTTCGAACAAAGTAGGAAATACACTATGAATTGATAGAATCTGATAGTTTCACCCGACAATCAGTTTATAATATTAGTTTATGATTTACGCTGATACTTACACAGAAAGGAGGCTGCTGAATAAAAAAAATTAAAAAGTAACGCTACCGCAAAATTTTTTTTTCCAAATTATAACTCTAGGATTAGGCATCGTTTCGGGGCCAAAACATCATTAACTCCGTGCCCCTCCCACCAACTTTTTATGTTTTAACGTCATATAACACATACATACACACATACTCGGAGACAAATATATATATATATATATACACAAACGCATATATATATATATAATTACACGAAAATATAAACACACACACACACACACACACACACACACACACACACACACACACATATATATATATATATATACTTTGTTTTATCTTTGTAAAAGTTTTATTATTCAATGCAGGTTGCTGAACACTTTCAAAACAAACATCACTTAATCAGAATAAGAAATAAAAATCATAATTGATATACATTTTTCAACAACATGAAAGGTTTTTAGGCTGATGAAAATTGTTCCTTGCAATAATTGTATTGGATCGCTTTCGTGACATAAAAATCATTGTTTATGATTGAATATACATTGTTTATGTTTAAATATATATATATATATATATATATATATAATATATATATATATATATATATATATATATATAAAAACACAAAAACATAAGGAATTGAATACTCAACTGTTGAGTAACTTTCTTACTTGTTTTTATTGCAATTTTAATTTATAGTTTAGATATTGGATTATTGCGCTGCATTTTGTTCTGCATAAATCAGTGAAATGAGTTTCCTTGATTAAAACAGTCTTTACCATTATTATTATTATTATTATATTATAATGAATAATCGCGCCAAAAGAGTATAAGACTAGACACCACTGAGTGGGGAATATGATTCCCTGGAAATTGTCCATGAACTTTAAATTCGACCACACAAACAAATGGTATATCCCCAACCCAGGCTCCGTATAGTAAATTGAAGCACCCGACGTTTCTGTGATATTTTGAGACACAACAATATCACTCAACCAGACGACTCTACATAGTCACAGTTATCAAAAAAAAAACAAAAAAAAAAAAACAACATAGAACCTGCTGAATGGAGGAGTTTTGCCGTACCGGCTGACCACAAAGTAAAACTAAAAGAAAGAGAAAATAGAGATAAGGACTTAGACCTGGCTAGAGAAACGGAAAAAACAATGAAACATCAAAGTAATGCCAATTATAAACTGGTGCACTCGGTACAGGTCACCCATGGAGTGGGTGCAGTTATAAGGGACCTGGAAATAAAGAAGAAAGGTGAAAGCTATCTAAACTACAGCATTAGTAAAATCGGCTGGAATACTGAGAAGAGTTCAGGTGACTTGAGGAGATTTGCTGTCACTCAGACACCAGTGAGTAACACCCAGCTAACGCTGGTGTAAAAAAAACTGTCAAATAAGTAACAGACAAGTGGAGATGAAAGAAATAATTAAGAAAGAATACCCCAGGAGAAGCAAAAAACTACCAAAACAAAACTATGTAGCAGAAACATTTTTAAAGGAATAAATACCTGGGCTGTACTCCTCGTAAAGAATTCAGGACCCTTTTTGAAGTGAACCAGAGAAGGACTTAAGCAAATGGGCCAAATAATAAGAAAATCAATGACTATGAATAAGGCATTACGTACAGGTGATGACGTTGATGGACAATATGTATCAAGAAAGGAGGGAGAAAGAAGACTTGCCAGCATTGAAGAGAGTGTGGACGCATCGATACAACGACTCGCGAACTACATAGAAAAGTATGGAGAAGGATTGATTACAGCCAACAGAAACGATACTAACAATACGAAGACAAGCAAAATGAAAATAACTAGAAAACTAAGGTGAGAAGAAAAAAAAACTCTGTCGGCGTTTTAAACGATTAATAAGCAGAATCTCACACGAGAAAAACCTGGAAGTGGCTAAGAAAAGGAAACCTAAAGAGAGAAACTGGATCTCTCTTAATAGCAACACAAATCAATGACATGAGAACCAATCATATCAAATCGAAAATAGATAACACACAAGAAGATAGCAAATGTAGGCTATGCAGTCACAGATATGAAAGCATCAATCACATAATAAGCAAACACAGCAAATTAGCACAGGAGTATAAAACTAGACACAACTTGATTGCCCACGACATCCACAGGGTGATGTGCAAGGAATTAAATTTGACCATACGAGCAAATGGTATATGCACAAGCCAGAATATGTCCTGGAGAATGACATACTTTAATGGGACTTTGAGATACAAACGGATCACGTAATCTCGGTCAGAAAGCCATACTTCATAATAAGCAACAAAAAAAAAGAGAACTTGCAAAACTGTAGACTTTGCTGTACTGACTGACCACAGAATAAAACTGAAAGAAAGCCAAAAAAAAAGGACTGACAAAAACTGCGGAATATGAAAGTGACAATTATACCACTCATAACTGTTGCTTTCGGTATAGTCACCAAAGGATTATTAAAGGATCTGGTGGACTTGGAAATAAGAGGACGAGTGGAGACCATCCAAACGACAGCATTATTGATAACTACCAGATTACTGAGAAGAGTCCTTTGGACTTGAGAAGACTTGGTGCCACTTACAATTTGTCAAAATTTAACCATGGTCTTACAGCCTAGTTCGACTCCAGCTCACCCCTGGGTCATTGTTTGTTCTTGATTTTTAACTTTTAAACTCTGAAACCAAATCATTAAACTTACTAATCACCTATTCAACAACAACACCCGTAACAAAAAGAAAATCGTTCTGCTCGATTGACTTGAAATAATTTGTGTTTTCCTCTAAATTGGTGTTGTGTAGCATCTTTATTTGAATTAGTTCATTTCCTGTGAATATTTTGACAAAAAGATGTTTATTAAAAATACGATTCCAGGAAAATTAGGAATATGGATATTAATGATGAGTAAAAGAAATTATATTATCTGGAGAGAGGAGACTATACATTATTCTATATGAAATAAATGAAGATAGATAGAGACTAAGAAACCTGAAACTTCCACTTAGATGTAAGTTGCGTGCATTTGGCTTTGTGGGGAATCAAACAGGCTTGGATCATCCTCGTGTTTATTCTACTTCAATAGATATCTTGAGTTTATTAATCTTCAGTTGAAGCCATAAAGCAATTCGGTTTTTATAAATACGATGAGTTAGTTTGGTTTGGTTTGATTTCTTTGTTTAAAGATATATGGTCTATGTGATGCCAACGCAGTCCTCGTAGAAGAACAGCGGTAGTACTATTCAACCTATTACTGTTTGAGATTAGAAGGTTCATATCTGTCCCAAGAGCATTGGTCCGAAAGTGAACATAATAACGTGACTGATGTTCAAACTAACTTACAACGATAGCATTATTCAGCATTTTATCTATTATGCGGGTAGCACTGACCCACACTATGATTAATCTCTTAAATAGCAATGTGTTATTTAAACCACAGCTCGATGCTTTCCTTAAAAGGTATAAGATTATTAAGTGTCATATCTAGGAGATTCGTTGGGCAAGTTTATCCCTCTGCAGAGATGATGTCTGTGTATTCTACGGCACCAGCCGACTGGGTCAACTGAATTAAAAAAAATAGCACAATGATGATGAATATGAAAATGATTATTGTTACTAAAAATAAATAATTTATTATCGTTTATGATCAATAACAAAAAAAGGAGTACCGGCCTTAGAGGACTTTGCCATCACAGACACAGAGAGAAAATCAAAGAAAACCAAAACATTGACATATACTTGGACCTGGTCAAAAAATTAAAAAGCTGAGGAGTATGAAAGTAATGGCGATACCATTTGCAATCGGGGCCCTTGAAACGGTCCCTAAAAATGTGGAAAGGGGGCTGGAAAAGTTGGAAATCGGAGGACAAATCGAGAACATCCAGATTACAGCATTGTTAAGATCGGCCAGAATGCTGTAAAACAGAATATTTGTAGAGAGATGATGAGACTTGCTGTCACTCAAATTCAAGTGGCAAACCATTACTAACACTGGTGGGAAAAACTCTTAAAGTCAAAAAATAACAATCATAATAACAGTAATAAGAAAACGAGTGAAATAGTGTTCTTATGCCGTTTTTGCAGACCACAGACTAAAAAACAAAGAAAACGAAAAGAAAAAGAAAATTCTTGGACGTTGCCAGAGAATTAAAATGTTATGGGGCATGAAAATCACGGTGATACCAATTATAAGTGAGGCACTCGAAACAGCACATAACGGCTTTGTATGGGGATTGGAAGAGCTGGAAATTGGAGGACTTGCTAAAACTGTCCATACTAGAATATAACTAAGATCAGCCAGAATAGTGAGAAGAGTCCTAAAGACTTCAGTAGACATAAAATCCCTCAGACTTCAGCGAAAAAACATCGGCTAATGTTGGTGTGAGAAACTTTCAGGATGTATAATTATACCAACACATGCTTCCAAAAATGTACTACTTATCAATTATAGTTAGAAGCCTAGTTGACTGATCTAAAGAACTGTAAAGAACCGATTCGAAATAAAATTAGTTACAATAGCGTTAACATAACCTAGAGAATGAGCATATTGAAGTGGTGATAATTGTATATGTACGTTATCCTTTGGTGCGCATGCTTCATTGATAGTACTGAGCACTCTTTATTTCTATTTATATCGAACAGTATATATATATATATATGTATATATATATAAAGAGAGAGAGGGGGGAACTTACTAAGATACGTAAATACACCTGCAAAGCAAGTAGCTTATAAATATATTTCCAAAGATATAACACGGATACATTAACCCAATTAATGATTTAACTCAAACAAATATTTATTTTCAGTGTGATACATTTTCATTCAAGATCATTTGAGTAAATCTTGAAATTCGATAACATTACATTTATCAAACTGTAAACAGTGGTCATTTCAGTAACAAAAAAGATCACCAAATAACTATTACTTGGAGAAAGGCCCATTGTTTTCAACCCATTCATTTTTAACAAACACACATACAGTGTGAGAGGTACGATCACGGTCAAATACGAGGATTGTTCAAAAAGTTCCGAGCCTCTCTCCGAACGAAAAGCAACAGAAGACCATAGATGAGAAAAAAAATCATGATGCTATCATATTCCTGTGCAGGGAGAGGTGTACAACAAATCTAATTTTTAGGAGAACCATTGAAATTTTGTGTGTGTCTATGTATATATACTAACACAGAGAGAGAGAGAGAGAGAGAGAGAGAGAGAGAGAGAGAGAGAGAGAGCGGGGGAGAAAGATAGTGAGAAATATAAAGAGAAACAGGTAGATACAGAGATTGTGCACAGCCTTTCAGTTTATAGGACAGCCTCAGATGTTTTTGATAATAGAATGTTTAAGTTCTATTTTAGAGTCAATTGAAGATCTGAAAACAGAATAAGAGAAAAACATATATACGGACAATGTAATAATTTAATGTAAGTAAATGGTAACGAAAGGTGCCACAATATTGGCGTAAAACAGTGTACATTAACCGAGAATTTTATAAGTGATTAAGACAAAAATAAACACGTTATTTGAATATGATTTTACAGAACTTTTTTCCTTGTGTCTTCGCTTGAATAATAATTGTCTTTGGGGTCTAGCATTCACTATATGAGCTCCACATTCGAGCTCATGTGTTACTTTATGACATCAGTTAACATAGCCGAGAGGGCTGAGCATTTGATCATAAAAAAGTATGTGGATAGGTCATGTGGATTTTTTTTTCACACGGGCACCTATATTCTGTAATAGGTTAGTATGAAATATGTATATATTTGCAACGGATGGAAGCACGGAGAAGTGTTTCTTGATTTTCGAAGGTTTTTTTTTTATAGTTTTTACTTTTTAATGGCAAATAAACATTCATCCGTTATTTGTCGCACACCTCTCCCTTTTGATTGTGTCTCATCTGCACAAAAATTATGACAGAAATCTAAATAAATGTTCTTAATGATTGATTGATTTATTTCTATTTCATGTCAACATGTTAAGGGTCTTTCATCCTCAGCGATAGGGTATTCCGTTAATTAGGCATTAATGTTTTGATTTAAGTTGTGGTCTTATGCTAGTCACGTGACTTGATGAGGTTGACTTAGTCTCGTTCCTTGACCACCACAAGTAACTCCAGCTAATTGCTTAGTCAAAGGTTTCGTATCCATGTTGTGTATTTTAAAAATTTTATGAACCTGGTAACTGACGCAGTTTTGTTGCAGCCCTTTTTGTTGGGTTTGGTTGGTTGCTAGTCGGATAAAGTTTACATCCGTCGACAACTCAAAAATACAAAAAAAAAAACCTATGTGCAATAAAAAGTAGCAATGGTTTATTGAAACACTAGTGTGCAACTGTTGTATAGCCATGATCAAGATTAACTATACAAATACATAATACATATATATATATATATATATATATATATATAATACATATTGACGCAATGCATAAAGACGAGCGAAGACTTCTTTAAAAAAATATACCTCTCACTTTATTGCAAGGTTTGCGTGTGAGAGGGAGTTGGAGACTGAACAAAGACTGCAATATATTGACCCCCACTCTTAGGGCCATCAGCGTTGTGTCTTTCTCATTTTCCAGGGCTGCTCAACCGGAGGCCCAGAGGCCCACTCCGCTGGGGGCGGGCTTTCACTACCGCATCTTGTCACCAACGGGTCTCCAAACTCCATCGGGGGTCCTGAAGGCCCCATTCTGCTGGGTGGTGGCTTTCCCTACCACATCTTTTCTCCAACTCGTCTGATTTCCAACTCCCTCTCTTCCTGTCCCCGACGAGTTATATAATAGTTCAATCGCCCACTCAATCGTCCACTCAATCTCTGGAATGGCATGTTTGATTGTCATCAAGCGGATATAACTGTCATGCAGTTCAGAGGTCACTCTCTTCCGGTGCATCAGTCTATGAGTGTATCATGGGCTTTTACCTTGTCCCATTTCATCAGCCAAATCTGCCTACGCGATTTCTTTCAATTACTGACCATGTGTCACTTCCTTCCGGTGAATCACTTTGGAATGGCATGTTTGGCCGGGTTGAAGGTCAATATACAACACAACAATAATATATAGCATCGAATAAGAACATTGTTTAGGGAGAAGAGACAGATAATATTTCACCTGATGCGATTCTGCGTATTAGTTAATGGTGATGTTGCGTCCAGGAACTCAGAAGTTTTTGAAGGTTTTCCTCATTGGGTATTTAGTTATAATTCTTTCGTCTCTGGATTTCTCTCCCTCTTGATTTATCAAATCTGTAGCTTTGCGTCTATTTCTTTTCTCATCTCGTATCACCGGTCTCTTCATTTCTGATTTGCATTTCACTTTTCAGACATCAACTCGTCTTCCAATCAATGTGTTCTCAGTTTACTTATTGTTTAATTTATGTATTCGCATGGCTTGTAAATTGTTTGCCTAGTATAGTAAAGCTGTTTGCGACTATAGTCGAGAGGGACCAAAAGGCTCGCTTTTCATTTGCTACTACACCACGGTGTAGGGGAGGACGCTACCCCTTTCCCTAGATTACTCCACTTTAACCTTGATACGTACCTTATATTTCTGAATGTGAAGCAATAATGTATCAAGTACCATTTTAAAAGTATTTGGTATAATGTGACCAGGGATTGAACCCGAGTCTCCCGGACAATTGCCGAACACTCTATCCATAAGACCAATGAGCCAGTCCCCCCTCCCGTATTCCTGAGATAATTTTTACTAGCGAATTCATTTGTTTAGTTTGTTAGATTATGTTTGATTTTAGGTCTCAAAGGAAATAAAAATTCCTTTGTCATTAAAAGGACTTACAATTTTAGAATATTTTTAGAACAATAACAATTTTCATCAGTCACCAATAATTTCAAGATTTTGACAGGTTTTAGACTTTTGAATAGAATTTCTAAACGGACAATGTTATGTGTGAACTGCGTAAAATTTTGGTTAAAATGTCTTTTGTTTAAGCAAACAACTTAAATACCTTAAAACATCTTTTTTCTTTTAGATATTTCAGTTTTGGACAAATAACATTTCATTAATACCTTTGGTTAAACACCAATCGAAATATATTCAGTCAAATTGCTGTTGCTCCTCGAGTTTATATTAATTTATTTGTTTATTTGCACATGGTGCAACTGATGGTTTGGTTTGGTTTGTGGGGTTTTATGGCATATCAACCTTTGTAGGTTATTTAATGCCAAATCCATTTTTATGTGAATAATCTGTTCCATTTAAAACAACTCAGTTTAGCATAAGTACACAGTTTGTCAAAAATGTCGAAAAACAGTTTTATTTCAAATAATTCAGTTAAGCGTAAGCACGTAGTTTAAATGTGAGTACGGTCTAATTGTCGTAAACATTTCACTTCATTTTAGCATATGTATGCAGTTAGTTCTATTTAACCCATTAATAGGTGCTACCACTCCGAGCCAGAGTGGACCTGGGAGCTAGGGCAATGAAGGGGTACTCCGCATTCCCCAAAGCTCCAGCACTACTGGAACCTCACCATCAGATTGTTTAGTGTCATATCAGGACACTCGATAGGTGGTGGTCTTACAGTCAGTGTATTCTACAGCCACAGCTGACTGGGCAAACGGTGCAACTGAATACAAATAATTCAAGATCATTTAAGTGTGATTTCTCTTTTCTTAACCGCAAATAAACTTTCGTGCCCAAGCAATCTTTGGAAGAGAACAGAATTGGTACTATTTAGTATAGCAGTGGGGAATAAGAAGGAACATAACGTTTTCAAGGGGATTAGTCTGAAAGAAAGAGGACAGAATTGGTACTATTTAGTATAGCAGTGGGGAATAAGAAGGAACATAACGTTTTCAAGGGGATTAGTCTGAAAGAAAGAGAACAGAATTGGTACTATTTAGTATAGCAGTGGGGAATAAGAAGGAACATAACGTTTTCAAGGGGATTAGTCTGAAAGAAAGAGAACAGAATTGGTACTATTTAGTATAGCAGTGGGGAATAAGAAGGAACATAACGTTTTCAAGGGGATTAGTCTGAAAGAAAATGCAATAATGCGACAGGAGCTCGAAATCGCTTACTATTATATAACAATCAAGCACGCTTGCCACTAGCTCAAGCGGACTCCTTCACTTAATCTTTTTAACAGTTGTGACCCATGTATTGGACCCCTAAAATTTGCTACGAGTCTAGAATAAAGCCGACTTGGATGTATAATAGCAATGAAGGAGTAATCCACACGTCCCAGAACTTTAGAAGTGGTGCCTTTCCTTCAGATGTAATTTAGTATTGTACCAAGGACACTCCACTTTTTTTTTCTGGGGAAGGTCTTACCTCTATGCTAAGGATACAATCGTCGACATTTATCTTGATAGGATTTTGATGTGTATCGTTGTCAATTTTATATTTTTCTTTCTTTGAATCTTACTGAAATATAAGAGAGCTATTATTTATTTAATTATTTTCTCTCTAATCCTATTTTCTTCAACATTATGGAGTACATCAGCTAGTTATGCTGCTTGAAAGAGGCACGGACCTAATAACCTATAAGTAAGTATACACAGGCACACACGATAACTTACGTAAAAAATGTTAATTATATTTGCTAAAAGAATAATCGACTCGAATCGGTGTATACTTGCAGTAACGAGGCAAAAACCTATGAGTCTGTGAAACGAGAAAGAAGAGTCAAGGAAATGATCGATGGTGTATCGATTGGGATTAAGAGATATGCTTACAAGAAATTGTTTGATAACAGTAGCGATGATTCAAAGACGAAAAGGAAAGAATGGGGAAGCTTTTGAGAAAATTCAGATGATTATAGAGAAAGAAAACGAGAACGAATGAATAGAAAGCTTTTGGAGTAAAATATCCAGCTGGAAATACATTAGAGAAGAAGAAAATTATCCCAAAAGATGCAAGCATATTATTTAGGGTATTGACGTTGAAACTTCAAAGTAACAATTTAAGAGAAAAACAAGATAAAGAGTCGGCAGAAATTTAAAACAGATTCTAAGAAATTGGAAATGGTTTCATTATTTCCCCACCAAAAAAAGAAAAAAAAATTGAAGAATAAAGACAGAGCCAAACAATAGCTATAAAAAGAAAAGCTGAGTAATGATGATGTCAGATGAAGAAAAATAAGTTAAGTATATATATATATATACATATATATATATATATATATATATATATATATATATATATATATATATATATATCGCCTTTGATACTAAGTTAAATGCATATACATAGACAATAAAATATTCAACAAAGTGATTCAGAGATAGAAAAATAGATTGATAGGTACAAAAATCAATAATCTAATAGTGCGGAATATATATATATATATATATATATATATGCATATATATATATATATATATATTTATATATGTGTGTGTGCATGTGTGTGCGTGTGTGTGTATGTGTGTGTTAGAGGAAAATAGAAGCAGTCCGATAGTATGTATATCTAACAATATGAAAAAGATTCTGAGTATATATTATCTATTATGTATGTATTTATCGCATAAAATATGTTTAACGTTACGGTTCTTTGTTAAACCATCATCAAGGTCCTGTTAGAACGCGATGTTGTAACGTTTTCTTCCGATATTATTTTTAACTGAAATGATTGGATGAAAAAATGTGTTGCTCTCTACTATCGTCAATAGCATTCCGTTTAAAAATACTGTAACACAATAATTGTTCTGGGGGTGTCCTCGTGGTGTAAAACGATGGACTGATGAATCATAGTAAGCGAGTTCGTACTCCAGTCGTGCTACTACGTTCACTTTCGGGCAAAATACCCTTGGGAAAGGTATGAACCCCTTTATCCTCCCAGCTATGTGTTAAATCGTACCACTAATGTTCTTCTAGGAGAATAGCATTGGCATTAAATAACCAACAAAGGTTGATATGCCATTAAGCAAAGAAACCAAACCAAACCAAACCAATTATTGTTCTATGTTGTTTTTTCACCATATATAACGTCTTGCTGTAAATCTAAAAAAAAGAAGGAAATACTGGAATTTAAAATTCTTTTGTAAAAGAAAACTTTCATGAGAGTAGTTTAGATTTTTAAAGCGTGTTCCCTTTGTCAAAATGATCTTATTATTCTTTTGAATTTCATATTAAATAAAATTTTCAAAACTCCTAATTTTTCATGATGTATGTGATTATATAAAAAACTGTTCATTTACACAATATCTATATTGCAGATCTTTTATACAGCAGGTTAAAATAAAACTTTTAAAAAATTCACCTAAACAATTTTTCCACAAATAATCTATCACATAGGTATATCATTTTACCGAAGAATTCAACTGCCCACATCATCGAAAATAATCTGAAAAACATGAATATCCGAATAGTTACAAACTTCAAAACAATTAGAAACACAGTAAGTAAAGTTTGTGACCTTAGTCAAAGGTGACACGAAGGCTCCCTTTTCAATAGCTACTACACCGAGGTGTAGGAAAGGATGCTACTTCATTCCGTGGAGTGTTCCGCTTTACCCTTACCTTATAATTCTGAGTGTTAAGCAAGAAGGTATCAAGTACTATTTTAGGAGTCTTTGATATGACTCAACGCAGGATTGAACCCTGTCTCCCGGACCACTGACGAAGACAGTACTCATTAGGCCAATGGTGAACAGTGAGTATATCATATATGAAGCTGGTGTGAATTTAATCAGGAAACTATATATATGTGAGACGTCAAAAGGCAGATTTATCAAACATCTTAAATTTTAAATTTGGTGATGACAGAAATGAGTTAGAAGGAATTAATTTAGAAAACGAAAAGAGTTTTTATTCTTTTACAATGTTTCATTAAAGGGTAGTTTTCGCTTACTCCTTTTGATGTTTTCACGCTCAAACAATGTCGAACACTGACTAATGACTGCATACGTGATACTATACAACAGCACTGACAATTTTGTTTGAATAATTTATATATTTACTTTTCTTAGTCACGTGACCTCCCCCCACTGAACACAATTCATTTAAACTGTTGTGTTTTTTGCCCGCAGGTCCGTTGAGGATAATTCAGGTCAGTATTAGAGAATTCTTCTGACTCAATAGATTTCTATCTTAAATCTAATTTTAATTTAGTTATAAGTGATTACGAAATTAGTTATTTATATTATTTTTTTTAAATTAATTATTGATAAATTAAGATTACTTTCGATAGTTTCGATATGATTTGTAATCAAAAGATTATCTAAACCAAAAGAGAAGTTTCATCTAGCATAAAAAAGAAAAAAAAAAAATTCTCTTTTTCTTTTCTTTTTCTTTTTTTTTTTTTTTTTTTTTTTGTAAGAAGAACATTTTTTAAAAATGTCTAAAATGCACTGAGACGTTCTCAGAAATAGGAATAACAATTCTTAATTTTTATTAATTCTATGAAATCTTTCGCGAAGACATTATCATTTTTGAATTTTTTTTCTGAATCTACCCACATCACTGTATTTTTTAAACAGGGGTCTCTTACCGTAAGTATTCTTTAAAGTGTTCTTATTTTAACGTACATTGTGTCATCACCAAGAAAAATAGTTTAACCAAAAAACAACACGTCAAAAGTTAGGATATTATTATATACACCTCTGAACATTATGCTTTTCATATTTTATATTACACACACACACACACACACACACACACACACATATATATATATATATATATATATATATATATAGGCAGTGTTTTTTTTTAAACCACTTTGTTCCGTTCAACTTTTCACATGAGTCATTTGAGTTGTGGATGGAATGAATTTACGAGGGGTACTGGTGTACTGTCCTAGTGGAAATACCACTGACCGATTTGAAGAGTTCAGGCCTCTTCCGACAGAATCTCTTCCGGAGTTCCCTTAAAACCTCAACATAGTAACTCTAACCCTTTGGCCAATCAACTCTGGTGTATTGACTGCCTTACTCCTCCTACACCACTCATAATCGCTCACAGACTCCCTGCCATCATTGAATGTCTTATGCCAGTCAAAAACTAATGCTCGATTCATGCAAGATGCTCCAAAAACATTCCATACGTTTCAGTGGTATTTTTCCAAGTTTAAAACAATTTTATTGTATAGCGTTCTTCTAAAATGTCCTCACGTCCAGATTACATTTTTAAATTCACCAGCTGTGATACTCAGGTTTTAGTAGGGTGTTTTCCTATTGCTGCTGTAGCTGTTTCTTTGAACCTGAAATCATAAAAATTGGTCAGTCATCTCATAAGATGTATAGCAATAACATAATGAATTATCAAGAGTCTTCGATAATTTTAAAATCCTGTACAAAAAAAGTCTGTAAACTTATTGAAGGAACCACGTCTATGGGGCTTTTTTTATGGAAACGTCAGGAAATTAAGAAAATCATTTAAGAGAATTGTTTTATACTTGTTCAAAGAAACACATAAATACTTGAATATATATATATATATATATATATATATATATATATATATATATATGTGTGTGTGTGTGTGTGTGTGTGTGTGTGTGTGTGTGTACACACATGCGTTTTGATATTAAGCTATCATCCCCCATGAATTATTCACAGAAACACCAATATACAAATTTACACACACACATACACACACACACACACACACACACACACACACACACACGAAAAAACATTCACAATCACACACACATTTGTGTGCGTGTGTCTTTTTGTTTATATATGTGTGTCTTTCTCGATGTATGTGTGTATGCGAGTATACGTTTACGACGAGAGAAATACACACACACAAACACACAAACACAGGCATACTATCAAACATGCCTACTCATATATATACTCCTCATACATATAATGTAAAAGTAAATTTGGTGCCCTACTCGAGGGCAATCCGTGGGCTTTCTTTTTATTAGTTACCACACTGAGGTGTATGGGGCACTACCACTTTCCCTGGATTGCACCACTTTACCATTGATGCGTACCTTAGAATTCTGTGTGTTACGCAAGAAGGTTTCAAATACAATTGTATGAGTTTTTGGTATGAGTCGACCTGGACTGATCACCAGGATCCAGGGCCATAGTTAAACTCTACCCATCGAGCTGAAATATATTATTATTATTATTATTATTATTATTATTATTATTATTATTATTATTATTATTATCAATATTATTATTATTATTATTATTATTACTTATGAATAATTGCATTGAATTACATGCTTCTTAGCTGAATGATATAATCGTTAAAAAATGGTGTATTTTGATCATTGACAACGGAAGAGATGAGTCAATTATACACGAAAATAAATCCGTGTCCCTTTAAATTAAAATATTTTCTATATGTCGATTCTTTCTCTCTCTCTCTCTCTCTCTCTCCCCTCCCTCTCTCTCTCTCTTTCTCTGTCTGTCTGTCTGTCTGTCTGTCTCTCTCTCTTTCTATCTATCTATCTATATATATATATATATATATATATATACATACATATATATATATATATATGCGTGTGTGTGCGTTCATTAGCGGTCAACAGCTTAGTGATCGGGGGAAAAATGTATTTCATAATTACTGCAGGAAACAATATTCATAACTCATTATGGAATTGGTCTTTTAAATTAATAAGGGTCAAAAAAATGGTTTGAATTAAGAAAAGTTTGAAGAATCGAAATGAGGGAGCTGAGGAAAAATGCAGCAGATCTGTGCTACATATTTGGAAAAGAGAAACAAAAAGAGTGAGGAAGAGATAAATTGAGATTAACACCTAAATATCGATAAATAAGAAAAAAAATAAAATAAAGCAGACACGAGCAGTCACGTAGCTAACGTGAAATAATAGACGGAATATTGGCAACATTATTTTATTAAGGATTGAAGCAGATCAATAAATTGAAATTAAATTAAAAAAGGTGATAAATAAATATTTAATAAATATTTAAATGTCTAATTACAAGAAGTAACGATAAACAAGATTTAAAAAATGTTACTGCAAAACATAAAAAGTAACATGAATGATATTGTATAATTCTATAACTTAAATTATATAGATTACATAAATCTATCAATAACATAAATAAAATGAATAATCCTACAGGGCTCGGTTTCGATTTGTTTAATTGCATATCCACCTCCGTGGTTTATTCAATGCTAAAGCAATCCTAGGCGAAGGACATTGATGGTACAGTTTAACTCATAACTGGTAGGGGATAGTCAGGTTAAAACCTTTTCCACAGGAATTAGTCCGAAAGTGAACCTCATAGCTTATCTGGTATAATATAGTTAGATGAAAGCATGGACATTATCTGTTCTGTATTTTATTTCTTTTATAGCATAGAATATATAATTGTAATTAAGTCGCAATGTATAAACTTTAAACAAAGAATATTAAGAGTTCGCTGAGAGAAGAGAATGTTAATTGTAATAACTACATCTTTTTTTAACATTGTGTTATCATATTCCGGGAATAATAGAATTGAATAAGAGTAATACTAAATAATCGAGAGAGGCAGAAGAAGAGAAAGAAAAACAAAGATGGAAAAGAATGAAGTAAACAATGAAGACATCAAAGAGAAACAAGAGTGAATGAAAAAAGCAAAAGAAAAAGAAAAGGAAATAAAGGGAAATAATAAAAAAATAAATTCATAAACAAACCCAAAAGAAAGAAAACTAACACAAAATACTCTAAAATAGATATAAAAATCTCTATCAAATAAAACAGGGAAAAAAGGAAGCAAATTGAAGAATTATGCAATCATTAGAAAACAATAGAAAAAAAAAAAAGATAGAAGAAAGAAACAGCATAGTACGAAAGAACGTGAATGATACGAAGAAGGTATATTTTTATAATAAAAAAGAAGGAAGAGTAAACCTATTACAGAAAGAAAGCTAAATAAACTTAGAGAAAAGAAAGAAAGAAAGAAAGAAAGAAAGAAAGGAAGGAAGGAAGGAAGAAAGAAAGAAAGAACACTTATTTTTTCTACAAAAATAAAATCGGCAAAAATAATAAACGCATTTTGCAAGAATGCGGGGAAAAATATAATGTGTAGTTGAAAGAAGAGAGAAAGAGAGAAAAAGAAAGAGAGAGAGAGAGAGAGAAAGAGAGAGAGCGCGTGCGCGTGTGTGTAAGTGTGTGTGTGTGAGAGAGAGTAAGATACAGAGAGAGTAAAAAAAATTCTTATCAGAAAAAGCGGAGAAGTGGAACGTTCTACTGCCGTTACAATGGGTCGGCAAACGAAATGTGCGTAGGTCGATATATGACCGAAATATTGGCGGCAGCTCGCCTTTTGATGTTTGTTTTTAATCTATATGATTGATTACCAACTGCAGTATGTGCACAGTCACGCATGCGCAGACTTGTATAGAGAAAAGCCAAAGAGGAAAGGAAAACGCGCACTTTCCTGCTAAAGATTACAGATGCAAACTTTGACAGGCGCATGCGCTTATACATGTGCAGAAGCGTAAACATGTGCATTGTTACGCAAGTACAAACTTGTATAAAGAATAATCAACAACCTCCGCCACATTGACTGGCGGGCACGCGCACACATACACACTCACACACTCTAGAAACACATTCTCATTTTATTCGTATACACTTATAAATATGTGTAAATACGTATACATGCATACGCAAATTGCATATTTTAAGATGTATTTACAAATATTCGAGCACACATACATATCTGTATGTATAAAAAAAAAGTACCCAATTTCCTATCCATCCAAACACACACACACACACACACATATATATATATATATATATATATATATATATATTATAATTTAAACTAGGATTGGTAGGGTAGTTGGCCTAAGAGAAGTACAAACTATGAATTTAGAACCCGGGCAGTGTTCTCCGATAGAATTTCTTGCGTTCTATTATCATTTTTTTCAAAAAAATATTTATTAATTCCTTCTGAAGGTTTGACCACTATACACAACTCATATGCCGATTTATCTCAAATATTTTATTTTTCTGAGTCACACACACACACACACACACACACACACACACATATATATATATATATATATGCGCACACACATATAAGTGTGCGAGTGCGTGAGTGTATGAGTGTGATTTAGGAAATATTGAAAACATTATTTCCACTTAAATTGTAAAGTAAACATAATACTTAATCATTTTTCTGGAATACTCCTCTGTTCTTGAGTACTCCGCTGTGCACAAGAATTTTTTCGTTTTAAGTCAGTGTAAATCCGATGGAAAAAGAAAAGGATTTGAACAAGTACAATTGTACATACACGAATTCGAGTATTCGAACACACTCACACAAAAACACACAAACACAAATGGAGGTTCTGGTGGCTTAAAGGCTATCATATTCCAAAATCTTATCGGAGACTCGGCACGCGTTCGAATTCAAAGTGTGGCTGTTAGTATTTCTTTGCTATCACACATTGCAAAGGTTCGAGAATCACTCCATCTGTGGGTAATTGATAGGTAAGGATGTCTCTATAAACTTGATATCGCAATCAGTCTTGGAGAAAGAAAACCATATACAGTCCTCCTAAAAATGTTTATTCTATCACATGCTGCACGTGACAGAACAGACAAAGTCTAGTTATGGTCTCTCCTTTCGCTGTCTTTCGCATACACATATCTTTATGTGTATGCGTGATATATATATATAAAGTAAAGTTGGCGATCGTAGTCGAGGGGGACACGAAGGCTTCCGTTTCAAAAGCTACCACAACAAGGTGTAGGGGAGGGCGCTACTCTTCTCCATGGATTGTTACACATCTCTTGATAGGTACCTTATAATACTGAGTGTTAAGCAAGGAAGTCTCAAGTCCTATTTTTGAGTCTTTGGTATTACTCGAACCTAGATTTTACCAAAGAGCTAATGAAGGTGACAAAGATACGAAATGTGGTGGCGGAATGTGACCATTTGGCGCGACCATTTTGGCGCCATGGAACATCTTACAGAATATATATATATATATATATATATATATATATATATATTTTAAATTCAGTATCATTCGAAGTGGGAAAGTAAATATTTTACTACAAAGAAAAAAGAATTAAATCAAATTCATAATAGAACCAAAACCATTTATAATTGATAATTTTGTTCTTGGACTGCTGCCTCCCAAGATTTTTAGCTTGATTTGTAATATATCCATCTTAAGTTACAAATACCTCTGTATGATTTACAACATAATGTGTAAGACATAAAACCGCATCTGACCCTGAATGGGTCCCATCTCTGGCTTAAATAGAATTAATCGATCTTTAACAAGGGATTATTCTAAAAATTAAAGAGAATTATCATTGTTAGATAGCAAGACTAGAAACCCTTTAAGTGTATGCTAACAATAAATGATAATGCTTGAAATCATTTAATTATGTGAAAATAGATCTATTAGAGCCCGATGATGATATTTTAAACTATTTAACTGTGTGCAAACAAATGAGCTCAGACTCATTTAAAAATAAAGCCATCGACAAACTATTCACTGAAAAGTCATGTATGCGTCTATGTGTGTGTGTGTGTGTGTGTGTGTGTGTGTGTGTGTGTGTGTGTGTGTGTGTGTGTGTGTGTGTGTACGTGTGTGTGTGTATGTGAACAGGATTAAGCATTTGATAACCAAAAAATTTTGATATACCTTTAAATTAAATTTCTGTCACCTAATAAACTTAGGCCAAAACTGCTGAGCCCAAACGGCTGCACCTAAAGATCAGTGATTGGTCTCTTGGAATGGTACCCAGCGGCCTGCAAAAGAAATTGGGTTAATGGAAATCAAAGGAAGAGTCAAACGATAGCACTAATCAAAATGGTGGTACACGAGCTAAAGTCATCGACTGCCATTACCTAACGGTTTTCGAGTTTTACATTAAACTTCTTGTGTACAAAAGTTTTTTGAAAAATTATTTCACCTTTAATTTGATCGTTACAATTCTAATTTTCTCCGATATGAATTAATATCACTCCCGATAAACAGACAATATTTTCTAAGATCATATAAAGTATAAAAATAAAAATCAGGCTCAAATATAGTACGACCCCATGTGAAAATATCCTGCGGGTTTGACACATTAGATAGTCTGAGAACCTCTATATGCTAGAATTTTTCTATCTGCTTGTGTACTTAAAAGAATTATAGCGACCTGAAGAGAGTCGCTATCATTCGGACCTAAATTAAAAACACACAAGTAAAACCAATGAGAACAACGTGGGTTGAATGAAAATTAATAAATAATTATAGCGACTGAAGAAAACTAGCGCAAAGTGGGTATATTACTAGTCACGGCTGCATTGGAAAGGCGATCCTCAGGGAATTGCGCAAGAAAGTAAATTTTGAACTTAGTACCGTATGGTATTTGCACAAACATGAATCAGTCCTGGAGAATGAGTCGCATAGAAATCTCAGGGATTTTGATCTTGGACACAATACCAAACCTTGTGATTATTAACAACAATAAAAAGAACTTTGCCTTCCCAACGGACTACAGAGTGAAAATTAAAGACAGCGAAAGGAGAGACCATAACTGGACTTTGTCAGAGAACATAGCTGTGAAACACGGAAGAAACGGTAATATGCATTATAATTGGCGCACTTGGAACGATCCGAAAAGGTTTAGAAAGGGGGTATTAAGAGTTAGAAATAGGAAGACGAGAAGAGACCATCAAAACTACAATATTGTTTCGATCAGCCAGAATAGAGAGATGAGTCCTGAATATCCAAAGAGACTTGCCGTCTCTCTAACGCTAGTATCAAGAACTAGTAAAAATATAAAGATTATGATATTAATGATAATGATAATAATAGATAGATATACTTAAATGAATGGCCAAAAGAAAAGAGAACCTGCTGAATAGTGGACTTTGCCGTTCAGGCTGACCATAGGGTAAAACTCCAGAAAAGCGAAAAGAGAGAGAAGTACCTTAACTTTGCCTTGGGACTGAAAAACTATGGACCATGAAAATGAGGGTGATACTAATTGTAATTGGTTACGTTTAGTACAGTCACCAAAGAATTCTAACTGCAGTGGGACGTACTTGGAAATAAGAGGGCGACTGGAGACCATACTATGCATTATCAAGATCAGCCAGAATACTGAAAAGAGTTTTGGGACTTGTGGAGACAAGCTGTCACTCAAATTTCAGTGAGAAACCATCAGCTAGCTATGGTGCGAAAAACTCTCAAAAGAGTAAAATGATGAGTTAGAATAAAGAAATATTGACGCAGTTATTCATGTGAATAGTTAAAATGAATATAAAATGATAGTTATTAGAATTATTTTTGTAAAAAAATATGTACTTTGATATAGTAAACCGAACAGAAATGAATCACTTGAATATTTTTCAAATATTCGAAAGAATGTAATCCCACAGGGAATTCTACATTGCATGGTGATTTATCTGTTGTACGGAAACATCTTTGTTAGCGAGTCCGAAATCCAGTCATGCTTATAACGTTCATTTATTGACTAATAAGTAGGTAAAGTAAGTTGGCCGACCGTTGCCGAGGGTGGCCCGAAGGCTACCTTTCCAATATATACAACACCAAAGTGTAAGCGAGTGCATTACTCCTTTCCCTGGATTGATCCACTTATCCTTGATCCGTACCATATAATACTAAGTGTTAAGCAAGAAGGCATCAAGTACATTTTTTCAGTTCATGGTATGACTCGATTTGGGATTGAACTCCGGTCTTACGGACTATTGGCGAAGACTCTAACCATTATACCACCCATAGGAACCCACTACTCATGCTTTGGCATTTAATAACCTACGTAAGTCGATATGCTATTACAAATATAAACTAAACTTCCGGGTTTTCAATAGGGAAAAACAATGTACTAAAATGTTTCCGATTATATTTTCTTAAATAAATTGAGAAGAAGAGTGGTCATAGATTAAGATAATCAAGTTCATAGATAGATTGATAGATAGATTGATTGAAAAGCAGATAAGCGGGTAGATAGTTATGAACCGGCAGAAAAAGATAGATAGATAGATAGATAGATAGATAGATAGAGAGAGAGAGAGAGAGAGAGAGAGAGAGAGAGAGAGATAACAGGGCATGAATAAAATACATTCAAGTGAATGATATAAATATAAAATGCATAAAACATGGTCGATATTCTATGTAGGTAAGTATATGTATAAAGCGCCAAAATGGAGAGAACGTGTGAAGAGGAGAAATAGGACGCTCGATACCTACGATTGAAAGAGATAAATATAGAAAAAAAGCGAAATAAAAGAAGGAGGTAAAGAAAGGGAAAAATAAATAAATATGTGAGATTAGATTGTTGATTGGCCCGTCGATAGCTCGCTAGTTGCAGAGATGTTCGCGCCTTACTAAATTAATATAGACATAAAACGTATGCATAATATAGTCAACTTGCTTTTAGCTTTGGGATGTATTAGGCGAGATATTGATATACACTATCCGGCCATTTATATGCGCAAACGTTCATCATTACATTAAAAAAAAAGTTCTTTTTACTCTGGGCAACATTGGAAAAGGAGGGAGGAGTCTGTAGGTGGTAAGGCGAGGGGAATAAAGATATCGATTCCATAATTCCACATAATCTACTTTTGCCTATCCCTTCTATTTGTCCATTTTCTAATCTACTGATTTTTCTTTTCAGTCTTTGGATATTGGTTTTAATATGTAAGCTGCCGTATGACGAGATGAGAAGGATAAGAGAGGATATGGAAGATAACGTGAAGCTTTACATTTTGCTTGCCTATTTATCAATATCTATATGTGTGTAATAGTTCTATTTTACCAGAAAAAAAGCCAATTTTTTTTAAAAACAAAGTGATACATCTTAAATATGAATATTAATAAACTACATAAACAGATTGATGGATAGATAAATAGATAGATATACCAACACACATATATAGATACATGAAGAGGCTAAAAATGTACACTGAAACATACACACACATACTCACACATACATACACACACACGGATAGATAGATAGATAGATAGATACTATTATAAATATATCATTAGATGAATTGAATAAAATAGCTGCACACACATACACACATAGATGGATAGATAGATAGATGAAAATGGCAACACGCACGCATACCGACAAAGAAAGAAAGAAACAAATAAAGCGAGATAGTGTTGCATACATATATATACTGGATATATACCGACGCAATGATAACAGACGCAAGCAGAAAGACGCAGGAATGAAGGACGCAAGAAGGAAGACACAGGAAGAGTTCTTTAACAAAATATATACCTCTCACTTTATTTGTAAGGGTTCGAAAGGTTTGTTCAAGGTTTGCATGTGAGAGGGTGCTAGAGACCGAACATGAACTTCATATTTTGACCCCACTGTTATGACCGTCACGTTGTGTCTTTCTTGTTCTCCTTATGTTGGGGTCAACTCCATCGGGGCTTTCCGAGGGCCCCCTTGGTCGGGTGTGGCCTTCCCTACCACAGGTGGTCTCTAGGTGTCTGGAATTCTAGTGGCAACTGCTTTGGCACCCAACTCAACTCAATTATATAATAATTCAACGCCCACACGATCGCCCACTGGATCTTTGAAATCGAATGTTTAATCGTCATCAAGCGGAAATAACTGTCATCCAGTTCAGAGGTTACTCTCTTCCGGTGCATCACTGTAGTGGCACAATGGGACCTTCACCTTGTCCCATATCATAAGCCTTATCCGCCCACGCGATCTCTTTCGATTACTGGCCATTGGAATGTGTCACTTCCTTCCGGTGTATCAACTTGGAATAGCATTTTTGGGCCGGGTCGAAGGTCAAAATATGACAATAGATGAGCATACTAACGTAGATATATAGATCGATGACAATACTAAAATAGCTACTCACACGCACTCATAGATAGATAGATAGATAAACATACTAATCAAGATGTATAGATCAATGAATATTCTAAAATAGCTACACACACGTACAGATAGATAGATAGATAGATAGATTAAATATCTACACACTGTTATATAGACGAGTAGATAGATATTTTACGAACAAATACTGATATATATTTTATTTGAAATAAATCACTGCTAATGAAATTTGTAATAAGTACTCTTCTTGAGGTACATGCTGCCATTTTGATTATATTACTCTTTACAAAATTTCCCATCAATAGAAACACGTAATTTTTACAGAAGTCCGAATATCAGTAAATTTCATTGGCACTCCTGTGACTCTTCTGCGTATTTTTTCGTGGATCTCAGCTGTAATGATCGAATTAGTTGACCATTTCGACCCAGTCGGTTTGGCTGACATGAAGAATTCCTTCAACTTATCTTGAGATCTTGTGTTCCGTAGTCATCGTCAATATTTCTTTTCTCATTGTTTGAATTATGCGCATTATTATATCTAATTATTTCCTCATTTAAAGGTTATGAGTTGAATACACAATTACCAAGATTCTTCGACTACTACAACATCTACCACTACTACTACAATTATTAAAATCTAAAATGGCTCATACATAGGAGAATAGCAAATGTAAGCTATGTTAAAAGAAAGAGAGAGACCGAGACAAACATTAACAGATGGATAGATTTATTGATTGATTGACTGAGAGAGAGAGAGAGAGAGAGAGAGAGAGAGAGAGAGAGAGAGATGAAACAGTTAATCCTATTATAAATGAATGCAGCAAACTAGCACAAAAGAAATACAGGAACTGATATAAGTTTGGGGAAAGACATCTTTTTGAAAGAAACTTAAATTTGACCATGATGACAAATGATATACATAAAGGCAGACACTGTTTGTGAAAATGAGACATATACAAGTTTCTATTATTTTGAGATACAAACTGATCGCCAAATGAAAACAAGAAGACCAGACCAAGTTTTATGTAACAAGAAGAAAAAGTTTTGGCTCCAACGGACCGGTGATTGAAAATGAAGAAAGGGGCAAAACTGGACAAATACTTGGATCTTCCCAGAGACTTGAAAAAAAGTGTGGGACATAAAAGTGACAGTGATTCAGTTCCTAGTTGGAGCATATGGAAAACTTACTAGGGAATTGGAAAAGAGATTGGGTAAATCGGATCGAGATCATTCAGACTACAGCATTGCTAATATCAGGTAGGTTACTTAAAGAATTTTGGAGATCTGAGGAAACAGGCTTTCACTGCAAATCCAGCGAAAACCAAAAGTAAAGTGTTGGCATGAAAAAAAAATCCCTACTAGTAAAAGAAGAATAACAATCATAATTCTTTGAGTTTGTGAGATACAAACAGATCATCTAATCCCTGCAATAAGACCACATCCTATGATAACAGACCAAAAAAAAAAACTTGCTCTATAGTAAACTTTGCCATCCCAGGAGACCATAGTGTGAAAATCAAAGAAAGAGGAAAGGGAGATAAGTTATTGAACTTCGCCAGAGAACTTAGCTATTGAATATAAGAGCGACAGTGATACCAATAGTAATTGGTATGGAATTGGGTGTGGAGGAGTTGGAAATTCGAGGATGAATAAAGACCATCAAAACTGTGGAGACCATCCAGAATAATGAAAAGAGTCATGGTGACTCGAGGAGATTTGTTGCCACTCAGGCTCCAAAAAAAGACTAAAACTGGTGTAAAATCTTGCAAATAGTATATAAAATACTTTATTAACACCACAGAGAACTTTTGTGCGTTCTCTGTGATTTAGTGATACAAACAAATCACCTAGTCCCGTCCAGAACAACAAACCTTGTGATAATTAACGAATGAAAAAATCTTGCCGTATAGTAGTCATTCCAATGAACCATAGAGTAAAAATCAAAGACAAAGGAAAGACACACAAGTACTTGAACCTTTGCAAAGAACTAAAAGGTTATGAAACATGAAGGTAACGTTGAAATTAATTGTTAAAGGTGCGCTTGAAATGATCCACAAGGATTGGTTAAGGGGCTGTAAGAGTTGGAAATCGGATGTGGAGCAGAGACCATTTAAACTATATTATTTTTAAGATCGGACAAAATACTGAAAAGAGACTTGGAGACTTGCAGAGACTTGCTATCGCTAAGACACTAGTGAAAAACCATCTGCTAACCCTGGTGTGAAAAACACTAAAAGGAAAAAAAATATGGACTTTGCTGTTCTGGCTGACAATGAGTAAAATTGAAAGAAAGTGAAAAGAAGAATAAGTACATCGACCTTACAAGGTAATTGAAAAAACTGTGGAACATGAAAGTGACGTTTACACTAATTGTAATTTGTGCTTTTTGTATTGTAAGCGAAGGATGGCGTAGAGAACGTGGAAATATGAAGACGATTGGAGACCAACTAAACTACTGCATTGTTAAGATTTCAAGTCTCATTGGGCGCCTTATTCATTCGGCCCTGTGCCACATCGAAGCAAAGAGCTTTGTAAATTACTACTGGATTGTTAAGATCGGCAAGAATACTAAGAAGTGTCTTGGTGAGTTGAGGAGACTTGTTGTCACTTAAACTCTAGTGAAATACCATCAGCTGACATTGATGTGAACAACTCTCAGGGAATAATAATAATAATAATAATAATAATAATAATAATAATAATAATATAGGACATTAATATACAAACGGATCACCTAATCCCGGCCAGAAGACCAGACCCTATAATAATCTGAAAAATTGTAGACTTTGCTCTCCCGGCAGAACACAGAATAAATCTGAAGGAAAGTGAAAAGAAAGATAAGTACCTCGACCTTTCTAGAGAATTGAAAAAGCTGTGGAACAAGAAAGTAACGATTGTGCCAATTGTGACTGGTGCCTTAGGCACAATAACTAAAGGATTATTAAAAGGCCTGGAAGACTTGGAAGTTGGCGGACGGGTAGAGACTATCCAAACGACAACATTGCTAAGAACGGCCAGAATCCTGAGAAGAGTTCTTGGAGACTTGAGGAGACTTGCTGTCACTCAAACTCCAGTGAAAATCCATCAGTTATCCCTGATGCGAAAAACTCTAAAGGAGTAAATAATAATAATAATAATAATAATAATAATAATAATAATAATAATAATAATAATAATAATAATTAATAAATTGATAAGAGAAAAAGTAAGGTAATGGCATATGAAAAGATATAGACACGTTTTCATAAAGTCAAGCTGAACTCAAAAACACAATGCGAATGAATGACCACCAAGCATAATGCCATTTGAGTCATTTATTTAAATGTCAAGATAGACAAAGCTTAGGAAAGTAAGAAATTCAGATCTTGTGGAGAAAGGAATGAGACCATTAATTCAGTAGGTTAGCTTGGAACGAGGCATATAGGATGGGATAAATGAAAACTGAAGATTCAGCACGCAACAAGGATTTAACTACTAAAACACGACACATGGTATATGCACAAACGAGCATCTGAAAATTGCTCTGGGACATTGAGGTTAAAATAGATAAACCCAACCAAAGCCTGGAGACCTGATAGAATTTAGTTAAAGCCACTATAAATCACATGTGTGAAATCTCAAGAAGGATAGGTAATAATAACTCTAAGCTTATCGATGTTGCTTAAAATGTAGAAAATGATGATCCACAAAAGAAGAAAGAAAATGATTGAAAAGACGACCAAATTTTCCCTGTATATAAAAAGTACCGAGGCTATGACGCTAAATTTCATCTGATAGTATGACTACAGTTTTGGAGACCCGAGTAGGGTGGAGTACCCTTTTTATTCTAATTACTCCCAGATCCACCTTGACACGGAGTGATAATTGTTGTGAAGGTCACATCTATGAATCAAATATATCTGTACAGAAATTATTTTAATTCGATTGCAATACTTGATATCATAAAACTGTAAATTAGTTGTATTTAGTATGGTATCTAAAAACTATAATTCTTCAGCAAGGATAATTTCGTATGAGGTGACTGTAAGCTGTATCTGTTAGGGAGGCCCATGTTCTGGAGATCTGTGCAATACCTTTTCATTGCCATAACCCCCTAGTCCAATCATTTCTGGCGGAGTATTACCTGATAGAATATCATATATGGGCCAAATCGATTTGTTTGAAAAATTCATTAGGAACTTTTACGAAAAACTCTAAAGAAATAAGTAGACAAAAATATAAATGTGAATGTACAACTAACGCAATTCTATGAATTATTAGCATAAAATAAACCCAGAAGCGATTACAAGCCATTTAAATCAATCAATCAATTGAACAATTGATCATAGATGCATTAGGTATAAACGGAAGAAAAAGAATAGAATAATTAAAATGATTCCAATTGTGTCTATGAAAATATATTTACTTCAATCCCTAAGGAATATGAACAAATGTAACGTTAAAATTAATCTGAGGAATTTTTTCATGCCAAAATACACACAGAAATAAATAAGACAAAAAAATATGGTAAATAAGACGAGAGAAGTGCGCTGAAACTGTATTGAGAGAAACAATTAAGGTAAAAACGTGTGATTATTTTACTGCAATATATCAACGGAAAGAATAAATGAATAAAAATGTTTGGCAGCAGGATATTCTTAACTACAGAATGTAGTCTAAAGTGATACCGACACATGATTAAGCAAGATCGACAAAAATGAATGCTCTTCAACAATGGAAATAATTCTTACAGATAAGTAAACTGAAAACTAAATGAATAAATAAATAAAATACTCACTAAAAAAACAAACAAATTATGAAGGTTATGGAGAAACAAGCATACAAAATAAATTATGGTTTGTGGAAATGAATAAATCATTGAAATTTCATTTGATAAGGAAAACTGAAAACTTATAGCGCACCATGCCATGATGGAATCCATGTTCTGGTTAAAGACATGAATATTTATTGTCAAAAAACAAGTCCTATAATCGTATACATATCTGAGGGATCTAACATCGGCAAGAAGATGGTGAAGAAAAAGAAAAAAGAACCCTATAAGGAAAACATTAAAAAATTAATGGCCTAAGTTATAAACATATACATCGCTTGGTTGGTTTTAGCACGTCAACACATCTTGGATTATTAAGCCAAGCCATTTTTCAAACAATCATAAAGTTTCAAGTAGCTATTCCTGCTTAATAATAATCCCGCCTAGAAGACAAGAACAAGTGATGATTAAAAAAAATGGAACCGACTGAATAGTAGATTTTGCTGTCCACATTCACAACACAGTGAATATCAGAGAAACAAAAAGAAAAACAAGTACTTGGACCTCGCCAAACTAATGAAAAATAACAATAATTATGATACCATTTATCATATGTGCCCGAAGGCATGGTAAAGGATCTGTAAGAGTTGCAAGCCGGAGGACGTGCCGAGACCATCCAAACTAAAACATTTCTAAGATCAGTCGGAATACTGAGAATAGTCGTAGAGACTTGAAGAGATTTGATATCGCTCAGACTCCAGTGAAAGATCACCAGCTAACGTTGATGTTAAAAAACCCACAAGAAATACACTAAACATAAGAGTTCTATTTAAAAAAATCAGTTTAACGTAAGTATAATTTCAATGTCAAAACAGTTCCACTTCAAACAATTTGGTTTAGCATAAGTACGCAGTTTCAATGTCGAAACAGTTCTATTTCAAGCAGTTCAGTTTAGCATAAGTACGCAATTTAGTTCTATTCAACCCATAGATAGGACCCTATCAGGTGCCACCATTCCAGGCCAGAGTGGACACGGGATTGATGGTAATGAAGGGGTACTAGGCATTCCCCAAGGCTCTGGCATTACTGGAACCTCACCATCAGATTATTTAGCGTCATATCTAGGACACTCATTGGTGGGGGTCTTACATCTCTTCAGAGATGCAGTCGGTGTATTCTACCACCCTAGTCGATTGGAGGAGGAAATATGATAGATTGACCCATTTAAAAAATATTAGTGTCCGACAGGACTGTGTGCAAAAAAAAAAAATGACAGTAACATAAGAAACAACTGTACAGAAATTATTAATATAAGCGTACAGTGATAACGATTTCCTTAACTTAAGTCATAAAAAAAAAAAAATTGACGGCTCTACTGTTGTATTTTCACCTTAGACCCGGCCCAAAATGCCATTCAAGGTGATGCACCCGAAGGAAGTGACACATTCCAATGGCAGTTTGGAGAGGAAATCGCGTGGGCGGAAATTGGCTAACAAAATGGGACAAGCTAAAAAAATCCCATGATACTCTCATAGACTGACGCACCGGAAGAGAGTGACCTCTGAACTGCAAGGCAGTTATTTCCGCTTGATCACGATTAAACATGCGATTTCAAAGATCGAGTGGGCGATCAAGCGGGCGTTGAACTATTATATAGCTCAGTCAAGACGGAAGTCAAGGCAGTTGAGTCGAGTTCAAGGCAGTTGCAGTAGAGTTGGAGACGGAGATAAACGAGATGTGGTAGGGAAAGCCACACCCTGCTTAAGGGGCCCTCGGGAGCCCTGGTTGAATTGGGGTCTAGAGAAGATGCTGATAAGATGCAGTAAAGAAAGCCAGCACCCAGCAGAGTGGGCCCAGGACTTCTGGTTGAGCATCAAGAGAGCAAGAAAGACACAACGTCGACGGTCATCAGTTTGGGGGTCAAAATATTTCATTTCTGTTCAGTCTCCAGCTCCCTCTCACACACAAACCTTGAGTAACCCTTTTCGAACCCTTGCAATAAAGTGAGAGGTAAATATTTTGTTAAAGAAGTCTTCCTGCGTCTTTATCATTGCATCTGTCTTAATTATTGTGCCGTTATGATGCTGTAGATGAGCATATAACACTACATGTTAAAATTAAATAGACAACTCATCGATTTTGCTCTAATCAGACATTAGTACCGTTCTTGTAATAGTGTGTATGTTTTGATTTAGCTGTAATTATTAGAAATTCTTAAATTGTAATTGTTTATCAGATGATACACTACACTAACATAATTTAAATATAATCATTCCAATGCTTTTTAATCACTTACATTGACAAGTTAAAAAATAAACAATACAAATTTTATCGATTCATACAGTATTTAAATGCGAGTGTAAAGTAGATATTTTGATGATATTTTCTAAGTTTTGGCGTGGAATATTATCATATCACAGGTTGGCATTGGCCATATGTATGATGGCATATATACGATATTATAGGCATGAATTAACGCCCAAAGAAGATATGTAATTTTGTTAGAGAAAGGTTGATGAAATCTTTATTTTTTAAACCTGTGCGCGTACTAATTTATATTAGTGACCATTTCCATAAATCTAATTTTAGTTTAATCATGCGTACATTGAAGCATAGATTGCTTTGCAGCTGTTTAAACGGGCCCAATAGGTTCTTTCGTTGGAAATAAATTAAAAAAATATACTGTGCTCTTCCCAGCCATGAACAGTCCGAAGTAGAACCAGGTCACGTGAATGAAAATAGTTAGTCTACTTATTCTATTGAGTACATTATTTTATCATAGACATTTAATGTTTTTTTTTTAAGAATTAGTATTAAAAATTGTCAAAAATTTATTTCGCGCCCTATTTTTAACATTCCTATCAGTGTATAAATAATTGGTTATTTTTAATCATTTGTTTTTTGTTTTTTTTTTATATTTGAATCAAATAATAGTAAACCAACTATTTGGTTTTTGTTTGCTAGCTTTTTTATTTCTCAAAGTTATCTCTTTGATATGTAACAAATTGTTTTTCATTGCTTGAAGTATCTCAGTATTTCCCCTTGATACTTGTGAAGAGTTTTAAATCTTCGAAACAATAGCAAGATTATGTGTTTTGAAAAGCGAATATTTCAAATTCATGTATTACGAGAAAAACATTTAGCTTACAAAGTATAGAGACTTGGCTAATGTTTTCTCTCTTAGCCGTTTCATGACATTTCAACGTCTTAAAAGAAATCTCATAATCTGAAAATCACTATTTAATAATCACGTATTACGAACCTCAATAGATCTATTAAAAAAAAGGTTTCTCATTAAAAAATTAAAAAATAAAAAATAGACGAAACCCTGCAGAAAGAATGACAGACGCAAACGTATATGATCCAACGTTTTTCTGATGTACATCTGCCCAAGTTGGATCCTTGGAGCACTGCTTGGAGTAAGGGGCAAAAGGTATTGACCGCTACATAAACGCAAATTAAACAAAGCCCATGTGCTTTAAACAAGAATAAAACATTTACATCTTCTGTGGCTTGCCACTAGAATTAGAAGACCAGTAAACTAACCTCGGCAGTAATATCTCATCTGCTGAAAGCCATGTCAATATATGCAAAGTGAATGCATGAATTCTTTTCAACAGGCTATCAATTATTTGGATATCTGATCTCTTTGGTATAATAAATCGGGATTTCTTCAAAGCTATAGTCGTATCAATACTACTGTCTGGTTAAATTACCGGGACGCTAACAAAACTCATAGAGAAAAAAAATAGATCGGAACTACACAAGAATGCTACATGATGTTTTGAAAGAATCCTGGAGGCAACACCCAACAAAAGAAATTCTGTAGGGCCATTTTCCACCTATCTTACGAACCATCCTTGCAAGACAAACAAGATATGCTGAACAATTCTGGCGAAACAAAGATGAACACGTAAGCAACGTTTTCTTACGGTTTCTTTCATATGCTGGCCGAACTACAAGGACCCACATACATCAACTCTGTATAGATATTGGATGTGTTTTAGAAGACCTGCCAGGAACGATGGGCTACAGGGACTGATGGCAAGATATAATATAGGGAACTCATAAATCAATGTTATCAGCATGATGTATATATTTTGAGTCTGAGAGACATTTAAATTCAAAATTAGAAGAAATTTTAATTCATTTTTATATGTATATTAGCATTTATGCTTAATTTAAAATTTTATTTTTGACATGAATTTGTCTACTAGTTTAAGAGGGGTTCCTTCTAGAGTGGAGATGTCCCCCGTTTGGTTATAGCACATATATTCCGTTTTATGTGCATTAACATGGAGGCCTATGCTTGCTGCTGCTCGTTCCAAACTATGCAGAAGTGTTTCGGCTTGGTCAGGTGTATTTGCCAGTATCGCTATGTCATCGGCGTAGTCGGCGTCGGTAATTGTTGTTGCGGGGTATCTTCTGCTTCTTTTCTTCGTCAGTTCGAAGCCATTCTCTTTGATTTTGTCAATCGATGTTCTAAGTACGTAGTCTAGACAAATGATAAAGAGATACGGAGCCAGCGTGTCTCCTTGTACTCCTGCTACTATGTCGAAGTATTCTGTGTCTCCATCTGGTGATCGTACTTTTACTTTAGTGTTTCTATAGAGAATCGTTATTGCCGCTACGGTTTCTTTAGGTATGCCGTACGCTAGTAGGATTTGTTCCATCTTTCCTCTGTGAATGGAGTCGAAAGCCTTGGTAAAGTCGACAAATATTAATGTCGCTTGTAGGTTCTTTGCCCGTACACCTTCAAGGATTCTGTGGATAGTTAATATTTGTGAGGTCGTAGATCTATTTCTTCGGAAGCCATTTTGGTTTTTTCTAAGTATGTTGTCGATTTTGGGTTCTATTCTGTTTCGTAGTAGGGCATTGTAGATTTTGGCAGCTATGGATGTAAGTGTTATGCCTCGGTAGTTTTTGGCTAATCCGAGGTCCCCCTTTTTAGGGAAGGGGAGTATGCATCCCTTCGTCCATCTATCTATCGGATTTTGATTGTATACTGCGTTGCAGTGTCGGAGCAGTATGTCGTCGAATTGTCTGGTCTTCCATACTTCCGGGGGAATTTCGTCCAGTCCTGCAGCTTTCCTATTTTTAATTTTTCTGAGAACTGAGTCGAGTTCTTCTTGTGTGAACGGTCACGTACCTAGGAAGCAGCGTCGAATCAACCGAAAAGGACATCGAAACGAGGTTAACGAAAGCATGGACAGCTATCAATAGGCTATCGACTATATGGAAATCAGACCTAACCGATAAAATGAAACGCAGTTTCTTCCAGGCAGCGGTCACATCGATACTGCTATATGGATGCACTACATGGACGCTAACAAAACGGCTGGAGAAGAAACTAGATGGCAATTACACAAGAATGCTGCGTGCAATCCTCAACAAGTCCTGGCAGCAACACCCCACAAGACACCAACTGTACGGCCGCCTGCCCCCTATCACGAAAACTATTCAAGTTAGGCGAACCAGACATGCAGGACATTGCTGGAGAAGCAGAGATGAACTCATAAGAGATGTACTCTTATGAATCCCCACACACGGCCGCGCAAAAGCAGGACGACCAGCACGAACGTACATTCATCAGCTATGTGAGGATACAGGTTGTTGTCCTGAAGACCTGCCTAGGGCGATGAACGATAGGGAGGAGTGGCGAAAGAGGGTCAGGGATATCCGTGCTGCCAGCACGATATGATGATGATGATTTTTGACATAAATGAGACCACCAGTAAAAAAAAAGAAAAAAAGTTGGACTTAATTCAATTGAAAAAAGTATTATATATAGTTTACGTAATACAAAATATATTAAAACTATAATACATAAAATATATTCATGGTCCTTATTTTTTCAATTCTCTAGCAAGTTCTAAGTACTGATCTCTCTTTTCGCTTTCTTTCAGTTTTACACTGTCGTTTGCCGGAACGTAAAAGTCCATTATTAGCTAGGTTCTTTTTTTTTTTTTTTTTTTTTTGTCGACTAATACTAAATCTGATCGGCTGGCTAAGATTAAGGGATCCATTTATATCTCAAAATCCCACAGAATTTTTACGTTTCATTTTCTAGGAGGAGTCTGCGTTGTGCATATACCATTTGTTCGTAAGGTCATTAAAACGTTTTGCACAATTTCCAGTGGACCATCTTCCTAATCCAGCCCAGTCTGGTCATACACAATCTTTGCGCTAATTTACTGCATTCGTTTATTTGCTAATAATGTGATTGATAGTTTCGTCTCTATCGTCTCATAATCTGCAACTTCAATTTTGTTGCGTTTTGTCAATTTTTACTTGAGCATAGTTAGTCCTTATGATGTTTTTAATGCTGCTATCAGAAGATATTCAGTTTTTCTTTTAAGGTTTCCTTTTCTTAAACATGTCCAAGTTTTCTCGTGTGAGATTTCGCTTGTTTGTTGCTGGTAATGTCCATACATTTTTTGTACTCCCTTTTTTTATTTTCTGCTTATTTTTGTTCAGCTGATGCTTGTGTTGTTTGTATTGTTTCTAGCCGCTGTAATTTGTCCTATTCTAAGCTTTTTATGTAGTCTTCGAGTCATTGTATCGGTGCATCGGTGCTGGGTTTTTTTTATGCTGGCGACTCGTCTTTCTCCTTTTCTTGTCATATATTGTCTGTCTATATCATCTCTGGGATGTAAGACTTTATGCATAATCAAGAGTTTTCTTCTTCAGTGGTCCATTTATTGAAGTTAATCTCTCCTCCTCCTCTTTACGAATAATTCCGAGTATCTTACGCGTGTTGAAAACTCGGCATTTTTCTTATGAGGAAATTTCTACTTTGTAGTTTGGAGGCGTTCACTCTCAATATGTCCAAGTATTTGTAAGTTTCCTTTTCGTTGGATTTTTTTTTCTCTTTTCCCAATAAGGATGGCACATTTTTCTGACAAATTCCAACACTATATCTTCACTGTATATCCTCACTGCCTGTATTAGAGTTTTCAATCATTTTTTATTTTATTTTTAGCAAACAGATTAATGTCGTCCATGTACATTAGGTGGTTGATTTTTTCTTGCGATTTATGAAGTTTGTAGTTTCCTTAAATTTCCTAAGTTTGTGATTGAGTTGCATCATAGCAATTAAAAATGGTAATGGTAATAGCATATCTATCTGGAAGATCCCTCTCTGTATATTCACATCTATTAAGTTTTTTCTTCCCGCCGTTAGACTCTCCAGTTTTCTATGACATTTTCGATAAAGTTTATAGTTTCGTCGGATTACTTATACATTTTGAGAAAGAGTATTATCCAGCTTTGTGGGACCTTATCATATGCATTTTGTAGTCAATCTACACCATTCTTCTTTTTCTTGTTCTTCTTCTAATTATTACGAATATTCTATTATTATTTAGAATTTAACATAACATGGCTGCTGTTTACTTCTTATCTTTATAGGTCTTTTCTCGATGAGATACTTGGCCCGGAGCAATTTCAATATACTTTTTCTCTTTCTGCCAGTGAAGTGTCTCAAATATTATATTTTTCTTAATTAGTATAAAATAGATTGTATTTTCCTTAAGTTCAGATTACTTTCCACCTCTCGATTTATGCATAAGTTAGCTATACAAGATGAATGAATTTACAAAAGTTTGCCCACTCTCTCACAAGGCCAAGTTGATGCAAATTACGTTTAGATCAATCAAACGATACTAGCAAATTAGTCTGCAATTCCATGATGAAATTAATTGTGTATATTCATTATATTAATGTTCGAAAGGGGTGAACTCTGCTATATGAAAATAAATGAAGCATAAGTATTTCCTCTGCAGGGATCTTTTTCAAAGGTGACGATAAATGACTGAAATATTGCAATATCAAATTAATGGAGATAGCGTGCAATGTTCTGCTATGGCAGTGTACGACAAAAATATCCTATAAAATTCTTGAATTCAGTTTTTGAAGAGGTCTCAGACTTTCTATTGATAGTTGATTTAAGACGTGCAAAGGGAATTCCGCAAACCACAATGCGTGATTTCAATTGAAAAGCAATATCGGGATTTTCTTAGCGTGTAATGGATTCCAAAAAAGGATTCAGATTAATTTCTTCTGCGTAGGGGCGTTGTCAAGTGTTGGCAACTGCATAAATAAGAAAAATATTGCTGCGTTCAATATTATCTGATGGTAAAAGAGAAAGACAGGTAAAATAAGGGAATAAAGAAAATAATACAATTTAAAAAGTAATTATGAAAGGAACAAAAAGGAAGAATTAATATCTGAAAATAAACAATAAAACAGAGAGAAACATAAATAAAGAGACAGAGACAGACAGACAGAAACAGAGAGATCGAAAGACATAGAGGAAGGAAAACATTTTCAATAAAAAGTGATATGAAACACAGTGGTGTAGGAATGAAAAATGAAAATAGTATATCCAGTAAAGAAGGAAAAGTGTGGGAAAAAATGTACATTTTTATAACTTTCTAGATTATATGCCGGTGAAGCTGAGAATATACTTTTTCCATCTTCTGCTGTTGGGTAAAACTACAATGAGGTGTCCTGGTTTTTACCCTAAACTTCATCTGATGGTACAGCTCAGTTCTGGAGATATAGGGATTATGAAATACTCAATGATTGCCATTACTCCCTTGTTCACTCTGACATTGAATGGAAATAATTCTTAGGGTCTTACCTATGGGTTAAATAGATCCGTTTTCATGTTGTTTTTTTTATATTGGATAGAAATACTTGCTATCATATAAATTTATGCGAAAATGCTTGAAAAGCTTCGCAAAAAAGTGAATATTAACGTGCTATAAGCACCATCCTCTAATCTTTAGGCATTAAAATAAACAGATGGGTTGACGTGTCCATTATAAACAATTAATCAATTATTCTTCTGAATGATTTTGATGCATGGTGAAAAAGGAAACATCACGTATAGGTGGTGTAAAATCTAAGAATAAATGAAGAACTAATGATAAAGAGAAGAAGGATCATATAATGAAGATGAAAACAACGTTATGTCTAAAAGGGAAAACAATATTAATACACACAGATATCTATATTAAAAATGTAGAATCGTATGTAAATATATCCTCAATGGACACACAAGTATCTTATTTTCACCTACTAAATTTTGAATTACCAATTTCCAGGGGAAGTTTTTAAATGTAAAATATTATTCCTCATGGGGATTAAATTCTTTAAGGAGAAACACATAAGAATAAGCAAAAACTAGTAGCAGTCACGTAGTTCCAAGGTTTAAATGCTTTCATCAAAATTTTCCTAAAAAAAGATAACATATGATTCCTATTAAAATAATTATTCATATGAGAGAGGGGTATATATATATATATATATATATATATATATATATATATATATATATATATATAAAGAGAGAGAAAGAGAGAGAGAGAGAGAGAGAAAGAGAGAGAGATGGGGACAGACATCAGACAGAGACAGAAATAGGTAGAGAGACAGTCAGAAAAATAGAGAGTCAGAAATAGAGAGACGGACGGATAGACAGAATGAGAAAGAGAGATTGAATTATAATTATATTCGAAATCAGTAAATAACAACAACAAATTACTACAATAACTACTTTAACTATTACTGCTTCTACTACGACTACTACTATGTTTACCAATGCTACTACAAATAACAATAATAAGATTATTTTTATTTACTCATTATCATTTTCACACCAGCGTTAGCTGGTGGTTCTTCACTCGAGTCTGCGTGACAGCAAGTTCCTCAAGTCTGCAGGACTCTTCACAGTATTCTGGCCAGTTGGTGGACGAGTGGAGACCATCAAAACTACTACATTATTGGGAACAGCCAGAATAGTGAGACGAGTCCTGGAGACTTGAGGAGACTCGCTGTCACCCAAACTCCACTGAAAAACCATCAGCTAACGCTGATGTGAAAAAACTCTAATGAATAAATAATAGTCTCCCCTTCTATTTGTTATTGCAATGATATATGAGTGTACGTGTGTATTAATACAACGTATGTGAACAGTATTAATAACCCCCTCTTTCGCTCAATCTTAAGAGAGAGAGAGAGAGAGAGAGAGAGAGAGAGAGAAAGTAAAAGACAGAAAGAATTACTCTGGAAAATATTTATAGATATTGTGCACATACACCATTTAAGTACACAGGTGCAAATACACAAAATACGCACACAAATACATACACAGATAGATACAAATACTAACACACACCCACACATGCGCGCGTGTGTGTGTCTGTGTGTCTCTGTGTGTGCGTGTGTGTGTGTGTGTGTGTGTGTTTGAGTGTGTGTTTGTGTGTGAGAGAGAGAAAGAGAGAGAGAGAGAGAAAATATTAGTTAAATAAATATCAATGTTATTCTGATGTTAAGAGATACTTCATTTCATTTTTCATTTCTTTGTAACTGTGTACAATCGTAATGCAAACACACGCATTGAGTAATGGCCAAAAATTGAAGATAAAACGTGAATGATGTCTTAGTTATTTGCTTCTCATTTATTTGTTGACTGTTCTTAACCAGGAAAATGTAAAATTAGCTAATTAACTTGAAGTACAGTCTCCTAATTTCCTGCAGACAAAAAAGCCGTCACAGAAAATTGATTTCAAACGAATCTTTTATATTCATATTTAACTGTTAAATGTCATTATTCAAATAAGTCTCCCTGAAAATAATACCGTGCGGTAATCCATTAATTAATAAAAATAATTCGATGAATGATAGTGTGTCTTGTTTTGTTTCTTGTTTTTTTAAAGCAGATCTGCTTTACAACAATTTTATTTGAAGATTGTGGAATCCTCAACCAAATATTAGACAATACGGCAAAACGATACAAGAAATCATCCTGCGTTTAATAACAGTGAAAGTTATGATATTTTCTCTCCTTGGGAGAATGAATGATCATTATTTTCTTTGTCTGATTGTGGTTGTTTTCATCCTGTCTAGAACTTCTATACAAGCTTCTCTTCATAGACAGACAATATTATCCACTTTTTTCTGGATTTTATTAAAAGTCTGTTCAGTTTTATCTTGTTCCTTTGCGTCTGTCTTTATTCGTCTGGTTTGATGTATTTTTGTATCTATTTGATCTTCATACACTTTGTTCTTCTTTACTGCCCCCCTAACTTTTTTTCAAACGTTGGTTTGTCGGTTGTTTGGGTTCTATGTGATATCAACATTTCAAGGTTATTTAATGCCAAATCCATTTTTATACAAATAATCAGTTCTATTTCAAACAATTCTGTTTAGCATAAGTACGCAGTATAACTGTCAAAAATATTTCTATTTGTAGTTATTCAATTTGGTTAAACAGTTCTAATTTAGCCAATTCATTTTAGTATAAGTATAGATAGTGTTTACACACAGTTGAATTTCAAAACTGTTCAATATTAAACAAATCAGTTTCGCATTAAGTACCGTTTCAATTTCAATAACAGCTCCATTTCCTACAATTGGGTTTAGCATAAGTACGCAGTTTAAATGTAATTGCACAATTCAAATGTCAAAAATATTTCTATTTCACGCTATTCAGTTTTGTCAAACAGTTCTAATTCAAACAATCTTCTTTAGCATGAGTATGTAGTTTAGTTGTTTTAACCCATAGATAGGGCCCTGTTAGTTGCTACCATTCTGGGTCAGAGTGAATCAGGGAGCAATGGCAATGAAGAAGTGTTTCACATTCGTCAAAGCCCCAGCATCACTGGAACCTCACATCAATTTTTTTAGTGTCATAATGAGGACACTCGTTTGGGCGGTCTTACCCCTCTGCAGAGGTGTAATCGGTGTAATGTACAGTTCCTGCCGACTGGGAAATACGCAGTTAATATCAAAAGAGTTTTATTTCAGATAATTCGGTCTATCATACGTACACACTTTATATGTCAAAGCAATTCTATTTCGAGCAATTTAGTTAAGCACAAGTACGCAATTAATTTTAATGTCAAAACAGTTCTAATTTAAACAATTCAGTTTGGTATAAATACCCACTTTAAATACCAAAAAAATGGTAATCTCAAGAAACCACGGTTTAGTTCTATTGAACCCATAGATAGGACCTTAACAGATGCTACCACTCCGGGCCATAGTAGACCTGGGAGCGATGGCAATGGAGGGGTACTCTGCATTCCCTAAAGCTCCAGCATTACTGGAACCTCACCATCAGATTTTTTAGGGTCATATACAGGACACACGTTGTGTGGGGGTTACCCCTCTGCAGAGAATCAGTCGTTGTGTTCTACAGCGTTCTCGGTGAAAAGTAAATCTGAAGAGATCATGTTTTAGTCATTTTGTTATGATTTTTTTGTTTTTTTAATTATATTTTTAGATTGTTTTTCAAAGGATGGGCCGTTTTCTTGAAAGGTTTGCGCAAAAAAAGATTTTAAATGGGATCTATCTAGACGAAATTTGCTTTAAAGATCGTTGTACTCGTTGGTGTAAAATAATGTAGAGCATTAGGACTCTAGGTGTGTTTGGTGTATTTTTTCCAAGTATTTCTTCTGATTTATGCAAAATGCACAAAGACAAAACAACACGGGCGAAGGACACGTCAAATTAGTCAACATTAATAACGATGAAAGGTTTATTACATTACCAAAGAGAATGTTAAGTTTTTTTTTTGTTTTTGTTTTGGCTTTTTTTTTTTTTGCTGTTTTTTAATGGTGTTGTTCTGTTTAGTAATCTTTCCCTTCGTTATGTTCAGAGAGAGGTAGTATATTTTTTGTTCGATTGTTCTGTATCTTGTTTCACTGAATGAGTTTCTCTTTTTTATTTAAATTTTCTTCAATGTTTATAGCTTTTCTTACTTGTTAGTGTTAGATTTTGTTTTGACGTTGTTTGAATTATTTCTGTGAAGAAAATCCAAGAGTTAATGTTTTTTTATCTATTATTTCTTTTTTTTTTACTTAAGTTTGAAATGGTCAATGCTAGTCTTAAAAGTTTTGCATCGAAAAGTTCTTGAGTGGGATCATAGAGGTCGAAGGTTGCGTTAAAAATATCCGTTGTCGTTATGTTACCATTATGCTTCTTAAGAACTGTTGATGGATTTTCTTTCCAAGTATTATCTCTGAAGATTTTGTAATCCACACGTAAGATAATACAACACGGATAAAGATTTTGGGGTCAGACTACTCGGATTAAAAAGGAAAAAAACTATCCGAGTCTTTTGTCCACAAATACAACAGAAATTTATGAAAACGACGCGAAGGATTATTCATTTTTTTTTGTAGACAAGAAAGAAATTAGATTGAAATAATCTTACATTTATGTACTTATGAGAATGTGAAATTCACATTTTTTTTTACTTTGTTGTGTTGCTGTTGTTGTAAGAGACCCAAGGTTCAAAATTTCGTCAACAGTCCTGTTGAGTCGCTATAATGAGTGTATGTGTGTGTGTGTGTGTGTGTGTGTGTGTGTGTGTGTGTGTGTGTGTGTGTGTGTGTGTGTGTGTGTGTGTGTGTGTGTGCAAAGTGCATATTAGCGGAGTGAGTTCTTATTTACTGACTTATGTGGTCGCACGCGTGTGTGTGTGTGTGTGTGTGTGTGTGTGTGTGTGTGAAGATATATGAAATCTGATTGAGGTGGTCCTAAAAGAAAGTGATCCGACAGAAGGATGGTAAAATTTACTTTTGCCACGTAATGAATGTTTTTTGGTTTGCTGTCATGGTAACGAGATGAATATTTGGTCGTTGTTTGCGTGTCCATGTAGCTTCCAGTGTGTGCCGTAGTTACTAGAGAGTACTTTTATCGAGTTCTCGCCTGTCCTCTTTCATGCTGTTTGAGTCTGCGGAAGCCGAAAACATGAATGAATATACATTCTGATAGGATGATCGGCTCCAGAGAAAAGCTTTTTTAGTTCTGCATGTGAAATCACCCCTGTGGAAGGATTATTGGAAACTCAAGTGCCTGGATATAAGAGAAACCATCCTGTCCAATCAAATTCCAGAAACCTCTTATTTACTTTTAGATCCTTTTTTTTTTAAATAATTTGTACAAAAGTTGTACTTTTTTTTGTAATTCTAATCTTTTTTATGTGTGGGCGTTTGTTATTTAACTGTATTTCACCTATTCATTGTAAAATATAGGCTTGTATATCTTATAAGAGTATGATTAACCGTTCAATATTAATTAATGACATTGGAAGTTATGATACCTTCTCTGTTTGAGAGAATGTAAGAATGACCTTTGCTTTTGGCTAGTTTTTGTTTGTACCGTAAAGACTAACAACCCTCCGTTTGGTTCTGTTCTTGACGTTTCTTTTGAAGAGTGTAAGAAGAAAATGCCAAATACGTGGCATATTCACACTTCTCAACAAACTCAGTAAAATGTCATAAATGTACATATCTAAAAGAGCTGTGGACTCCTTTAATATACAACTGTTATCACTCGCGTGCGCGTGTGAAACAGAGAGAGAGAGAGAGAGAGAGAGAGAGAGAGAGAGCGCTGTCTTTGATTTTTAGCATTCTTTAAAGTTCGGTGCCTTAATCAAATGTCTTGACAGTAACCGCTGATGACGCCAACAATACAGGATTTGTTTTCTTTTTTTTTTTTTTTGAGTTAACCTACATTAGCTAACATCAAAGGTTTGTCATGTCGCTGTTTGTGTGAGGCCACCAGAACTACCATATATCAATGAAAATGGTATTGGAGTAAGATTTTATCATTAACTTCGTCTCCGTAGATTAGAGATAAAAGAGAAAAAGATCATAAAGATTGAAGTAGAAATTTCCATTTGGCATTTATTTTTATAATATGCATCAATACATATAACTATCCTCCCATTTCACAGTCTCTCTCACAGTCTCTCTCTCACTCCAAATATATGTAGGTGTATGATATATATATATATATATATATATATATATATATATATATATATATTGCGTACACACACACACACACACGCACACACACACACGCATATATATATATATATATATATATATATATGAGTTTATCTTATTTTATTATATGTGGCTATTCATCAAAAAAGTTCCCATACGAAATGCCGAATTATTGCAGCGTGACGTTTCAAGATAAAGAGAAAACGTTTGCATAATTTCTCGTGATTATTCTACTCGACTTGGATTTGATAATTTTTGTTATCAGAATCTTTTTTTCTTACCTTACATTAACTAGTTTTTGTACGATATTTATTTAATCATTTAATTTCCTAGGAGCATTTCAATTACGTTACATTCATACTTTTCCATAGAACGCCTCATATTGTTGTTAGTGTCTGACATATTATATGAATTCATATGAGTTGATATCTGAGTGTGTATCTCTGGACTTGGATGGAATAGCAATTGTTTTGGGGACATCATCAGAATTTTACTTAGCCCACTGACTGATGCTTCTATATGATTTCATATTCTATCAACTATGAATGACTCTTTCTCGCAGAACATTCAATCCGCTACAATATTTGGTGACCAATCATGTGTAGTATCAAGACTGTATTCAATAAGCTCAGTGAAGTTGTGTTGCTGACAGTCTAATTTTGCAGATGTGAGATAATAGAAATGAATAACACAACTGGGTCATCTTTTATATGATTGTGAAGGTCAATCACAACCATATAAGCTGTTCGCAGCTCTTTGTCAATTGTAGAATACCTGGTTTTGGTTTGAGACAATTTCTGCAAAAAGAATCCTATAGGACAGGTTTTTCTTCGATCACTTTAAGCAATGCTGCTCCGACTGCAATGGTGATTTATAACTTATGAGCGAGATAGAGCAGTTATAACCAAAATCTGCAGGACTATATTATCATAGATTTTTTTTCAGTCTCAGAGAATTCGAACGAATATTTAGACAGTAACTGCATGCGCTTTGATTAAGTTAATTCGCTGGTGGCATAGTTAGGGATAAATTTACCATAGAAACTTATAATGCCTAGAAATCTTGGCATAATTTTAGATAGTTTGGTTTCTTTGTTTAATTGCATATCAGTCTTCGTGGATTATTTAATACAAAGTTGTTCTTTCAAACGGACAGAAGTGATATTACATAACCCATTGCTGGTTTGATAAGGGTTTTATGGTATTTCTTTATTTATTAGCATATCCATGTTCATTGATTATTCAATATCAAATATATTCTTTAGGAATGTCAGAAGTGATATTATTTAACATATAGCAGTTTGGATAAGGTTTTCATTGCATATTTTAAAATTCAATTGCATATCCTTATTTGCTGATTATCTAATATCAAAGCAATTCAGTCTGAGGTACAGAAGTGGTGTTATTTAAACGTATAGCTGGAGGGAAAGGAATTTCATAGCATTTCTTTATGTACATATCAATCTTCAAGGGTTATTAAATACCAAGGCCATTCTTTTAGAAAAACAGAACTGATTTTTTAAAACCTATACCTAATTGGATAAAGATTCCATAGCCATTCCCAAGGAGATAGTCCGAAAATGGATATTTTTTTATGACAGGAGTTCGATCTCGATTACTGCAAGATTACTTTTTTGTTGCTATGGCGACAATGGTATTCCCTCTTTAGATATTTAGAGTATTCAGGATATGTGATTAAGTTCAATTATTGAATTTTGTTATTGGGTAAGAGACTTTCAGTACTAAGAAAAATTACTTTTTGGACTATTTGTTTCCTTGGAACATTCAGAAAACTTTATCTGAACAATCTTTATACTATTCCTTGTTTTTTTTTTTGTTTTTTTTTTTTTGGTTGTTGTTCAATAGAAAAGAAGCCTTCTTGTGTTATTTAATGCCAAATACACCTGTCTAAAAATATTAGAGGTACTATTTAACCCATAACGGGGTTCATACCTTTCCCAAGAGTATTTGTGCGAAAGTAAACGCAATAACGTGACTAGATTTTGAACTCGCGTACTATAAATACGCAGTCTATCGCTTCAACCATTACACCACAAGATTTTGTTTTACCTTCTTTTTAGGTTTTATTTATTTATTTAACAGCAAATCAAGACTCGAGTTTATTTAGCTAAATTAATCCTTGTGGGCTAAACACGCGAGACGCTCCAAGCTGGGATCGAAACCTGGCTAACTTTACTTCAGCCTGTTAACCAAAACCCCACATCCATCAACAGCCCAGATGCAAGTTTGGGAATTTAACGTATATGTAATAACTTTCTTTTGATTACAGTTGACGCAGTCAGAAATCTAAGTGCTCAATTAGTTAGTAGATGTTTTCATTACGTGAGTAGCAACCGTTTATTCCTTCATGAAAGTTTTCAATACGCAATATATATACACACACACACACACACATATATATATATATATATATATGTGTGTGTGTGTGTGTGTGTGTGTGTGTGTGTGTGTGTGTGTGTGTGTGCGTGTGTCTGTCTGTCTGTCTGTCTGTGTTGTGCATGTGTGAGTGTCTGTGTTGTGCATGTGTGAGTATATGAGTGTAATGACAGAAGAAATAATTACAAACGTTGTAAATCACTCTTTAGACACACGCGGGGATTTTTTTTAAATCAGGTCAAAACACACTATAATAAGATTGAAAAGTAAGAAATATAGCAACGACTTTCTACAGCATCTCGAAAAATAAAAATCTTTCCTTAAAAGAAAAAAATAGCCATAATTTCCTTCCCAGTGCAAAATGAATTTCTTTTAAATGAACTGAACTTATATCCAAATTTTTGGAAGAAACAAAAAAAACCCTTTAAAGCCAACTGAAAATTAACGTCATCGAGGACTAATCTAAAGAAAAGAAATTCCATAGAAATAAAAACAAAAGCTATGGGAAATGAAGGTGACAGTGATACCATTTGTTATGGGTACACTTGAAACAATCCCCAAAGGCTTGTTGAATGAACTGAAAGACTTAGAAATCCTAATATCAGAATTATTCAGATCGGCAGAATAACAGCGAATGGTACAGCAGACCTGTGTTGGCTTGCTGTCACTCAAACTCCGGTGAAAAACTATCGGTTAAATCTTGTATAAAAGCTATCACGGTGTAATATTAAGTTTAGATAGATAAAGACGTTTAAAATATATAAACTTGTAAATTACGACCCAAAATATGATGTAGTCAGATAAAGTACTGCACCGAAAAAAATTGCCCACCCTAAAAGAATGCTACGGAAAGTATATCATCCTTCCCTTTGTACCCAACGAAACAGTTTATAAATCGATGCTCGCCACGTAGAAACATACTGGTTATGATAGATGAAGGTGGAAATGGGTTGTCTCCAACCTCCGTTCATTATGGTCCTACGGTATCATATATATATATATATATATATATATATATATATATATATGTGTATGTGTGTGTGTGTGTGTGTATTTGGGTAACTGAAATTCATTGGGTAATTAATATATTCTCTTTGAATGTGACCAAATGGGGTTTATTTTTCAGTATATACCTTCCTCAGGTCTACACGCTTCTACCATCGGTTTTGTAATGCTTTCATTCCATTGGTCAAGAAAGTCACCATCAGAAATTTTACGTCATCAAGTGAACTTTTGAACTCATCGTCTTATATGTATGGACTCTGACAAAGCGTGTGAATAAAAAGCTCCACGGCAATAACATAAGAATGCTACAAGCTGTATTGAACAAATCCTTGAAGAAACATCCCACAAAACAGAAGCTGTACGGCCACCACCAACCCAGCGCGAAAGCTATCCAAATTAAACGTACAAGACACGCAGGACACTGTTTGAGAAGTAAGGACAAATTCATAAACGATATGCTCTATTAGACCCCTGCACATGGATGAGTAAGTGTGGGGCGATCAGCAAGAACCAATCAAAAAGAGGTCTGTACTGATACAGGATGTAGCATGAAAGACCTACCGGGAGTGATGAACGATAGAGAGGAGTGACGAAAGAGGGTCAAGACAATCTGTGCTAGTAGCACGACATTATATATATATATATATATATATATATATATATATATATATTATTACGCCTCGATGTGCCCAGTGAGCGGGCAGGGTGCTGTTTGTTCGCTCCAAGTTAGACGTTGGCTGCGGTCTGCCAAAAGCTATTTAGTATAACAGATATCACCAACTCCCAAGCGGAAACACATTGTAAAGACACAAGGCGAGTTATAGGTGAATTATTAAAAGTAAACACAGCTAACAGGCCAGCTTTTCCCCTCAAATACAAGGTCTTCGGCAAATACAATTCTTACACAATGAAACTGAGCTAACAAGATTAATGAAAATATTATTTTATTGAATAAAAGAAAGAAACAAAGAAAAAATAACAATCCTGGTAAAAATCAGGAGCGAGAAAGTCGTTCTGTATCTCAGAAAAGCCTCCAGTAAAATACCCGTATCCCGGACGAGGTCCCCATTTAATATCTGTTAATGGTGGAAAGTGAGACTGTAGTTCGTCAGTGATAGACACGTTCCGCTTTCCTTCAGATTTCGGGATTTAATGCTAGAGCTCGTGCTCTAAATCTTAGGTTTATCATTGGGGAAATATTCCCTCTTCTTTCTCCTCTATTTTATCAGAGCCATTCCTTCCTCCCTTCATTTGTCTTTCATTGAGATCAGCATGAATGCAGCATGATAAATATGAATATATTTAAATTTTGTTCACTTACTTGAGATTCTATGGAGTCCATTTTCTTCTCCTTTTCCTCTCCTTATTTCGTTTCCATAACACGTTGGTAGTAGGATACTCGTCTTATTCTAGATACGACCAATACTAATAATTGTCTCTTTCCTCGTAGACAAGTCTTTTCTTTGGGTATTCGTTTAATGAGGCTAACCATACATCGATGTCCTGGTTCATTCAAAGGAGACACTCAGTCTTTTCTCTCAGGGTTCTCTCCGCGGCATTATTTTGGAATTTGGATTTCTTTCATATCCCAAATTACGTGTCATCACTCTCCGAGGACGAAACGGCAACTCTTCATGTGTCTTCATCCTTTGACAACTAAATGGCTTCTCATTATGCGTCTTCACCTTGTGAGGAATGAATGAACGGCAAATAGCTGGTCTCCGTAATTTGAAAATTCCCGACGTCTTTTTTTTTTTTTTTTTTTTTTGGTGGTGGTGGTTTCTTCCTTCATACCAATCAGAATCGCATATTTGCTTCTCAACTGACGCACACATGGCTAATAGAGAGTGAGGTCCTCCCATGACCATATCACCTTATGATAATAGAGACGGTGAGGGAGGGACAGCCTCTCCCACTTCGACTATTCTGTAATTCTTGCTTACTACTATCGCAACTCCCTTCCCCACGGAACG
>OY757911.1:54252031-54337031 GCA_963585895.1 Sepioteuthis lessoniana | reverse complement strand
ACCTACACAGAACTCCGAACCGAACCGTTTACCTAACCCACGTGGGTGCCGAATATTGGTTGACTTGTGAGTGGTCTGAAACACAAGTAGACTGGAGTAGATCTGGCCACCTGAGTCAGTTACTGGAGAAATTCGAGGTGCATATGATAAGTTTCCAGACTTTTTTCGCATGGAAACTTTTATTGATAGTACACACATGAAACTCTAGTCCCCTCCGAAGTAATCTGCTCCGGCTGCAATGCACTTGTGCTGTTCAAACAACTTCTGGGAAGCCCCATGGAAGTCCTCTTGTGTGAGCATGTCAATGACCTTCGTCAAAGCCTCATTCATCTCCCCAATTGTCTCATAACAACAGACTCTGAGCGTAGGGAATAAGCAAAAGTCACAGGGAGCAAGGTGTGGATAATAGGGTGGGTGAGAAACTGTCGTGATGCCCATCTTTGTCAAATAGTCTGTGACAAAGATGGAGTTGTGGACTGGTGCATTGTCCTGGTAGAAATGCCACTGACCCGATTTGAAGAGTGCTGGCCTCTTCCGACGGAATCTCTTCCTGAATTCCCTTAAAACCTCAACATAGTAACTCTAACCCTAACCCTAATGCTTTGGCCAATCAGCTGACTTCGCAGACTCCCTGTCTTCCTTGAATCTCTTACGCCGCTCAAAAACTGATGTTCGATTCATGAGAGGCGGTCGAAAAGCAGTCTGAAGCATTCCATACGTTTCCGTGGCATATTTTCCAAGTTTAAAACAGATTTTTTTTTTGTTTATCGTTCTTCTAAAGTGTCAGATTGCATTTTTGAAATTCACCAGCTGTGACAATCAGGTTTTCGTAAGATGCATTTCAATTCCTGCTGTAGCTGTTATTTTAAACTTGAAAATATAAAAATTGGTCGGTCATCTCATAAGATGTATAGCTATAACATACTGAATTTTCAAGAGTTTACGACAATTTAAATGCCCATACGAAAAAGGTCGGGAAACTTATCGTATGCACCTCGTATATGGGTGAATAGACACCACTCATGCAAATGTGTTGGTCAGGTCGATCCAAGCGAAATGGTCCAACTCATCGTAGCCGAAAAAATCCAAAAGCTATGTATTCTATACGATATCGGGACAATTTTCAGGAGTTGCACGTTCTTCGAAAATATGGTCAGCCAATGTCTATGAATACGAGTTCATGAGAGAATACAGCAGTGTCCTGCATGTCTATTTCGTATTACTTGGAGGGTTTGTGAGGCAGGAGGTAAGTGGTTGTACATATGTGGTTTTGTGTGATGGACTTCTAGGATTTTTTTCTAAAAAAACACTAAACATTCATAAATAGTTTCCATTCAGCCTTTTCGTCATGCATTTCGTGAAAAGTCTAGCTGGTAAACTCATACAGTTGTACTCACAAAGTTATATCTTGGAAGAAAATGAGTTTTATTTTATTTGAAGGGTCTGATCGATTCCCCAAGGTAACACTTACCACTATAATGATGCTTTACAAAAATTCAAAAGCAAGGGTTTGCTAAGCTGATTTAGAAGAACAGGAGTGGCACTATATAATCTATAACAGGGTGGATAAGGGATTCAGTCCTTCACCCAAAAGTTATAGTCAGATTGTGAACACAATAGCGCAACTGGAGTTCGAACTCGGTTACAATAATGTCGTTAACCACAACAATACAATACTTACCCAAGTAATCTTTGAAACCCTATGAATCTGATTATTATCCTACACCTATTGGTAATGATAGGGTAAGTTCTTACTTGGTATGAAAACCGGTTTAGAAAAGGAAAATCTCTGAACTGAAATCAATAGAATTCAGCTTAAAAATTAGTCTTGGGTCAGATCCTGCTCATTCTGGTGAGGCTGGGTAAATACATTTTTCCATTTGCTATCATATAATCACTGGCACGGCGTTCTATAGAATCTCGAAAATAAGATATCCGTCGGATAACGCCAGTGAGAATTAAGAGGTAAGTCCTCCAAACCAGCGTCCTTGATATGATATTAAACCATCTGATAGCGAAGTTCCAACCTTGGAGATTTGGGAAATATAGAGTATTCGCTGATTGCCACTGCTCCCAGGTCCATTCTGACCCAGATTTGTCGCACCTGATAGGGTCCTATCTATGGGTCGAATTAAATAAACTATGAGTGCAAACAAGTGACCGATGTCAAGTTATAACTTATATAGCAATACTTGAAACCATTTAACGGAGTGCAAAGGAGAGCTCAGACTCGTTTGAGAATATTATCTATGAAATGTGTTTAGAAATAATATATATTTGATATAAATGCATTAACAGGAATTAGTATGAAATGACGTACAATGACTGATATGCTATAAAGCCAAACTCCTCTCATTAATAAATTGATAAAAGAATACGACTTTTCTGTTTAAAACTTTTTTTTTCTTATAGCATATGTGGTCACCACTGGATTATTAATTATTTTCTTTTAAAAATCTATTTAATGTAATAGAATGTTAACATGGAACGAATTAACAAGTTTTTCAACTCAACAGCCGGAAGAGAGACGTGTTTAAAAAGTTCAACATCTTGTCCAGTAGGCTAGGGTTAAATAGTAATCTATCAACCTGCACTTAACTCAGAAGCTAACCAGGACTTGCCTATATCACCAGTCTCATAAGCGGAAGATTATCTAGACGATATATTATCCTCAATAAAAAGGTATTTTTTTTTAATCACTGTCTTTTCGTGATTAGACACACGAGGAGAAAAGTAGTCGTGTAGACGGACGATAATTGATTGTTTCCTGAATGACAGATTAGCTCATACTAAAAAAGAAAATATGGTATGTCCTCATATTTTCACGGTTTTAATAGTGGGAATAGTAAGAATAAAAAATAAACAGATGCTTTACATTTGAGGCAGATTGTGATTTTATACAGGGTGTCTCAAAATAGATGCAGCCCATTAAAATGATAATGATTTATAACTAAGAAAAGAGAAATGGCGAGTTTTTGGAATACGTCCTGTAAAAAAAGCATCCTCTGCGCTTGAGACATCAAATTAATATGTTTTTTAATTGTTATTATATCAGCTTCAAGGACATGCAAACATTCTTTTTGATTTTCTTATCTTGGTAATAAATGAATCTCATATAAATGGATTGGATATATTTAACGATGGTTTTGAATGATTTCGTCTCCAAAAAAGGAGTAACGCAAAATATTTGCCTCTTTTGTCCAAGGCATTTTGATCAAAGGTTATTAGTTATAATTGTATACTCTTTTCAAATCTGAAACAAAAAAAAGTGCACAGCATTATTATTGGTAGAGTTATTAGCAGTCATGTGGATCTCATTTATATTGTTTCCAATACCAACAAAGCTGTCGCCGGTGATTATGCCGCGACCGGCCTACGAACGTAAACATATCGGATTACACGTTCACCCTAGAAAAATAACATCCGGGTACGACCGGAAATGATGAAGCCTTTTTTCGACTCTAACAGGCCATTACAGCTAAGAAAGGGATAAATTAACATTTATCAACATTTGCAAAACACTTCTGCCAGAAATAATTCTATAAAAATGGAGTCAATACTATTCGGTAGCCTATACCGGACTATAGAAGTACTTATTTTCTACGTCCATTTTTTGTAGAAGAACTTTCTATTCACGTGGCGCGACAGAAGTGGACTTCCCTTTCTTCCATATAAAAAGGCTTCAGGCGGCGAAAATTCAGAGGTCCCCGCTCTTTTTTAGGGTGTTTGTGACCTTTCCTCTCCAGTTCTTGGGTTGCATTCTTAGGCCGTCTTACCTCTGGGCGGTTCTGTCGGGTAGGGGGCCATCCCCCCAGGCTTATATCCCCTTCAGGGGGGTTGGGTTTATTGACTGGCGCCTGAGGCGCCCCAAAAAGGGGAATGTCGACGGGGCCGAAGGTATTTTTGGCCTTGCCGGACGCGTGTGGGCTTCGGCCCTGCGACCGGGCCCACCTTAAAAACGGCCTTGTGCCATATTCGTGCGTTGGTGGGACGCAACGATAAATACAGAGGTCCCCGCGGACGCTCTAGGGCGTTTGTGTGTGGCCTTTCCTCTCCAGTTCTTAGGTTGCATTCGGTAGGCCGTCTTACCTCTGGGCGGTTCTGCCCGGTGTGCCTCGGCACTGAAGATTTCCTCCGGCCTCAGGAGGCCATCCCCCCAGGCTTATACCCCCTTCGGGAGGGTTGGGTTTATTGCCTGGCGCCTGAGGCACCCCAAAAGGGGAATGCCGACGGGACGAAGGTATTTTTGGCCTTGCCGGACGCGTGTGGGCTTCGGCCCTGCGACCGGGCCCACCTTAAAAACGGCCTTGTGCCATATTCGTGCGTTGGTGGGACGCAACGATAAATACAGAGGTCCCCGCGGACGCTCTAGGGCGTTTGTGTGTGGCCTTTCCTCTCCAGTTCTTAGGTTGCATTCGGTAGGCCGTCTTACCTCTGGGCGGTTCTACCAGGTTCTGCCAGAGGTCTACGCGGACGCTCTCTGGGGCCACTCGGCTCAACGAGGCTCGGGTCTTACGTTATCGTTGTTCCACCCACCTTACCGCAATTTCTAGTGGTATATTCAACAACCTTTTTTTTTTACTGTCTTTTGAAGGGCTATGAGAGGTCTCCTTCTACCGGTCGGAGCATCTCTGGCAGTCATTAATGACCAGTCGAAATAGATGGCCTTGAGAGAAACACGAAGAGGACTCACTAAGACCAGCCGGTCTTAACCATCGCTCGGTTCCGCTTGTCCGTTTGGCTACGCAGCGCTAAAGGCAAGGGTTAGATAACGCCAATCTTAGACTCGGCCTCCTGGCCTGTTCGCTCGACAGTGAAGAGCTTTTGTGCGCAAACCTTAGCTATCGTCTCGATACATCCACGTAACGATTCGCTGTTACGGACTTCCCCAGCAACGCAGCATCTAGTCCACGTAACGACTCGCTGTTACGGACTACACTAGCATTGTAACATCTGGCCCACATAACGACTCCCTGTGACGAGCTTGCAAACAGATCGACGCACCCCCAGTTAACCCAACGTACTGTCAAAACCGGGATATCGATCTACCGACCACGACGCTCATACAATGCATCATTCAGACTCACTGTTACGGACTGCCCTAGCATTGCAACAACTAGCCCACGTAACGACTCGCTGTTACGGGCTAGCAACCACGACTCGACCATACCAACGAAATGTCAAAACCGGGACATCGATTTACCAACGACCGACCTACCTCAGCTGCCCGCAACGACCATCCAGCTGTATCCAACGACCACACTGATACCAGCTGCCCGCAACGACCATCCAGCTGCATTCAACGGCCCGAGCGATCTCAGCTTACCAGCATCAAACCTCTAGCTGTATCTCCACGACTCTACCTACGCCAGCTACCCTCGTCGAACGACCAGCTGCGCACATCTACAACTCGACCATACCAGCTAACGATATCACCTATCTAGCTGAAGACCACATACAACCGCCTCGGACATTTACATACACGTTTGTAATTCCGGCAATAAAATCGTCATTTTTGTTGTATCTCGTCCTTTTATCTCCCTTCATTGTCTCTGGCTGTCACTACATACTTGCACCCCTAAATTAATTTGCGGAGCCGACGCGCTTATCGGCTCCGCAACAATTGCATTATATTATTTACTTGTCTATTGAGTGAGTAGGCTTCTTTACAAGTTATTATTATATTCTATAACAATTTTGAAATACAAAAAAACTTGTTCTTAACTGATCAAAACAATAATAAGCGGAGTATATTCTACATTTCTTCCACATCTTTTATTGTGTGTATTTGATATATTGATTTAAATATTTTGAATTATCAGTTAAATTCATATATGCATAAACAACTATATTTTCAAAAGAAAGAAAAAAACGGCTGGATTTATGCAATAGGCTATTTTAATTTTGACGAAAAGATTTTTTATTGAACTAAATGTAACATTAAATGAATCCCTATGGTAGAATAGCAATACTCTTAACAGATTTATCCTGCAAAATCATTTACACTAAACAGCGGGATTTGTTGATTTCATAACTTTGTACATAGACGTAAATGAACTCAAAAAAAGGGGGTTTAGGTCTTCTAAATTACAATTTCGTTGGTCTTAAAAATTATATATTACAAAATAAATCTGTTATATTTATCCTACAGTAACACACACACACACACACACACACATATATATATATATATATATATAGTAAGCCACAGACTGACTGTTTCGTTGTATCATAACTCTTCAGTTGGGCTAGACACGTAGGACGCATGAAGCTGAGATCGAAACCCGCCCAACTTTACGTAAGACTTAGTATCATACCGGTCAAGCGAACCACGTCAGACAAGCGAACCATGTCAGCTCGGGAATTATAAGGCATTAAGTAGTAGCTTTCGTTGGTAAACATTTATACCTTACCGGATACCAGAGTACTCAATTCGTTCGAAGAGCTTTGCATTATGCTAGTGGCAGCCGTAAATTCCTTCGCCAGGAAGATATATATTTAAAGATATAGATCACACACACACACACACACACACACACACACATATATATATATATATATATATATATATAAAGTGTGTGTATGTATGTGTATGTGTGTGTGTGGCGATCTATATTTTTGAATGTAGTCTGCTAAATATGACTGCTAGAGTATATTTTGATATACGTTTGGATAGCGTAGATACAAAGTCAATAAGCTTTAGCTAAGAATTATTTCGACCATGATTCAATTTTAGAACAACAATAAAGAAACTATAAGATACAGCAAAATTATTTTAATTTTTGATTTAAAGTTGTCATTTTCCTAGACTGGTTGCCAAAGGAAGATTAGCAAACCATGTCTATCCTACTATCAATCCTTAGCTGGGGTGGAAAACAGATGGATTCTTCCAAGGGTATTAGAGCTAGGTATAACGCAAACACCATCGTTCGAGTTTTGAACGCTTGTCCCGATGATAACTGTTACGCTTTGAGCGTTGTTTGTAAAGTGCAACTTAAAAAAAATACGTTAGTAAATATAGAGACCATGAAACAGAGATATTCATTTAACATGGATATTTTTTCATTTCAAAATAAAACCTGCTTCTTTTTAATTCACTGATCCAATATTTTCCCACTATATCACATAGATGAAATATAATACAATAGACATCTGCTTTATCAATCCATCAAATGACTTTTTCAAGTCAGAGCCTAATTGATCCCTTCACATTCATCCGGGATTACCGAAGAATAATTTCATTTTAACGCAATCGAGAGGCATTTGTGAGTGTTTTTTGATTAAACTCTTTACGTGTTGATTTTCAGAAACTTTTCAAAATGTAAAGTGATGCCAAGCTGAAGATGTTAGATTTATTTCAGTTTCTATTGAATAATATTAGAAGTACAGAAATTTTAAAAAAAATAGAACAATGAACGATGGAATATTTCTAATTAGACTAAACAGAAAATAAGTATTAAATAGAAAAAAATCGAAAAATAAAAAGTCTTTTATGTTATAATATCAAAATAGAAGAAATAAGATAAATAGAAGTTAATGGAAATAAAGATAAGTTTAATGAAGAAAGTAAAAAAAATATATAAACAAGCAAAAAAGCAAATAATGGTAAGAGTATATAAGAAAAAAAAAGCATTTAAAAAATAAAAAAAAGTAAAATAAATAAGGAAGTAAAAAAATGAAAAAAATATGAAAGCATAATTTAGGTAAAGAATGTTGGCACAGTGAATAAAAAAAAGAGAAAACGAGCAGTTAAAGAATAAAGAAAGTTTTAGAGTTAAGGCTTCTGAGAGGCAGAGACGATGCGAGTAATCAATTATCCAGCATTTATGGCTGATCTTCTTCAGCACCAATATATTTCAGAAGCAGCTCATGGACACTAATTACTTTCGAGACTCGCAAAAGACGACGATTTTGTCGGCTAAATTTTCTATTTTATTCCCTTTCCATAAATAAGGTGCTAAAAATACTATGTCTAACGTGGGCTTTATTAATATTGCAAGAGAAGTTAACCTCTAAAAATACGCTCAATGGATATATTTATATTTCAATTTCAATTATCCACCAGAAATAGACAAGTTTGTCCCAGATAAAATTGCTATAGACAGAAGAGCAAATGAAAAATAGAAAATACGAAAAGTTCAGCGACAGGACATAGACCTGAATCTTTCTTACCGTTAATAAACGTTAAGTATATTTAACATGAGCATTTTGTCGTTTATTGGATGTAACACTTAAACTATATCATTAAGGGTTTTCGGACTTTTGTCTTAATATTTATTGTTATTTCCACAACGTTTCGGCCGATATGTCCACTGCCTTTCTTCAGGTGTTTATCAAACTCGGGAACCTTCACAGAACTTCGAACTACGTCCATTTTATTGAATCCACGAGGGTCGCCTGTTCTGATTCCCTTAGCCATAACCGGGTAAAAGTGTTAAGTATTCCCGTATTGTTACTCGCCTGCATTAAGGATTGAACCTGCAACCTCCAGTTGATTTTCTCCTTAGAAGCTTAGGGAACCAACGCCTCTAACCGTTACGCCATGTGTTTTCATGATGATGATGATGATGGTGTTTTTACTGGTTTATTGCCACATTTTATTGAAAAGAATAATTCCAATGTTTATCTTAAATATGTTTGAAGAAAATGAAAACAGTGGATAAATTAAGCACTGGCAACGGATTGCAATTGATATTTCGTCTTTATTTTAAAAACACTTTTTCAGAATTAACTATTTTTTCTAAAGTTCAGCATAGGGAGAAATTGATTATTGAAAAAAAGAATAGGATGGAATGGTCATAAGAAGGAGAGAAAGAAAAGAAAGAAAGGCAGAAGGAGAAGAAGAGATAGATAAGACAGAGAGGGAGAAATGGAGATATATATAAGACTAACGATGATGAAAGATTATTGGCTTGGACTGTAATTCTTTCTTGGAATAAACAGTCTTGGCTTAAGTAGACAGGGGGAGGCTACAGCCACCGTAAAGCATATCAGATTCCATCATATACTAGAAGTAAACAGCGGGGAGGCTACAATCACCATCAAGTGTATCAGACTTCATCAAAGACTTGACCAACAGAAATAGAATATCTAAATGAGAAAAAGAAAAGGAAAAATCTTTCGCCAATGTAATATTTGGCTCAATCTTTACATGGAATAGAACATATACCAGCATGGGAAAGAGTTATTTTGTTGGTGCGTTCCTTAATGTTAATGAGATGTTTTTTGGTTTATGATGTGGTGTGTAGAAGCGGTATTCCCTTATTAAGTAAATGGTTTGCACGTACCCACATCAATAATTCGAGCACATTTTTTTTTCTTTTAGATTTGTTATGAATGATTCAAATCATGTGTCTCAAATATGCAGCTCTTAGACTGCTTTTATATGGCACGTGGCAGAACGAATTTCGTCACAATTTTTTTCCAAAAATTTGATAATTTTTCCCTCGCACCTGATCACATTTCTCTCCAAAGAAGATTAAAATTTGCTTGAATATTCCAGTCGATTTTACTGCAAAACCATAGACAGAAAAGTAAATATAATCAATTTTTATATAATCTAAAAACCTAATATTAGTCAAATCTGCATCGGCTTCTTTTACATTCAAGTTGAACAAAAGTTTTTTGTGCCATTAAACAAATGAATCCAAAATAAATTCTTGTTGTGATAAAACGACGAAAGACTTTATAGAAAATAGTCTCATCAGACAGAAGAGCTGGTATTTTTTCTGTTTCATAACGTGACAAGGATTATATTTGACCACTGATACTATTTACCAACCCCTCCGCTCGGGCAGGATATGACACAAGGTCAATTTTTAAGCGGAATTTAACAGGTTTCAATTAAGAGTTTTCCTTCTCCTAGACTAGTTGCCTAACCAAGGCTGAAGAACCTAGTCTATCCTACTATTTACCCATAGCTGGAGGGAGAATAATTGGATTCATACCTTCCCCAAGGGTATTAGTGCTATGTGAAATGCAATCAGTCATTTTCCAGGATTTGAAGTCGTGTCGCCGTGTCCATTTCCTACGACGATAACGACTACACCACGGGCACCTTATATTTGACCACTGATATTAGCTTGCAGGGTATACTTGATGTGATCGACACGAACAAATAGAAAACCATAGAAATTGTTTGAGAGGGTATAGTTGAATGAAGAAAAATACTATCTACAAAATCTTTAATCGAGATAAAACAAGGTTTTTATTTTTGTTCTATTCCTTTCGATAATATTTTTTTTACAATTTTTAGCAATTTATCCATGGAATACAATAAAATGGTAAAAACATTATTCATCAAAAGGGAAAACGAAATTCAGTAAAGTTTTTACGAAAAATATGTCCTCCTACATTTTGTATTAATTCACATATTACGCTTATTATCATATGCTCTTGGGAAAGGCATGAACCCTCTTGTCTTCCCAGCTATGGGTTAGATAGAATCACTGTTGTTCTTCTAAAAGAATGGTTTTGGTATTAAATAACCCACGAAGGTTGATATGCCATTAAACAAAGAAACCAAACTTTACCATATGCTTTTTAGTTTTAATGTAAAATAAATGTGTATGTAATTAAACATGTGATGGACAATGATTGGTGTGTCAGTAGTTTTCATAACTCTATTTTTTTATTATATTTTCTATCGTGAAATTACCTCCAGGTATCATAAGTGGAAGATATAAGAAACGTTGACAGTGAAGAGTACTGTAAAGATATCTGTGCATTTAGACTCAGGTATAGTAGCGGTTACATTACTCTGAATTCTTAAAATGAAAATCTACTTATTCTTTAAACCCAGTTTTAGTATTGATCAAATTTAAAATTGCACAGCTCAAGGATAAATAGTTGTAAATTAATTGGGTTAGATAATTTATTTAACGCCAAATCAATCCCTGACGTGCCGAAACATGAAACAAATAATTTTCATATCGGTGTAATATTTCATGAATTGGTATCTATTATAAAAAAAAAACCCAAACATAATTACAGGATTTCAAGGAAATACTTCTATCTAATAATAACAATCACTTGTCTGTACACAGTGATATAGTTTTAAGTTTAGATTGATTTAATTTGGTTCAGTTTTATGGAATATCAACCATTCTAGATTATTTAATGCCAAATGCTGTTTATACATATATATTAAATATATTATTTGTAAACACATTATATTTATATCAATTTTACAAAGAGTGAAAGGGTTCTTAGTATTCCTTGGTATCGCTAATAATTCAGTTAAAAAAACAGTCATTTGTTTATAAATAGTCAAATGATCAATCAGTTCTATTTCAAACTATTCAATTTAGCATAAGTCATTTTTACTGATAGCTGAATGTCAAACAGTTCTATTTTACCAATAGATAGTATCCAATCAGATGCTACTTCTCCAGATCAGAGTGAACCTGTGAGCAATGGTAATGAAGGGATACTTCACATTCTCCAAATCATCCAGATTGGAGTCTCATCATCAGAGGGTTATATATGTCATATCTAGGACTCTTATCCTTCTGTAGAAATTCAGTCGGTGTATTCTACAGCCTCAGCCGAGTGGGATGTTTTCCTACTTAGTCCAATTACTTTTCAAACAGATCAATTTGACTCATAGATTGAACCCAAATGAGTAATCCTATTTAATTGTTGTTCAGTTGTATCACAGAATACACCGACTGCTCCTCTGTAGAGGGGTAAGACCCCCACCTCAACGAGTGTCCTGGATATGACACTAACCAATGATATGGGGTTCCAGTAATACTGGAGCTTTGGGGAATGCGGAGTACCTCATCATTGTCATCGCTTCTAGGTCCACTCTGGCCCGGAGTGATAGCATCTGGGTCAAATAGAACTAAACTGTGTACTTACGCTGAACTAAATTGTTTGAGGGGGTGTCCTCTTGGTGTAATGATAAAAGCGATGGACTGCGGAATCGTGGTAAGCGAGTTCGTACTCCAGTCGCGCTATTACGTTCACTTTCGGGCAGATACCCTTGGGAAAGGTATGAACCCCCTTATCCTCCAAGCTATGGGTTAAATAGTACCACTACTGTTCTTCTAGAAGAATAGCTTTGGCATTAAATAACCTAAAAATGTTTATATGCCATTAAACAAAGAAACCAAACCTAAGTTGTCTGAAATAGAACTGTTTAGACATTTAACATTTTCTAAACAAAAACTATACTTATACCAAACTTATACCAAATTTACTTCGCCGTTAAATGACTAAAAAAAAAGTTGATATGCCGTAAAGCAAAACAAACCAACCAACATGTTTTATGTTGAACTTCTCGAAGAAAAGATTGCCGGAGCAAGTTGACGAAAAGAATTGATCAAGTGCTACTTAATAACAGTAAACTAAAAGACAGGTGTCTTAAAAATTCTTCCAACAAATTTCTTTATGCAATTACAATTTTTTTTGTACTGGTCTCGCAAGCAGTAAGATGTTAAGCGGTTTCTTGTTCAGTCAATTTAGAAAAGATTCAATACTTCATAAATTGTAATCTACCCTAATTGGGGATTTGCTAACTCCAAAAGTTTATATCAGGACGTCTCACTCCCTTAGTAACTAACTAACTAACCTTTTTCAAAATATATTTAAATTTCATATATATATATTCCTTAATATATATATATATATATATATATATATATATATATATATATATATATATATATATATACTTTTTAACATTTATTGTTTGCTTGTCTTCAATTAGTTTCAACCCTTCGACCTTCGGTTATGGTCACGAGTTAAGTTTTCTATTTTTTTCATTTATGAAAATAAGTTTTGTTAGATTGTTTTTAAACCAGTTTTTCGTTGAATGAAATTTATTTTACAGTTTAACCAATTCTTCTACAGGCCTTTATATATCTGGTTTCTGGACTCTTGCCACTGACCACTGCATTTCGAAGGAATATATCAAGCATGGAGGAGGCGTTTATAAATAAACATGGTTCGATTATTTGTTTCTTTAGTAGTTTATGTGTAACCACAGATCTATCAAACTTTTTTCAAAGGACTATCATCAGTTTGTTGCTAAATCTTTTTGTGCTTAAGGTTTCTGGGCGTTTTATCCATTTATGTCTGTTTATCACAGTAATATTTAGTAAAGATATTTTTCAAACATTTATTCAAAAAGTGAACTTTGACATTTTTCTTGTGGATATGTTGTTCAACTGGTATTTGTTTGTTGCAAAACATAAATTCGTTTTTGGTTCGTAAAAGTAAAAATGACCGTTATATTTAGTAAAGATATTTTTCAAAAAATTATTCAAAAAGTGAACTTTGACATTTTTCTTGTGGATATGTTGTTCAACAGGTATTTGTTTGTTGCAAAACATAAATTCGTTTTCGGTTCTTAAAAGTAAAAATGACCGTTTTGTTTTTAATGATCAGTTTTTGGCAACGTGTGTTGTCCAGTTAGTAAATTATATTTTTGGTTTTTTAATAATATATACAAAATAATTATTATTAATCGTAATTTTTTTAGAAAGTGTTTTAAGTTGTGTATCTAGGGAATGAGTTGGTTGACGAAATGTTTGCATATATATATATATATATATATATATATATATATATATATATATATATATTGATCAATTGGTATTTTCGATAAGTTTAAATACTATCATTTTTTCCTTGAGGAAAAACATGTCCAAAAGAATTTCAATCGTACTGAATTTGAAAAACTTTCAAGATTAAGTAGCAGAAAAAATATAATTGGCAAGAAATCAGAAATTTTTGAAAAAATATATTGAGATTTTTTTTTATGCCAAGATTTGAAATATGAACACTATCTTTGCAAATTGAAACTCCTAATAAACATTGATTACTTCTACATAGTAATTGTTGAAATAGGCGTTGTTGCCCCACTCTGATATGTACCCTCAATATTTCTGGCACCAATAGATAAAGTTTACAATGTTTCGAAGATTATAAATATCGACCTTATAGAAAACCCGCATAAAGCTGTATTCCTATTGAATAGAGCTAACAGCCAGAACATTATGATTCTCACAAAATAAGAGTATTTCTTTTGCTTTAGATCGAACCTTGTTAGTTATTTAATTTTGTGATAATCTCAAAGCCGTTATTAAATCTTTATACATGATATGTCATTCGAATTAAGTGTCATGGGAGACGAAAACATGATACACGTTCCTTGAGGCTAGGTGTTGCCATTTGTACCATATCAAGTTAAGTCTTGAAGTATTTGTCTTGCCTGAAAAGCCATGTGTCGGTACATAGAAACGTTCTCCAAGGACCGAATCAAATTACATCTAGGAATCACTGCGTTTATCTGACATTTCAGTCTCAAGGTTTTTCTAGACTGTTGCAGGTTTGAAAACTCACCTGTGAGAAGACACAGTTGAAGAGAAGCCGTCGTTAGATCTAGAGACGGAAACCAAGATGAAATAATCATTATTATACGTACATTGATACATACATACTTATTGGCTGCTACCTCGAAATCGAACGTTGTTACCGCATGACATGATTTTGTAAAATGATAATTAAATATCATGAGTAGATGTCAATTCGACGTCAACAAACAAAACGAAATGTCAAAGCATATGAAAGTTAATTTAATGAAATAAAATACTGACACACAGAAGCATGTTTCTATTAAAGTTATGGCATCATAAAGCGAATGAAATGAAATCTAAATATTTAACTGATATTTAATAAAATCTTTTGATGTTTTAGTGAATTACTATATAGAGTATATGTGTTCGCTTCAGCGGGGCATATTCTCGCGAATTATTAGCTATGTTGAATTTTTTCGAAACTTTCATTAAGACTATTGTTCTATGAATATGTTTCGTTTTTTTTTAAAGGAATCCAAGTTTCAAATATTATTAAATGCACTGTATACGCCAATATTTTGCCTTAATTTGGAAAGATGTTCTTTAAACTGAAGAATAGCTTGATGGTTGTGAAAAGAGCAAACTATTAGTGTTCTCATGTGGTAATTAGTGCTATTATACTGCATGCATGAGTTCTTTCGCAAATAACATGTACTATTCTTTTAGATACTGCAACACTGCGATAAGTTGGGCAGATTCAATTCTTTTGTCTTGATGATGCAACCAGTCTAGCAGGAGGAACAGGCTGATTTTAACCCCGCTGTAATTTGCTTAAACATTGAATTTCTTTTTCGGAGATAGTAAATTATCATATCCAATAATTGTATTTAGGATTATTGTAGAACCAAACGAGAAAACCTTCTTGGTTCAAAAGAAAATATAATCTTGAGGGTGAATATCTTCGTTGGTTTTATTGAATACCGTACAAAATACCCAATGAGCCATGATCCGTGCCCTTTTTTGGAACAAAATTCGCTCGTGGTCTCAAACGATTTCCAAGGGCCGATTTCTCCTGTTGCCAAGTATGCACATTCACAGCGCTCATTTTGGCAATAGTCCGCCCGATAAGAACTAGAAGTGTCCGCAGGTCCGGTGCCAAATGCGAGCTTGGCCCGATTCACGGTCTTGTTTGTTTGCTTCCAACTGGTTTCCAAGTTTTGTAAGCATACATAGATTTTGCAAATATCAGGACACTTGAAGAGAGAATAGGCACTGTCTAATACAGAGAAGCCATTCGTGCGCTGAAAGTCTGAAAGGGCACGCAGAAAGAGGAACGAAGATTTTGGTCTGAGGCCTGAGAAGGAGGAGAAATGCAAAAGAAGACAAAAGCCATTGGAGAAGAGAAAGGATTTGCAGAGTAACAGGCGTGTTCAATTGAATGATAGAGATTTAGTGAAGGAATGACTAAAGATTTGATAAAATAGGCAGGTGGGGATGTTTGGGCTCAGGTGAACTTGAAAGGATTGAAAATGTTTGAAGGAAATAATGCGGAAAGTTTGAAGGAGAGAAAGACAGTAAAATAATGCCTGATGGGGATGGAGAAATAAGCGAGATAAGTGGCTAAATGTTGAGTATGGGTTTATAGTTGAAATTGAAAACATTAGAAAATAAAGGAAATATGAAGTGAAATAAAAAGGAATAGAAAAGATCAATATATTAGGTGGAATAATCAAATAAAGGAAGGAATAAGTTAATTAAATAGATAAAGAAAATTGAACGAAAGAAAGAGAACAGGAAGAAAATAAAAACTGGTTCACAGAGAAAAATGTAGAAAGTGAAAAAAATTCTGAATAAAAAAGGATTATGGATAGGTTTATTAATTTATCGACACATCAAAAACCTTATAGGTTATTTAATACAAAAATCTAATTGATCTGTTATTGTTACATCATATGCATAACGATTCATATTTTCAATGCTCCATATCAATCAATTTGTAATCACAAATTTTAATTAGATCTTAATAACAATCAATTTTCCCAAACATTTATAAAGAATCAAGTATACCTATCATATAGGAATCATTTTGAAGCTTCTCTATCTAACCTATAGACGAGACCCTTCTCATTATCGTAATCATCAAGGTGCTTTAACAGCATGGATTACTTTCGATCTCCCTTGATATTGCTCCCTATCAGCCATCAATACCGGCCCATTGATCTAGGGGGTAGATTGTCCGTCAATGACCTGGGTGACCGGGATTCAACCCAAGGTCAATTCATACCAAAGACAGGTAAATGGTACTTGATACCTCCTGGCTAAACACTCGTCATTGAAAGGTACACATCAAGGGTAAATAAGTATCGCCTCCCCTGCACCTTGTTGAAATGGTCATTGAAAAGAGAATATTCACCCCCCGCCTTGACTACGGTCACCAACTTTATTTACATTACTTATCAGCCATTGCTCTTGATAGTCCCACGGGTTTGCCTTGGAAGGGGTATTCCAAGTTCCCTAGAGTTTCAAATTGGCTGTTATTTAGTATTATACGCAGAATACCCGTTTGGGGGAGGTTTTTACCTTTTTTCTCAGTAAAGGGTCCAGTTGATATTTTATAGGCATCACTAACTGGTGAGGGAGTATAATTTTGGATACGTAAATGTTTACATTGTAAAGAAGAAAGTAAACAATTTGTACTGAAAAAAAGTAACAATCTAAATAAGTTTCAATTTTATCAAGATTAAACGTACAGGAAATATCGCTGGATTATTATATATGATCCCATACAGAAATCACGGGTTCGGAATTTCCTGAACATGATAAGAGACTGCATTCAGTCATGTGTCTCCGAGAGGTTTGGAGATTTTGAGACACCTTTTCTCTTCAATTATTCGCAAGTCCTCTACGATTAAAATTGATTGTACCTGTCATGGTCCTAATCTGCTGAAAAATACATGTTTTTTTTTAAATTAATCATATTTGATGGTAGTACTTGAAACAAATTATTTTCATTAAATAGGAATAATGGCTTCAACATATATACAGGGTGGAACGATAAAATTCTCACCCTGGAAAAGAAGACATGATTCCATTTCCGTTTAATGAAAACCGGTTTTCTTTTTTTGTTTCTGACCATCTACTAGTTGGGCCAGTTGTGTACAAATCCCAAGAGCGATAGGAGCCTTCTATCATGTCTGAAAGTGACACAATGTTCAACGAGCAAGATCGGAGATACTCCGCTGTACAAGTCATGCTCTCTACCGATGCAAGTTATGACAACAGGACTATTGCCAGCACCCTCAAAATGCAAATCTTGATTGCCACTAATAACAGGGACGCGCCTTGGGTGATGAAAACAAAGTTCCCGGCTACGGTTATGGTCATTGGTGTAGTTTCAAGCGAGGGCCACTTCATGCCACCTCCCATCTTCGAAGTCAGCTTGAAAGTCAACACTAAAGTGTACCTGGATGTGCTGAAGAGTGTGGTGATCCCCTGATCCAATCAGGTGACCGGTGGCAGACTCTGGGTGTTGCAGAAGGACACGGCGTCGGCCTGCAGGTCCAAAGAAACACAGGCTTGGCTTCAGAAGGAGTGCAACGTCTTTGTACCCTTTTCTCACTGGCCTCTCTTCTCCCCCGACCTGAACCCGTTGAACTGCTTCGTTTGGTCATACGTCGAGCACATCACCAACATGACCCCCCACAACACCAAAGCCAGCCTGATCGCCGCCATCCGCTGAGCTCCCGCCGGCGCTTGTGGAAAAGACATGCTTCCAGTTCCGGATCCGTATCGAGGCGGTGATTGAGGCTGAAGGCAGCTACATTGAATAGATGTCAGCTCTACTACATAATCAAGCTACCTGAATTGATTTTTTCAATAAAAGTTTTAAAATAAATCTGTCGTTTTGTTTTCTTTAGGACGACAATTTTATCGTTTCACCCGGTACTTGCATAAAAAGACAGTTATCTGTTTAATATTACCCAACACTTTTTGAAGGACCGTAAAAACAACCAACCAATCAGCCAGCCAATGAACAAACAGTCTACATTCAGAGGTTCCAAAATAAGGGTAAATCATCAATACGCATAGCGCCTAACCAACGGTAGCAAGATTGAAGTTGATATCGTCTTTCAGAATTCCGCCATTTTATCCATTAGGGTAGAATATATCTAAAATATGTTGAAAAACATATATTGAAAAGGTTATGAACAATGGAATATATTCCGATAAACTGAAATATAAAATGGAAATAGTGAACAAAAAAACGTACAAGAGAAAATAAAATGAGATATCGGTTATTTCATGCATTGCAAGTGGTCAGATATTTTGTATGTGAAAATTGGAATTGAAAGATTTAACTGTCATCTGAGAATTATTAATCGTAGCAATGATTTGACATCCCAATTCGTACCGTTTTAAAGCAGAGAAACGTAAGGAGTGCAAGGATATTATTGAGGAAATGAGAATAAATGAAGTCGTGCTACGGAAGCCATTATTTAAGCCTTAAGGCTGAAAGCAAGGAAAGTGCAAATTAAATAGCATCCTTTTCCCCAAAACACTCAATCAGTGAATAGATTTCCAAATAATATCATTTGAGTTTTGAAGATGAACATCTCATTCGGGAGATGAGAAATGATTGAGAATTTCGAATTACGGCAATAATCAGTGGTTATGGAAATTAAGTTAGGGAATTGACTGGAATCCTCACAGACAAACTCTAATAATTTTTCGATACTTATTGTTATGAATGTATTTGAATGTGCTGCTTGGGTGCATGTACTGAGAAATGAAGGATTGCCATTGATGGCTGCTACGTCGATGACAGCTCATGGTCGGCTGAGAGAGGGAAAGCACAAAAACTTAGGTGCTTTTAGCGTTAGGGCTTTCTACTGGTTTATTTTATTTCCGTTCAGTCTTTGAGGTCAGGGAAACAGGAATAAATTAACAAGGCATACCACGTGTTTAGTTTCTTGTTTTTTTTGTGGGGGGGCTTATAGCAATAAAACTCCTATCGTATCTTCGTTCTTTGTTCTCCATTCACCACAAACTTTTGTTCTTCACACACCAGTCACAAAAAGAAAAACGGTTAATAAGTTTTCTTGTTGCATTAAAAATCATTAAAATCAATATTGTTTTTTTAATTGAAATTCACGTTTTTCTGTGTGATAAAAATGCTTAATATTCATTCATTCATTCACATATAACAGATTTTTAAACCTTTAAACCTGATTAAAGCTCAAAATTTAGCGAAATTTTGTTAGATATATTTAATCTTAAGATATATTCCATTCCATTTTAGAACAACCATCTTTGAAACCCATCCCCGACTGCTCATTGCCAAAATGGAATTTTTAGTGATATTTTCAGTACTTTCAATCATTTTTAATAAAATATGACTAAATGAAACTTAATCTTATATAATTCTTAACGTTTAGTGCAATATTTCAGCACGACACTTTAACGTTTTTCTTTTATTTTCCTTCAAAAATTTATTCGTGCATATCATCATCATAATCATGTCGTGCCGCTAGTACGGATATCCCTGACCCTCTCTCGCCACTTCTCCCGATCGTTCATGGCTTCCCGTAGGTCTTCAGGGCTACATCCCGTATCCTCACATAGCTGCTGAATGTATGTTCGAGCTGGTCGTCCTGCTTTTTCCCGGCCATATGTGGGGGTCCATAGGAGTACATCACTTATGAGCTCGTCCCTGCTTCTCCAGCAGTGTCCTGCATGTTTTTTCGTCTAACTTGGAGAGTTTTCGTGACGGGAGGTAGGTGGCCACATAGCTGATAAAAATATTTTAAAGAGTTTCACAGATATATTTTGTTTTTAACTTTACAATTTGATATAATACATAGACAATATATTTATGTTGTTAAATGATGGGGAAAATTAAACTAAAATGATCATTGTCAATCCGAGACATAAATAAGATTTCATAATGCCCAGGTAAAGCTTGGTACACCAGCTTCTCTCTCTCTCTCTCTCTCTCTCTCTCTCTCTCTCTCTCTCTCTCTCTCTCTCTTGCTCTCAATATATATACTGGTATTCAAAGAACACTCCACCTCTCCACCACTACGGGTGGATGACACTTTAAATGGTGACCTCTGCGTCTCTGAAAGACCGGTTCCAGACTGCTCGAACGAGCGAAACATGATACAGCTAAATAATCCACGAAGCTTTATATACCATAAAACAAATTACTCAAAACTGAATCCATTTCCAAGAAATGGAGTATTAAGTTATTCAGGGCAGTTGGGTGTAAGAAGTTCATATTCTTTCCCATGAAACATTTTATTACTGAAAGAAAAAAATTAATTTTCTACAATGAAACGACAAACCTTGACCATGTGTAATAACCCATAAAGAAAATGTAATGATATTTGAGACGATTTCAGAAAAAATGATATTTGAGTATCTGTTGGTTTCTTTGCGAGTATACTTGCCTTTCTGAACAGATTAGTAAGTTAAACATATTATTGCAATTTTATTTTATAGAATTGAATTAATTTAGAGGGCTATTGCAATGCAAAATAATAATTATTTGAGTCTAATTAATTTCAAGGTAATCTCCATCGTCAGAGACATTTTTTTATAAATAAACAAGATGTTGGAGGTTCATTTATTAAAAGAAAACTCTCTGACGATGAAGTTTTATTTTGAAATTAATTAAACTCAAATAATTATTATTTTGCATTTCAATATGCCTCTAAATTAATTCAATACTATAAAATAGAGTAATTTGTGCAATGCTTCAAGCAAATCACATAATATTATTGAAATTATAATTATATCTATATTCTAGTGTATTAATGATTTTCATATCGTATTTGCATTAAAGTTTTATGTTCATTCATAAAATTATTTTAAAAATTATTGCAAAGATGTATATGATACAAGCCAAACGAAGTCATTCCAGAAAAAAGAGGAAATTTCCCAAAGGAATTGGCAATAAGAAATACTACTTAAAGTTAAGCCTTTACCAAGGAAATCAAATACGATGAGTCCTATCATGTCCCAGAATTTCTACATGGCCTCTTTTACTGCAAGCTATGCACAACTCTTTTTTTATTGCCGAAGAGATAATGCGTTTCCACTGCATGGACTGCTTTTTTTTCCACTCAGATTCTTAGTGACAAACCAGTCTAGTTTTAACCATATTTTTTTCTAAAACATCTCTATATATTTCACATATTTTCCTCTTCGTAAACACTAAAAGTTTTTTTATGACATACCTCTTTTCCAGCCTTGAGTCGAATCTTTAATTCGCCACCATTTTGCATATCATCACCACACATATTTTTGCGAGATATATCTTGTTTATGAAAAAGAGGTAAATAAATCTGCACTGGTAAAGAAAAATGTTTACAATATGCATTCGATAACGTTAAACAGTTCTCAGGTTGATATAATTAGCAATAATAATGTATGTGAGTAGGTGCGAGCATGTCTATACAATTATGTATGTGCATAAGTGTTGCATATACGTATACATATGCGTATCTGTAAGGGTGCGGGTGGACATAGGAGACGTATACGTATCTATCGGTAGCGTTGTATCAAAATGATATCTAAATGAGTTAGGGAGGGTGCTAGACTATAATAGATGATGAAATAAAGAGAAAAGTTTCTTGATGGCGATGAAAAGGCTAGTTTTTTAATTTTTTTTAAGCAATATGGAGATGGACAAATGAGTGGCAGTGTTGAGCCAGGTTACTCACTCTGCCTTCCATATTTGGTCACTATAAGAACCTTTTGTTGTCAGCATTTTAAACATAAAACTGGGCAAGTCCTAGTCTACCGTCTATATAGCTATAACGAGGGAACAGTGCACAAGTTCCTGTAACTGTGTGTTACATAAACACATACTGAGTGTCGCATAAACTCGAAGAGTAAATAATAAAACGTCAGAAATAGTCTTCGTGGTGCAAGGGTTAAAGTGCGGGACTGCGGACTCAAAGCGAGTTCAAATTCAAGTCACTCTGTTATGTCCACATTCGGATAAATACCCTTAAGAAAGTTATGAAATCTCTTATCCTCTACGCAATGAGTTGAATAATACCATTCCTAGCCTGCTGAAAAAAATGCTTCGGCATTAGATAATCCCCAAAGCTTGATATGCCCTGAAAGAACGAAACCAGAGCCAGTTAAAATATAATAGTATCTATGCTGTTCTTCAACAAGGAGTACTTTGGTATTAAATATCCCTAGAAAGTTCATATGCCACTAAACAAAGAAACGGCAGGTGTATGCTCAGAATTCTTTTTCTATTTAAGCTGACTCGGGTCTTGAAAATTTCGATAAGAAGCAGTGTCACTTCTGAGTAAGAGAGACGATAACGACTATCCGGCAACTCTAGGCAGGCAGGAACGAAATAATGCTAGAATATTCATTTCAATTATCTTAGTGCAGATTTTTTCTGAAAATATTTCGACATGTTGGTTTGATTTCTCTGTTTAATTATATATTACTCTTTTGTAGTTATTCAACGCTTAAGTCATTGTGAATTCAATTCACAATATCAAATCCTCTACTTAAAAAATAAAAATATGTTCGCCTAAGTCATTCTTTAGAAAAACTGCAATGATAATACTTAACCCACAGCTAGGAAGATAAGTCTGTTCATTAGTCTGAAAGTCAGCGTAATGACACGATAGGAATTAGAACCCGCTTACTTCGAGACTGGACTTCAGCGCTTTTGCCATTACCCCAGGGAGACGATTTTTTTCGAAGCTATGCTTTATAGAAATATGCAATTTTACAACTATTTTCGTCGTTAGTTGCTTTTACAATTTCTTGTAGTATTACTTACCAATTTAACTGCAATTTTATTGGTTACTGCCTGGTTTTGGTACAAGGTACCTGCAACGAAACCTCTTGCTCCAATCTTCACAGCTTTAATAGTAACGCTATACCCTTCCTTTTCCATTTCTTTTTTGAGATCTTCATATTTGCTTGTTTTGTAATCGTGGCTTTGTTCAAGTCGGCTCTCAAAGACCAGGATGACCTTTGAGTTCTCCTTCGAAAATAGAACAACATCTGGTCGCAGACCCTTATTAGATATTATTTTCGGGTAATCATTACGCCAGCCAGGGAGGTATGCAGATACCTTCCAATGATCACCTAATCCACGAAGATTTTGACCGGGTATAGCCCGATGATAAGTTGATTTCTCTGAACCGACATATATTTTGGCCCCCTCAGTAACAAATTTCTGGGTTGACTTATTTGATTCAGGCATCATCAAGTTCCTCATAATTCTGACCAGCTCGTCCAATATTCTCCAAGTGTATCATCCGTTAGCAAGAGCTGTTTTACAGGAACTGTGGGCATGTTCTAATGTTTGAGGTCTCTCATTACACAGGGGACAGGTTGGATCGCTTTCTTTCTTCCATTTGACAAGGTTGCTCTTTGACGGAAGCTGGTCATATGTAGAACGTATTAAAAAAAACTCAACTTGAGTGGAACCATTTGCCAAATGTCGTTCCAAGTAATGGACCTTTGCAGTGCCTCCTCCCAACTTGTCCATTGACCTTGTTGGGACTGTTGTACTCTTTTTATGAGTCTTTTGTTATCCTCTTCGTTTCTTTCTTCCTGAATAACCATGTCGCATTAGCTTGTGACCACCATTTCTTTTCATTCACTCATGAACCTTGTCTACCTGTTTGAGTGAGAACAATTACTTCCTTGAAAGCTAGGTTTTCCTTCGCACTTATTATAGTGTCTTTGACTTTCGACTTTCCTCCTGTTTTTAACGTAGGGTTTAAGGATTTTATCACCTTATTCTTGGAGTCCTCTAGAATCATTTAAAGTCTGACTTTACCGGATTTGAATTCCTCCATAATCGATTTCAGTGGCAATTTCAGTTTTGCTTGTCTGCAGTAAATTGCAATATTAGACAAACCTGGTGTTAACTCCAACAATTTTCGGGTATATTTATTTATCTTTGCCTCCATCTTCTCAACTGCACTCGTCGAAATTTCACATAAAAAGAGGGGCCACAATAGTATTTGGATAAATACATGCTGAAGGCACCATACTTTATATTTCCCTTGCTGGGGAAAGCGATCGATCTTAAGTAGCCCTTCTTGTAAAGTTTTGGATGTCTTTTTTACTTGGTTGGTATCTTTCATAGACTCATCATACCAAAGTCCCAGACATTTTACCGGCAGATCAGACACAGTAGGGATTCTTTGACCACCTATTTAAAAACTGAAATTTTGATTTAACTTCCCTCTCCTAAGGGAGAGAATTCTGGACTTTCGGACTTTAAATTTCATTCTACACCGGATGATCAGCTCATTCATAAAGCTTATTAGCTTCCGTGTTGTAGATTCTTTGGATGATAAAATTGTCGTGTCATCCATATAGGCCTTCACTGATTGCATTTGACAGCCTCTACCAAGTTCAACAAGATTAGATTTTCTCTCTGTCACTTTAAGAAGCAGTTGCATTGGTAAGACGAAAAGTACTGGTGAGACTGTACATCCCATCGCTATTCCAACCTCAAGTCTAGTCCAGTTTGTTGTAAAATCTTTAGTGCTGAATCATAAGTGGAATCCATCGAAGTAAGTGCCTAGCATACTGGATATATCCGCAGGAACATGGCACATTTGAAGAGACAAATGTATCATTTGGTGAGGCACCGATCCATAGGCATTAGCTAAATCCAACCAAATGACATCCAAATCTTTTTTTCTAGCTTTAGCTTTTTGAATAGCTTCCCAAATCATGTTCCCATGTTCCAAACAGCCAGCTATTCCGGGAATACCATCCTTCTGTACAGAGGTATCGATATACTCGTTTGTGAGAAGTTATTTCGTTAGTCTTGATGCCAAAACCGCGAAAAACATATTTCCTTCTACGTTGAGAAGAGAGATTGGCCGAAATTGGTTGATGGCCGGCGAATTCTGTTCTTTGGGTATGTATACTTTGTCAGCTATCATCCACTGGTCGCTGATGTGACAGTTTTTCCATGGCAACTTTAGGTTAGCATATAGCCACTTTAGAACATTGGGATATTTTTTTATATAGTATTGTATTCCATTCGGGCCAGGAGTAGATTTGTTTCTGCTTTTGCTCACTATACGTCTTATTTCGTCGCGCGTGGGAGGCTTCATATCGACCTCCACTTTAGGACCGGCTGGCAAAACCAGGTTGCTATTATTTCCTAGGGGAATATGTCGTCTGGGGTCAGAGTATATATCTTCTACATATTTTTCTAGAAGATTTTTCTCTGTTTTGACCACGCTTGATTTCGGTTTATTAAATATAATCCTTGCATATTTGTAGGGTTCTAGGAAGAAACAACCTTCCTCTTTCCTTCGTTTCACACGTCTCTTTCTCTGGTTTTCTGCTCTGCTGAGAGCATTGTGTTTTTCTGTGAGGTCTTACTAAATCTTGAGCAAACCCTCCTTTTCGTGAAAATTAGCTAAACGGAGTTGCCTTTTCTGCACTGTGGTTTGTTTCCTAGATTTGGTTTTCCGACGTCTTCTCTGTGTCAATAGAACGCTGCTCCTGAGTCGCTATCTGAGAAGCACAACCCATTTTTGTTCAATGAATCTTCAATCCTTTTAGGGAACTGAATTTCCGACGGCAGATACATGAAAAGACTGTACGGATTTCTTTAATCGTAGTTCTTTTTTCCTTCAGTGTTCGTTATTTGTTCCGTTTGGATTCATCATCCTCCCACCCTTAAGGTGGATCATGTATTTATAGTAGGTATCCTCTGTAAAATAAATATTGAAAGGTTCACACTACAGGGTGGAGTTAACTGACTTGTTTGTAAGCAACTCACTATCCTATTTTCCACGAATTGGACTCACATCATACAATCGCCAGTTTATACGGATGTGTTTGTGCGTATTTGTAGACTGTAGCTTTCAACATTAGTAGGAATTTGATTCTTTTGCTAAGATAACGTTAAGATTGGTACATGAGAATCTTCATGTAATACAATGTAATACATGTAATACAAATTAATACAATGTGCCACACTATATTTCATATATATGACATCAGTAGTATGAACATACAAATAAATAAAAATAATATCCGCAAAACTTTAAATTTTAAGCCTTTTTTGGTTCAGACATTGAATTTTGTTTTAAAATACTTGTGACGAAAATGCAAAAAAAGGTACTGAGTACAGAGATATTAGTTTGAGTTATCCAACCTTTTCATTAAAAAAAAAAAAGCTTAGTATAGGTTAATATAGCAAGCCCTTTATAGTATAACTGATATAATTCCTTTAGCTCGGAATAACGTATTACGGTTTGTACTAAAATATACCTCAGTCGGTATCAGTGGCCAAAAAAAATATATCTAACACTGATAAAAACATATTCATAAAAAGTGTTAGAGCGTAGCATAAGTTGTTGATGAAGATAAGTTGATATAATCGATAAGTTGATATAATCGATAAGTTGATATAATCGATAAGTTGATATAATCGATAACTTATTGTTGAAACGTCTATTTTTATTTTTTTAAAATTCAAAAACAAAAGAAAAATTGAACAAAGTGATCACAAATGATTATTTATGAGTCAATCTTTTCTCTTGGGATATTAACACACTTTGTCAATCAGTTTGTTTTTGACAAAATAACTTTTAAAAAGCACTTTAAAATTTACATGTGGAATATAATTACTTTTATTAATATGTAACCGTCAAAATAACGAAGGAGTTTGCTGCTTATATCATAAGTTAAAAGCATTATTATTATTTAACTATAACCCATGATAATAATTAAAGACCATATGTTTTGTCTCGGAATTCTTTGAAGACAAAATTTGTACGCATGCGTACTGCGTAAATGGGTGCCCCCGTGGCAAAAATTAGCTTATGTATAACCGCAAGAAAAAAAAAAGTTTTCATGATTTTACAATGCACGGAATGAACTTTAGAAAGAGACAGCGAGATATAATATATTTAACGAGACTAAAAAAAAAGAAGTAGAAAAGCAGTGATAAAAAATACCGTGGAAAAAATAGGAAAAAATAAGAAAAAAAATCCTTTGAATCAACATCAAGTTTGCGGCAATGGCGTCTGCAGAACCGGAAGTAATGTTACTTTCTTTGACTTTTTATTTATTCATTCATTTGTTTATTTGGATTTTGTTTTATTTTATGATTTTTTTGCCATTACTGTCGGCGCCTCGTTCTGAGAGGGGAAATAGTATCAATGCTGTCTTTTAATTTACAGATGAAATATTCCTAATAAAAATACCCCCAATCAACTATAATCAATTTCCTTTTGCTTTTAAATTAATCAATACTTAGGAAACTTGACTACAAAAGGAATTTAACGAACAGCGACCCTAGACGCTGATCGATATTGCAATGGAGAAATGCATCATGTAGCATGTGTAGATGTATTTTAAAATGGTTTTGAAGCAAGTATTACAAGTAAATACATAGGCCACAACCATTTTTCATTAAAAAGTTGATTTTCTTTAACACCAAAAAATACGCAGATTCCATAATTTGTAAATGAGAAATTTAGTATTAAAGTAAAAGATTATAGGTATTATCTATCATCAATTTCAAAAGGATTGATACACTGTGAACAAATATGTGCATATGTATAATACAAAAATAAATTCATTCTTACCAAAGGTTCGATATCTAATAATGGTCGTTTGGATTTTATATTGTACCAATATATAGGAAATAATTCTCAGATGATTTGTTTCGAATAAAAGACTGAGATATTATGAAGAAAATCAAATGAAAGTGCGGATTGCGTGAAATATATCAATATATCATAATTAGATTACATACACACACATACACGCGCAATATATATATATATATATATATATATATATATATATATATATATATATATATATATATATATATATACAGATAAATTGATAGACTGGTAAAGAGAGAAATACTGACGAACACACACACGCGCATGCACACACGTATATATATATATATATATATATATATATATATATACGTGTGTGTGTGTGTGTGTGTGTGTGTGTGTGTGTATTGAAAGAGAGAGAGAGATGGGTAGTTGTAGTATGTAAATCAATTCGTTTATATGATAACGTTGAATATTAATAAATGTAAAATCAAATATCTACTTTTCGTCTAATTGACAAGGAAATATTATGTGATTTTTCTAATAATTTTTGATATTCACAAGATGAAACAAAATCTTTTGAAAATTGAAATGCTAACCTTTAATGTGCACCAGTCTGAATAATATCTGAAACCAATAGGTTTGCAGTACTGAAGAAGAAATGGAAATAAATCAACAGAAAGACAAAATCTTCCAAATGATGTATGGAACCTACATTATGATGATTATTTACAATAAAGAAAAACTAAAGGAAAATAAAAGTCAGCAAAAAATACACAAGAAAAGCAAAAATAAACATCAAAAAAAGAATTCGTCAGAAGAAATTTGATCAAAGGATGAAGCTATAACCTCTGCTGCTATTGTGAGATATTCTGGATACTTCTTAAACCTTATAATGAAAGAGATCTTAAATTTAAAGAAGATAATAAAAAAATGCTGATGACAAGGTTTTCATCTAAGATATTACTTTGATGTTATATATTTGAAAAAAAAAGATCATCATTGAGAAAGAAATAGATTCTTTGGTTAAGTGCCGACTGATTCCAAGGAAGAGAAAACTACCAGAGATAATGAAAACCTCAGTTATAATATAGATAAATTGTTTGGAGGAGGAGATCCACAAGGCATTGAGGCAATGTGTTTGATCAAACCATGAAGACCAATAACATTTTAACAAAAAATATTTTATTTTAGAATAATGAGGGTGTATATATATAGTGATTGTCACTTGATATCATTAGAAACATAATACTTTCCTGGAGTTTAGACTAAACGACTGAAGATAATTAACAATAAATATAACCTTAATGTTAGTAATCGCAAGAAGAAATATGACAATGATCACCTAATTTCAACAAAACAATATTATTTGAAATCTCATATTTCAGCTTTGCAATGCATAATCGATAAGTGAATCGTTCTCCTTTTTTTAATACACCTAATATCAATGTTCTGTTTTGTGTGTCCATATTTACTTTTTTGGAAAAATCATTAAATTATAATCAAGAAATGTAAGCAGCATTAAAATGATTTTAACCTTTTATCAATGTCCTGGCTTGTGTATACATCCTAAATAAAATTGGTATAAAAAAATGTAAGCTGCAATATTATAAATCCATCCCTTTTTTCAATGTTCTGGCTTATGTATACATCCTTACTAATAATGATTAATCATTTGATTGAATTAAAAATATAAACAATTCTAAAATAGATTTATCCTTCTTCAATGTTCTTACTTTCAATGGTAAATCATTAAATTTGAATTAAAAATATAAGCAACACTAAAATAAATTCACTCTTTTTTTAAAGGTTTTGGCTTAACCGCGCCATTGGCCTAATGAGTAGAGGGTTCGCCAATGGTCCGGGGGGCTGGGGTTCAATCCCAAATCGAATCATACCAAAGACTCAAAAAATGATACTTGATCCTGACTTGCTTAAAACTCAGCATTTTAAGGTAAGGGTAAAGTGGATCAATCCAGGGAAAGGAGTAGCATCCTCCCCTACAACTTGGTGTAGTAGCTATTGAAAGGGGAGCCTTCGGGTTACCCTCGACTAAGGTTGCCAACTTTACTTAAAATCCAGGGAAAGGAGTAGCACCCTTCCCACACTTCGGTGTAGTAGCTATTGAAAAGGGAGCCTTCTTGTCACCCTCGATTACGGTCGCCACCAGCTTATATATCTTTACTTATTAAGGTAGATCATTAATTTGGTATAAAAAATGAAACAACCCTGAAACAGATTTACCTCTTTGAGTAATGTTCTGAATTGTGTATACATCCTTACTTATTATGCTATATCATTAAATATGAATTAAAGATCTTAGCAACATTAAAATAAATTCACTCTTTTTTTAAGTTTCCAACTTGTGTATACATCCTTATTTATCAAGGTAAATTATTTAATTATAATGCAAAAATGTAAGCAACAATTTAATGTCATCTTTTTTCGTGTTATTATTTAATTCTCTGTAATAGTCATAATTACTATCTCAATATCCTTGCTCTATGATACGAAGTATCGGCAAGGATGACCCGCCCCTTTGTCAAAGAGTATTAACGGTGTTAACTAGTGGACCAAGTAATGACCAAATCATATAAAGTATCCCCAGTGTGACACCACCTTTGTGAATGCGCTTGATTATTTAGCAATGTCAAAAAATAGTGACAGCATAATTCATTCAGTCGGTGCGCTATTTATACAGATCGAACCAAAAAGGGAATGGATTGCGTTGATCGAAGTCATTTCACTCTGATCGTCGTCGTGGTTTCTGCTTAATTATCTCGCTTCTATCTTCGATAGTTATGGATGTCATGTCAAGTAGGAACCTTTCATGAATGTGGGCGTCCGTCCGACGGTCTCAGATCTTTTTCCCAGCCAGTTATCTTTGCTGCTTGTTTTTAATTTCCGTTCACACCCGCCTGACAAAAAGAGCTAGTCTTAAAGTCGCCCCATTAGTCGCTCTACACGCATACATCTCACTTCACACACGGTCATCTTTTGACTTGTTTATCTGCTTTTTATTTTTACCCCATCTTTTATTTGTTCCTTCTTTTATTCGATATAGCCTACGCTTATTTACAAGCCTTTTCTACCCACCCACCTACTTGCTGCATTTAAACACTCCTTTCCAATCCAAAATTGATGTTTTCTCTTCGTCTTAATGCAATGAGCTGCCATTTCATTTCCTTTGTCTGCTTTATAGCTGCCTATCATTTCGGCTTCTTTTACTTTTTTATCTCTCAGTCAAATTCTTAAACACTTTCTTAAACACGTTAATATATTTGCAAGCAACTTACTGAGTTTCTTGATGGCCGAACAAAACGATTAAAAGAATAATCTTGCTTTCTATATATGAACTATAGCTCAGTCGGTAGAGCCTAATATATAGTTATTATATTCTCTGTTAAGAGGTGAAAAAAACAAGGGGATTTCTTGTATATGACTATAAACTGTAGCTGATGGAGAGGTTGTCGTTCAAGAGATCAGAAGGATGTGGATTATCTCTTCATTGCCATTACTCTCAGATCAACTCTGACTCTGCTTTGCAGTATCTATGAGGTTATTACTTATGTAATATTGATGTAATACTTATATGCTCAAGATATTCCTATTCGAAGTATCCTGTGTAAATAGAATATTAAGAAACAACTATAAATATAAATATGAAAGTAAATTGTAGGCAGTTAACTAACTTAAAATAAACCTAAACAGGATGACATGCCGTTAAGATCAATCAATAATTCAACACACACACACACACACACACACACACACACACATATATATATATATATATATATATATATATATATATATAAACTATCTAGATTAGCCTCAATCTACGCTTTAATTAAAGAGAATTACACCAATCTCTTTGGTTTGGAAGACCTTCTCATAATTAATGAAAGCCGTGCAAAGAGGCAAAATGTCTTCTTTCGCTCACTCCAGTAAATGTTTTAGAGAGTGATATATATGGCCCATCCTTCTTTAGCACCGATAGAAGCTTGTTTGCTCCCTTGACTGTAGTTTATCGAGATATTTTGTCCTTCTGGTGATTATTACCTTGGTGAATGTATTTTTGGAGGTTTAAGGCAAATGGAACGGTCGTTTTTTTTTCACATCAAAATGAACAATTGAATCGATGCATTTGTTGAGTGTTATCCCAGAAACAGGAAATGACTACTGTGAAGACCTGCTCATCGATAGGTGGATGAAATTGACAAGCGATTCAGATCAATATGGAGAGATAGGACAGGCAATATTTAACCGTCAACGACATAGCAGCTATCGGTGACAATGCAACATACTGAACTACACTTTTTTTTAATTAACAAATAATGATTACATATACAATAAAGAACTACTTCAAAGGATCAAATGTCATTTCAGCATTATATCTGTCTCTCGCCCACCAAAAAAAAATCCTTTTTCCACTCAATTTAGCTTTTTTTCTTTACTTTTTGTCTTCCCGCGGCACGGGTTTCTTGACTTGTTTCACTTTCCGCAATCTTCAATCGTTGTTCGCGTCCCTTCGTCGTTTTTTCTTTCTTCAACGTTCCACAATTTACCGTTAAAGTCTCCACTTCTCTCCATCATTTAATTTACTGAATCCTTTCTTAAACAACTCCCCTTACTATTCTTGTTTGCTTCTAAATTTTTCACTTTTGTTTTACTTCAAAATTACGCTTTCATTTTATTTCCTCAATATACGATCTATTTCTTTCACTTTAGTTTACATCTCTTTCACAAATTCTAGCAGCTACTTCCTTTGGCACACATTTTGCTGAAACATTTTAGATGCATTTCTTTGTTTTCAGACACCAGGTCTAATCTCTCTTTACTCAGTTCTTTGTAAACGTTAGCAATCATCATTACTTGCAATGATCTTGTTAATGCTAATCCAGTTTGCTGCTACAAAAAAATGAGTCCATAAAGAATATCAGCAAAATACCTTCTATTCTTGAGCATTTCTATAATGAATTAAAATATCTTTTCAATTCTGAAGTAGTTCGCAAAGATCACAGAAAAAACTTTCTATTTTTCCAGCAATATTTGTATTCTTGACCAATAGTATTTTTTCATAATTATTATAATTTATCAAAACTGTAAAATGATATGTTTCAAAATAATTCGAAGAAGAATAAAGGGACAATATTTTCCAAAGTTGTGTATTTTTTAATGATTTTATATGAATTGATGAGCTACAAAAATAAATATAAAAAGGAAACAGTAGCGTTGCATATCCACTTAGGAAATGAAAATTCTTTTTTGATATATAGGTAATATGATAATTTGGTATTTTGATATCTAGGTATTTTTGTAATGACCGTTGTATGACATCTGCCGATTATGATCATCTGAATAAAATGATATGTGATAGATATAGATGGACCACAATTCAAGTTAACTGTAACTTGTTAATTAACTTAGACATTTTTCTTTAGAAGATTATTAGGCAGCCTATTTATCCTTACTATTTCAAAGCTGTTTTGGGGGATAGTTTAGTTTAATGCTAAAGCTATTTTGAGTGTATACTTGAGACGTTCTATCCATTTATATCCATTAGTTTCTTTTATCATAAAGGTGTTTTCTGCTGCGTTTTTTAAAATTCTATCAACGATGTTGAATTATTCGTGCATGTGGACAAATAATTTGACTAGTCGCTAAGGAAAATTTAGAAAGATTATATCGTGTTTAGAATATGAAGTATCCTCTCTTCCAAGTGCATTAGTTAAGAAGTAATTTTACAATATTTGTATTTAATTGGGTTAATAAGAGTGGAGTACTTTACTGGCTTTGATGGCTAACTTGTGTCTTTGTTATTAGAGGCTTCGCACGTTTGTTAGGGGTATTTATATATATATATATATATATATATATATATATATATATATATATATAATGATTATAATTATTTTCCTATTTTCAAATCTGTCGAAGCCCTCAAACAAGGTCATGAGAGTTTTTTTTAATCTCCATTATCTATTCTCTATGTTTACATCAATTATTTGACAAGTTACTTAATCTTATAAAAACACTTTTCCAACTCAATTAAAATATGCTTTAGTATAAAGTATTCCATATCTTACCATAATTTCTAATTACTTTATACTTCCCCTATTTGGACCCTGCATATCTTTAAAGAACCATATCAATATGAATTTTTGTATTTGAAACTTTTCCCAGCTCTCTCTAAAGTTATCTAATGTTTTTATGTCTTTCATTTTTTTTATTCCGTAGTTCACTAAGATGTAACAAATTATACTATGTTATATGAGCTTTATAAAAAAAGCTTTACCAAATACAACTACATTAGTTTCAGCGATTCGTTATCTTTATGTATGTAAAACGTTTTCTGTGCGTCTTCCTCCATTAAACTAGGCCTGCTTTGGTCTCCATGTCAATGCACACAAAACAATGCAGAGTAGATCTGTGCCTTTGGAACCATTTCGGCATTCTTTCTGTTCCTCTGGGAACAATCTGTGGCTTGTTAGCGAGTAATACATCTTTTTCCTTATTTGAGCTGTTCGTATTTTTCACATCATAGGCAGGCACGTTATAGGTCTTTATTTTTGGGACGGTTCTTTTGAGAGGATCTTTTTGGGTTAATGTGGTCTTTGCTTTGGTTATCTGTTCTGGTACGTCTGTTTCTTATAGACATCTGTTCATTTCGAATGCTAGTCTGTCATGGGTGGCGGGGGATTTCATATACAAGATTCCATGAATTCCATCATGGCCTGGCGTTTTCCAGTTTTTTAGTGTTGTTCTGAGTAAATCGATGTGATTTTTCTCATCAACATTAGCTAATGGTCTTTCACTGAAGTTTGGGTGAGAACAAATCTCCCCAAGTCTCCAGTAGTCTTTTTAGGATTCTGACCGATCGCATTAATGCAGTAGTTTTATTTCCAAGTTATCCAATCCCTTTATCAATCTTTCGTTGACTGTACCAAGAGCACCAATTTCAATTACTATATTAGTCCCTTTCATGTTCCACAGCTACGCCAATTCCCTCGGAGGTCGAGGTACTTATCTTTGTTTTCACTTTCAATTTTACTTTGTGCTCCTCTGAGACATAAAAGTCCACAATTCTGCAAGTTCTTTTTTGTTTGATTATCTTAAAGTGTTGACGTCTGGCCGAGATTAATTAGTCCGTTTATATCTCAAAACCCCAGGGAAGTTTGTGCGTCATATTTTCCAAGATATATGCTATTTTGGGCATATACCATTTGTCACACGATCAAATTTAAATTTCTTGCACAATTCCCAGTGAATCTCGTTGCCCACCCAATCGTGTCTAGTTTTATACTATCTCTGAGCTGCATTCACTTATTATACGATGGATTGTTTCGTCTCTATTACCATATAACATAAATCTGCTGTTTTGTTGCGTCTTATCTATTTTTGCTTTGATATGATTGGTCCTTATGGCGTTGCTTTGTGCTTCTTTTAGGGGATATCAGTTTATCTCTAAGGGTTTCTCTTTCTTAGTGACTTCCATGTTTTCTTGTTTGAGTCATACATCTCTTACCTTATGTGTTCCGTTAGTATTTTCCACATCATATGTAGGCATGTTGGGCGTCTGTTGTTGCTTGGGCGTTCCTTTAAGGGTGTATTTTTTGATCAATGTGATCTTTTTTTAATAATCCATTCGGGTAGGTCTGCTTTTTGTAGGCATCTGTTATTTTCGAGTGCTAGTCGATCATAAATGGAGGTGAATTTCATGAACCAGAATCAACGTATGCTATCTTGACCTGGTGCTTTCCAATTGTTATACATTTTGAAAGTTTTTTTGCGTCAGTGTTTACTGATTGTTTTTCACTGGCGTTTGAATGACAATTCTCCTCAAGTCTCCTGGAATCTTCTCAGTATTATGGTCGATCTTAACAATGCTTCAGATTGAATGGTCTTTACTTGTACTCTGATTTCGAAGTATTGTAGTCACTTTATCAATCCTTCGTGTTCAATTGTGTTGTTTTAGTTCTCCGGCAAATCGTATTTATTTATCTCTTTTTCGTTTTCATAAAATATTACTCAATCATCAACAGGGATAGCAAAGTCCACTATTCAACAGGTTCTCTTATTTTGTACCATTTGGTAGAACGCTCAATTTTCCACTTTTTGCACAATTTCCATTGGATCTCTTTCTCCGCTCAATCATGTCGAGTCTTGTACATTTTTTGCTCTTATTTGTATAATTCGTTTTAGCGCAGAAGGAGTATAAGACGACACGACTGGGTCGGCAAGGTGATCCACTGAGAGATATGCAAAAAACTGAAATTTGACCTTACGAAAAAATGGTATATGCACAACCCAGCACCTGTCCTAGAAAATAACACACATAAACTCCTATGGGACTTTGACATACACACGGATCACCTAATCTCGGCCAGAAGACCAGACCTAATAATAATCAACAAAAAGAAAGACAACTTGCAAAATTGTCGACTTTGCTGTCCTGTCTGACCACAGAATAAAACTTAAAGAATGTGAAAAGAAGAATAAGTACATCGACTTTGCTACGGAGTTGAAAAGAAAAAATATGTAACATGCAGGGGACAATTATACCAATTTTGATTAGTGCGTTTGGAACAGTAACTAAAGAATTATTTAAGGAAATGGAGGACTTGGAAGTTGGCGGACAATTGCAGACCATCCAAATTACTGCATTATTGAGAACGGCCAGAATATTGAGAAGAGTTCTGGATACACGAGGAAACTTGCTGTCACTCAAATTCCAGTGAAAGACTATCAGCTAAAACTGATGAGAAAACTCTAATGAGTAAATATTGATAAAGTATCATAATTTTTCAGTTATTATTATTATTATTATTATTATTATTATTATTATCTTAATATCTAGACATTTAAAAATCATCTCTATATTAGTATTATGTCTTCTTAGACTTAGCTTTTGACCAAGTCAATAGTTTCATAGATATCTTCTCGAATTAGTTTGAATAACCTTTTGGGTCTAAGGTAGCAACTGTATTATAGTAAGCAGCATTCTCAACTCCCGGTAAGTCTTGTAACAGCCTTCACAGCCTTGGAGAACCCGTTGGACATTTGTTGGACCAACAATAAAGAGTCAATCACGTGAACACCCGAGATACATGCGCGAAACTGTCACATAATAATTGATGAATTTTTAAAAGTAGTCAGTTAGTAGCTGTTCGAGGTTAAGTAAAGACCTTAATTTTTGGGTCCGCGATTGATCGATTCAAAAGAAGGACCACTTAACTTTTCCATGTTATTAAACAGTGCCAGTGAGAGGTTTAAAAACGTGAATAATTTGAGTGGTATATTTTTTTCTGGGAACACGCATCAACTTCTTTTTTTCCTAATGTGTCTTTCGTCTTAGTCTCTGAAATTTTATTCTGGATCCTGACTCAATAAGATTTTTGAAGTCAAAATATTTAAAAGAGTGTGATCAGTGTGTGTATATAGTCATTCCCTAGCTATACAAACTCAGACGTGCTGGTCAAAAAGTCAATGTAATTTTGAAAACTATCTTTAATAATAAATGTTGCATAAACTCAAATTGAACAAACTAAACATCTGAAAATATATCTATAATGAATATTGAATTATATGTCCTTTGGATTTCTTAAGATATTCAAATCTGAAAATCTTTAGGGGCGCATTCCCTTGGACATTTTCTGCCTTGTGCATATACCATTTGGTATTATTATTTCACTCCTTGCGAGTTTTCCCCGCCAGCGTTTTTTGTAGGGTTTTCTCAAGATGACATTAATATCATTATAATTACTTGTTTCGTGGTTTTCAGACCAGGATTAGCTGATGGCTTTTCCACTTGAGTCTGAGTAACAGCAAGTCTCCACAAGTCTCTTCGACTCTTCTCGGTGTACTGGCCGATCTTAGCATTGCCGTAGTTTGGATGGTCTCTCTTCGCCCTCCAATTTCTAATTTTTCCAGCCCCCTTACCAAGCCTTTGGGAATCGTTCCAAGCGCACAAATTAGAGTTGATTTTACCCCGAATTTCCTGTACTATGTCTGAAAATGGTTTCATTACACCATTTCTGATGAATGGCTTCCAAAATATTGTTTGGCGTTGGAAAAATTTCTTTAAACCTTTTTCGATGCAATAAATATTTACTATAGTCACCAATGACTGCTATATCAGTGATGGTTAATCGTTATAAGAAGAGAGAATAATATAAAATCAATTCGTTTCACTGTTGATATTTGCGATGTATTATTCTCTTTCTGTTCAGTCTCTCAGGCCGTGGTAACGGGAAGAAATGAATAAAAGACAAAAAGTTTAAACTAGCTTTTTCGTAATCGTTGGAACCTCCCTTCTTGAATCTTTGAGGAAGACAAGCAGAGAATTTGAAATCAGTCATCTTATAATGGAGTTCACATAAAACTCAGTCTCAACTATTCCTCAGTCCTTTGCCATCGTAGGGCCACCCTCGGTCAAAAATAGTCTCTGTGACGTCGTTGCTAAAGTGTCATACTGTGACATCACCACATGTAGCGAGCTAAATCAAGAACATCCTATCATACTGAGCCCACTGAAGGAGATTTTAAAATTTGCCAACTCCTCGTTCTTCCAACTACATGCTTTTTGATTATACATCTAAAATCATCCAAGTTACATTTCGTTTCAATTTTACTTGAACTCATAGATTGTCCATGCAATCTAAATATGTACGTTGACCTGGCTAATTCATGATTCTTATTGTCTTTTCTTTCAGCCACTTTCGCGATGGTTTCGTTGAATAGGCAACAGCATTATCTTGTATCCAAGTGATATCATTTCTTTCCTCATTGCTTTAATTATCCCTCCTGTGTGCCTAAGAATATCTTATAAGATATAAGAATATCCTGTAAGACTAACTGTATCTTCTGCAAAGATTGTGACAAAAAGTGGCGTCCTTGATATGACACAAAAATGCATATGCTCTGCAAGTGATGCTCTAGGCCTGGAGATCTTATGAGTGTAGATTACCTGTTCATGACTATTACCACAAATCTACCCTGACCCAAAGTGGTAGTAGCTGATAGGGTCTCATAAATAGGTAAAATAGATATACTAAAAAAATCATTAGATAGAAATATGTTTGCCATATAACAGTAAATCAGTTGTATTATGAATAGTAACTTGAATTTTTTTGTTAACTATCAGTATGTGGGACTTAGAACTTTGTAAACAAATAAGTATTATTAGAAATAAATAATTATTATAAATAATATAAACATTTGCATTAGATCGGAATCACTGATATATAATTATGGCAAAAAAGTTCTGAGAAACAGCAACACAAAGCATGTAAACATGAATGTTTAATGAATGCCGTTCACGAGCCTCCACCAACAAAATAATCCCTGACGGGTTGACATGGTCTTATGTTCAGTCAATCGATCAACACTCGACTTAATTATTTATATTTAATATTTCACCAGATGTGGATGGGTCCCGAATTGCTAGATATGAATATTGTCCCAGTGCTCATCCGTATTTTAATTTTGTCCATCATTCTTCTTAGATCATCCTGATTTTCTTTTCATTTAGTTAACATTTGGTTTTGGATAATCTGTCATCATACAAATCTAAGTGGAAAAAATGATTCCTTGCAAGCAAAGGGTTTTAGTGACGGTTTCTGTCATTGATTTCAAATTTATGATAACGTATTAAGTTTGACTATATATTTTCATAATATTGTTTTATTAAGTGTGAAACTATTTTTCTACTTCCATGTGTCAACAGCATATTGGATCGATATAACAGCGTTGCGTTTTCTCCTGTTTTCCACTTTTCGAAGCTCTCTCTCTCTCTCTTTCTCTCTCTCTCTCTCTCTCTCTCTCTCTCTCTCTCTCTCTCTTCAGTTCTTTCGATCCTGTTTTAAGTTTGATTATACTTCGATGGGAGCTGAAAACATGTCACGATGTATTAATTTGACAAACACCTTCCGATTCGTCGTTTCAAAATCGTAACCTTCCATCACGTTCTAACTTATACGCCTGCGCATATGCTCGGAATTTTGGCACGCTGAAAAATCGAAGGTGTGCTTGCATGTCCACAAGTGTTTTGCCCCTTTTCATATTTCCTAGCTTTCAAATTCGTTTAGGAAAGAAAATCGTGCGGTGAACGACCATCTGTCGACCATGTCAAGTAAAGTGACATTTAACTGATGTGATGTTGGAAAAGCATATTATGACTCAATAAAAGGAACTACGAATTATGCATGACAATTACTCTTTAGTTAATGTTTTATCTCTGCATATTCTCATCTGTGTAAGCCTCCGCATTTGCTTTGATAAATTCTATGGATTTTGAACGTTTTCTTTATACTTAAAAGCTATAATAAAGTAAAAAGATAGTTTCTACATTTAAATTCACCTTCACATTTGCTCTATTATTTTAGAGGTCAAGTGAAATTATAAATGCTTAAACCTATTACTTAATTAAAAGTACCAATGAGCCGGCCGAAATCATGAATATATACCCGTTTGAATGTTAAGTACCACCTTATAATCAAAAAATGTATTTAAAATATATTGTAACAAAATGTATGCTTTATTTTTCTCTCTTTCTTTCTTTCTTTCTTTCTTCCAATTTTATACTCTTCTTTATTCTTTCTTTCTATCTTACTATTTCTTTGCTTCTTTCTTCCTGTTATATATTTTTCTTTCTATCTTCCTTTTTGATTCACAGATTTATTTTTCTCTATTAATTTTTCATATTTTTTTAGCTTTCCTCTTAAGCTTACTTTCTCCTAATACAATCTTTTTGATGGGGCATATTCTCATGCCTTCGTCAAAGCATCAAATTCTACCACGCGATGATGAGTGCATCGATCAATTTTCATGTGTATCACGTTTTAGGTTGAAGGCAAAATGATGTACTCTAATATGCGTTACACATGTATCACGTTAGTTGTCAAGACACATTATTCCACTGAAGAACAAATTCGCATTAATTCAGACTTTTTAAAAATTCCTTGAGCAACAAATCTTTGACAGAGCATGTGCTGCGATTAAAAACTCAAATATATTGTAATACCAAACAGCGTGTCTGAATAAAATAGCAATCATTCCATGTTGTTGCTATGTCAGTACTAATGCATGGCTGCACCAATTTGGCTATAAAAAATGCTTGGAGAAAAAATTATTGGAAACTATTCGAGTATGGTGTGTACTATTTAAAACAAATCCTAGAAGCAGAATAAAATTTCAGAGACTAAGACGAAAGACACATTAGGAAAAAAAGAAGTTGATGCGTGTTCACAGAAAAAAATATACCACTCAAATTATTCACGTTTTTAAACCTCTCACTGGCCCAGTTCAATAACATGGAAAAGTTAAGTGGTCCTTCTTTTGAATCGATAAATCGCGGACCCAAAATTTAAGGTCTTTACTTAACCTCGGACAGCTACTAACTGACTACTTTTAAAAATTCATCAACAAAACAACAGATGTGCAACCACTTCCCTCTCATGTTGCTAAAATTCCAATTAAGACGAGAAATTCATGCTGAAGAAATAAATACAAACTAATGAGTGACATTATCTTTTGGACTTCTAGACATAAACACATCAGCCTTGTCCGATCGGCAAGAAACTTACATTATTCAGTACCGCACGGACACTGGATGTCGTCAAGGGAACTTACTAAGAGCGATGGCCAATAAGCTCAAATGCTGAGAGTCAAAGGAATTCTTGTTATCAGAATGCCGAGATGATTATGATGATGATATTAGTTGTCATGTTGTTTGAACGCATAAACCTGAGCATTAGTGCCGACTTTTTGGATGAGAGCTAAAAAAACTACTATAATCAGTTGTCTTATAGAAAAGCTTGCAACAACAGACTATGTAGAGAAATGAACCAAGACCGGAAGACAAAGAAAATGCATGTCCATCAAAATAAGTTGCTGATGAAACTTACTTGAAAAGAACCCAGTTCAAAAAATCATTTCTTCGGAGACCAATAGCATATCAAGTGTATCCGTCAACTCTATAAGAGGCCAAAAGGCTGATCAGCTTATTTGACGACCTCCTAATCGAGAATTTATTTATAAAACAAAGACAGGAAATTTTAAAGGTGTATAAAAGCATAATTAGTTAAACTCGGTCTTTAAAGATGAGGAACTGTTCCAATGAGAAATAGCTTCTCTTACGTGTAATTGATTGCAAAGCTCAAATATGTTCAATATGGGGAACATTATACCGCCAACTTAAAATCAAAAAAGAGGATTCATTTGATTATGTCTCTGAAGTAGCTGTTCCAGTGACAGCAAGTTCGTTCTTACGATATTGCTTAGCAAATCACACATTCAATATTAGAAAGTGAAAGTCCTTAAAAAGTTCGTCCAAATTAATTATGATTATCACCGACTATCATCAGATTCTATATTTGGGGATTAGACAACGTGTAATGAAGAAACATGTGTAGTGAAATATCATTGATACATACGAGGCCTGAAAGCAACCAGATATTAACCTTATAAAATGGTTATAGGATATTTTCAACCGGAAGGTGTAAAATACTATCCCTATTGTTCAAAGGTTTGCACAGAAACAATATGAAATGTGGTACAGCATTTGTCAGATATAAATCAGACGAAAGATAAGAAACATGCATTGGTATTTAGAAAGTCACTCGTATGAATAGCAGGTTTACATAATATTTATATCTTATTCATATACAGCAAACCTAAATATTCACAAGTATTTTCTAATAACTTGGTTTCAGAGACGAGCAAAAATAGTCTTGTCTTTGAGATAACTGGACATTGCATTACTTACACTGCTTGCATTAAAATGCACATTTTTTCGTATGGTATGTTTCTTAATTACTTATACTCGCAATTGCATAACATGCATATTTTGCAGTTAGCCCTGGCAATAATTTACTTTATGATCCTGTGGGTCAAGACAAGTTTGAATTTAGTGAAGAGATTTGTTCAGTTTGGTTTTGCTTCGCTGTCATTCTATCAACTTCTTATTGGATCATAATGCGAACATTTAATATATTTAAAATCTTTGATGATTATCATAGTCACTCATGTTTTCAAAGTTCTATTCAATGCAAACAATTTGATCAGTTATATGGTTTAGCATGTAGCTAATGTAATGCTAATAATTCTCAAACGCGTCGATTGAATAAAACTCGAACAAGTACTGGAAATCCATGTCATGGTGAACTTTTTAAAAATCATATAACTTCCAAGAGCACCAAAATTTGCGCTTTAACCCAGTATGCAGTTTACTACACTGGACACCGAGTTTATCGTAGTAGGTATTACGCCTCTACAGCAGAAGCAGTCAGCGTTTACTTAGACTTGTCGACTAAGCTAAGAAAGGTCTAGTGACTCGTAACTTTTAAGCAGGATTAATGTAGGTGTAGCTAGGAAAATATTGGGATAGATACCGATGGCTTCTCTGTATCTTTAAACACACACACACACACACACACACACACACACACACACTCTCTCTCTCTCTTTCTCTCTCTATATCTCTCTCTCTCTATCTATAAATATATATATATATAGTGATGTAATGGTTACTATCGAAGGTAATTGACATAACCCGATTTCTAATTCCTGGAGGAGGATGTATGCATTTCACATGGCCAATATTTTTTGGATAAGTATGAATTCAAATATCTCATCAAGAATTATGGAAAAAAGGTGTTTAGCCTGAGTATAAAAACCGGATTAAGAGATAGAAAACATTGAATACAAACCTATAAAATCCTCTTAAAATTGAACTTGTGTCACCTTCTGCTCATGCAGATAGGTATATATATATATATATATATATATAGTCATCCACCGACGGACTGCTTCGTTGTATCACAATGCTTCAGAGTGGATAGACGCGTGAGATGCTTTAAACTATTATTGAAACACACCTGACATTACGTCAGTCAGACATTTTAGCCCTGAGCCATCGTCTTTCCAGCATAAGTGAAGGATTTTTTTTACGTATAACTTTCTACACACACGTTATTGGCTACGTGCATTGATCAATTCACGAGCAGAGCAATTACATTTCACTGTATGTGGCAGCTGGAAAATTTCGCCACGAGATAGCAAACCCCATCGATGTGTGGAGTATCTATCCATCTATCTATCTATCTATCTACAGATTGTTTTGTTGTATCAAAACTCTTCAGTGTGCCTAGATTCGCAAGATGCTTCAAGCTGGGATATATATATATATGTGTGTGTGTGTGTGTGTGTGTGTGTGTGTGTGTGTGTGTGTGTGTGTGTGTGTGTGTGTGTGTGTGTGAGAGAGAGAGAGAGAGAGAGAGAGAGAGAATAAGTAATTAATGGGAACTGAGAATTTGAAAGAAAGAAATTAGGAAACTAACTTAGAAAAAAGGAAAAACAAAATTCGCTGATTTTAATCACATGTACTTGATGGTAAAATTGAAGGAATTAGTGTTTTCTGAAGCATGGGAAATTCCAAGTGTACAATCTATACTTAGAAGGGCAGCTCGAGTGCTTAACAAAATAAAAGGTCTGCATATAAAATGAATTCGTCGTGATTATAAAAATCAATAGTTCATATAATCAAATAGAATCAATAATCTCATCATTACTGATAATCAATGCTCAACGTTTTTTTTTAAACAAATCGATAAATTGCGCCATTAATAAAAATCAATATTTTACCATCATTTCATTACACTAGTTGTCTTTTGAATGAAAGAAATATGATCGATCAGATTAATGTTTGTGTATTATTTTTTGGCATTAGAAAAAAAATCTCAAAAAGCGATCTAATCAAAAGCAAAGTTTTTGGCCAAAAGGGAGAACACACAACTGTTAGGAATTCTGAAAAAAATTAAACGGATTTATTCGTTAACGCTCTTTCTTTCAGTTGATTGATTCCCAAAGCATTGCATCAGAAACTTTTATTCAAATACTGTCGAAAAATCAAATTTGAACTTTTTCAGAATATGGGACAGAATATATTTTGTAGCTATGAAAAAAGAAATAGAGTTCTAAAACACTATATGACCCCTTATAAATATATATATATATATAGTCATCCACAGACAGTTTCATTGTATCAAAACTCTTTAGTGAGGCTATACACGTGAGATTCCCGAAGCTGGGATCGAAACCTGTGCAGACTCATACGCCATTCGTAGATTCTCCTACTCAGTCACATGGAAACTAGTGCAAGGGAAGAGATTTTAAACGCACATGAATCACTTTGTTTTTTTTTACATGTCTCCACTTAACGGTTACCAAAACCTCAATTCATTCGAAGAGTCTTACTTTCAGTGAGTGGCAACCGTTAATTCCCTTGCTAAAGATCACAGGTGAGGGGGAGCATAAATTGACATCTACAGACTGACTGTTTCGTTGCATCCTAACTTTTCAGTTAGGCTAGACAAGCGAGATTCTTGAAAATGCGATTGTAACCCGGCTGAATCATACGCCAGCCGTAGATTTTAGCGCACAGCTACGTGGAAACTAGCGTAAGCGAATGGATTCTAAACGCATAAATATCACTTTGGTTTTGTTTACATATATCCGCTTTACAGCAACCGAGAGTTCAATTCATTCGAAGAACCTTATATATGAGATGAATGATACCAATATGAAATTGACCGTCAACATCTTTATTTCGATAGGATTATCTGTAAGTGTTATGTAGAACAAAGACGAAGGATCAAAGATAATATAATACTAGTAAATGGTATGGAAACTACTGTTATATTTTGACCCTCGCCCCGGCCCCAAAATGCTATTCCAAGGTGATGCACCGGAAGGAAGTGACACATTCCAATGGCTAGTAATCGAAAGAGATCGCGTGGGCGGATTAAGGCTTATGATATGGGACAAGGTGAAGGTCCCATTGTGTCACTACAGTGATGCACCGGAAGAGAGTAACCTCTGAACTGCATGTCAGTTATTTCAAAGCGATCATGTAGGCGTTGAATTATTATATTATTGAGTTGAGTTGGGTGCCAAAGCAGTTGCCAGTAGAATTCCAGACAGCTAGAGACCAGATGTGGTATGGAAAGCCACACCCGACCGAGAGGGCCCTCGGAAACCCTCGATGGAGTTAGGGGTCCAGAGAAAATGCTGATAATATGCCATAAAGAAAGCCATCATCCAGCAGTGGACCCCAAGACCTCTGGTTGAGCATCTAAGAAAACAAGAAAGACACAACGTGACGGTCATAAGTAGTGGGGGTCAAAAGATGAAGTTTATGTTCGGTCTCCAGCACCCTCTCACATGCAACCCTTGAGTAACCCTTTTCAAACCTTACAAATAAAGTGAGAAGTAAATATATTTGTAAAGAAGTCTTTCTGCTTCCTTTCTTCATGCGTCTTTCTGTGTGCGTCTGTCTTTACTATTATTGAGTCGTTATGATACGGCAAATGAGTATATAACATTATCCGATTTGGTGCTTATGCCAGCAGAATCCTTCAAGGATTCAGAACGAACCTGGTTACCGTAAACGGCAGTTTTAAGCATCACAACTCGACATCAACGAAGAGAGACAAGGAAAAATGCTGGAATTGAAAGAAGTAGGAAGAAAAAACAAGAACAAACAGGCAACTATAAGAGGAACGGACCGGCGCTGAGGGAACAGAAAGAAAAGAAGAAAACAATGCAACGTGCTGGAAGATAAGAAGAATAAAATTAAAAAAAAACAAAAAACATTAGTAAGTACATCCCTCATTCATATAATTCTATCTCTCTGTCGATTAATTTGAATAATTGTGAAAGATTAGTTGTAATGACAAGGGCCTTTCTAGAGGCATAAAATTGGAAATAATTTTTTTTTTAAATCTGTGGTCCCTAGATAAAAATTGAAATTACTGCTATGTGTAATATTGTATCGAAGTGAGGGAGGAAAAAAGAAAAGAGAAAGAAAACAAAAGATTACTAGGGCACAGTTGCTGTCCGTTTTTTGATAGACAGCAATAGTAAATAAAATTTATGAATGGGATTTTTATCGTAATAAGGTCTCTGTAGTAACTTGTCAGTGGTCCAGACAAGTGGTGATTGAAAATTAGAATTTCAGTCCAAAATCTGGAATCCCGCATAACTGTAGTCAAGATCTTTTGGGCAAGTTTTTATATTTGGAACTTGTGGATTGGAAATGAGAATTTTAATCCGAGAAATGTAATCCTGGGAGCATCAATGGGATTGTTCAAGGATTTCGCACATTGGTGGTTTGTCTGAATAATGCGCATATAATTTTTCGATATTTATGAAGTAGGGAGAATCGATATTTTCGGCGCTAGTAGAATCAGGCCGGTTGTTTTCTGTGGAAGTTGTTGATAGCAATTATTGGAGACATGGGTATCGTCTCAGATTTGTCGTGGTCCATATGGATTGAAAATGATCTTGCCGCGGAGGCAGAGTAACTAAGAGACAGATGATTTTTTTGTGTCTGACGAGGCAGACAGGTATTTTGTGAGTTCCCCCTGGAGTGAAGCTTTGAGATTGTTATTGGGGAAGATATTTTGAAACAGGGTTTTGGATGTAATTATGAGATGCGCGGAATTTTGACGGAACCAAGTGTGACGAAGATTCGCAGATTCGGAAATATTTTGAATTGGGAAATGTTGGCAGAATTTAAAAGTTTGGGTTGTTTAGAAAGAAACCCGGGATATTTTGTGAAAAGAAAAAAAAAGAAGAAGAAGAAGGCTCGTAAGCTATTGAAAAAGTTGTATTATAAATCAGGCTTAATTTATGGTACTGTAGACTGAAATTGAATAAACTGGGAGGCGAACCTTTAGTTATCGTGTTAAGGTAAAGACAGAGAGGTAGATATAAGGTTGAAAAAAAAGGGACATTGAATTTGTGAAAAAAAAATGAAAAAAAAAAAAAAGAAAAAAAGAAAGGAAAACCAAAACAAAAACAAAAAGCTACAGGACAATGAAAATGGCGAAAAAGAAAAAAAAGCAAAAAGAAAAAAAAAAGAAAGAGAAACTTGAACATTGTTGAACACAGCATAAGGAAAAAAAGAAAGAAAGAAAGAAAGAAAGAAAGAAAGAAAGAAAGAAAGAACAGGCATTTTTAGTAAAATAGACAGTACATAGATTGAAAAAAGAAGAAAAGAAAACTGAACATTTTTGAACTGTGATTGTAATATTGTTTTGACTTGTTGTAAAGTGAAACTTTTTGAGTTTGAGTTTAAAGGCGACATTAGGAATTTTTTTTTCCTGTTCATATTGTGTAATTTGACGAAAACCATTAACAGAGGATTTTATTCTACGTTTACTAATATTTGCAATTATATTGATTCTAAATCTTTTTTTTTAGAATTTGGGGTTTTCGTGGAATGGGAAATATTTTTGGGGGGGGTTCTGTTTTTGAGGAAATCGTGGGCTGACCTGGGAGTAGGACAGACATTCATTCAAGGGGATTTACAGTTTGTTGTTGAAAGCAATTCTATCGAAGAATTCGCCGACCCATGAAGCTGTTAAGGGCCTATTTGGCTTCTATTTTTTTAGTTTGGAGTTCCGAGGATGGAATAAAAGAAAAAAGGCGTGGCCTACTCCAAAATTTTGTGGATAATGTCTGAGTCTTTCAGTCCCGATGGTGTTTTGGATTCGTGTGTGATTTGGCAAAGTGAAACGGATCTGGGAAAGGCGAGGTGCCTATATATTGGTAGCCAAGAGGGTTCCTGATTAAATTGAAAAGAAACCCAGCGCGAGTTTGATCAGGTAAAGCATGTTTCCTCAAGGGCTTGCAAACCAATGGGCATGGAAACAGAAACTTAATGAAAAAAATGGGTAACACATTGCTAATTAGTATTTTGCGTGGACTATTTTAGGTGGTTTACAGCATGCGTGCCAGATTGTGATACATTTGGATGTATTGTGATACGTTGTTTTGGGCCATGATTTTTGTAGTTTTTGTGGAATGCTTTGGGCCTTGAAGATATTGTGTTTTAGTTTATGGAATTCTCCGGTTACTCCAGGTAGGAACCTGTTGAGCAAAGAACCGGAGTGTGGTCATGAGGAATCCAGGTGAAATGTATTGCTGGAATGACCACGGTCACCAAGTTTGTGACCAGGATCTAGGACCAGAGTATGGTCCTGTTAGGGTTTTGAAATTTCTTCAAGGTATAATGTAGGGCCCGCTGTGTTGAGAAGATAAAAAATGCATCCGTACGGTACCTTGATGCACGCATGTCAAGATGACCAACCACGCAAAGATAGTAAGAGAAATTTAGATAATAATTAGCAGGGCAAGTGTTACATAGAGAGAAGGTCGCCCTCTAAGTAAGATTTTGTTTGCTGTAGTTCAAGTGATTCTTTTTTATGTTTTCAGCCATTATTGTTCTTTGTAAATTATTCTGTAAAATATGTGTGAGGTGGATGGAGATGAACGTGAAGAAAATTCCACATGTGGAATTTTGAAAAATAATTAACGGATGAATGTTATATTTTGACCCTCGCCCCGGCCCCAAAATGCTATTCCAAGGTGATGCACCGGAAGGAAGTGACACATTCCAATGGCCAGTAATCGAAAGAGATCGCGTGGGCGGATTAAGGCTTATGATATGGGACAAGGTGAAGGTCCCATTGTGCCACTACAGTGATGCACCGGAAGAGAGTAACCTCTGAACTGCATGACAGTTATTTCCGCTTGATGACGATTAAACATTCGATTTCAAAGATCCAGTGGGCGATAGTGTGGGCGTTGAATTATTATATAATTGAGTTGAGTTGGGTGCCAAAGCAGTTACCAGTAGTATTCCAGACAGCTAGAGACCAGATGTGGTAGGAAAGGCCACACCCGACCGAGGGGACTCTCGGAAAGCCCCGATGGAGTGGACCCTAACATCAGGAGAACAAGACACAACGTGACGGTCGTAACAGTGGGGTCAAAATATGAAGTTTATGTTCGGTCTCCAGCACCCTCTCACATGCAAACCTTGAACAACCCTTTCGAACCCTTGCAATAAAGTGAGAGGTAAATATTTTTCTAAAGAAGTCTTCTTGCGTCTTTATCATGCGTCGTTTATTACTGCGTCTGTTATCATTGCGTCGGTATGTATCCAGTAAATATATGAATGCAACACTACAGGAGTCAGTTATTGTAGGCAGTAAAATGACAATCATAGATAAACCTGTGCAAGATAAATACAAGCGTAGGCATGACTGGCTGGAAAGTATGTCATTGATAATTGTGCAAATGACGGAAATTTTGATCATACAGAAAAATGTAATATACACAAGCTGTAATCTGCCCTAGAAAAAAAAATACACAAAAATGCTCACGTCCTGTACCAACGAATCTATTAATTCATGTCAATAATAAAAGCATAGAACAAGTAATTAAAGTATATATATATATATATATATATATATATATATATATATATATATATATAGGGGTTTATGAGTAACATGTAAAAGAAAAGTGACATATTCAAGACAATGTTTTCTATACTATAGTTTTCAGTTCAGATTCCACAAATTACTTTCTTTAAAAGTTCCTCATCTTCTTATGTACCCTGAAAAAAAATCATGTTTTCATATGGCTAACTTTACGTAAAGGTTCTCGAGATTCTAAACCAGACTAGAGTTGATATTTGATTTAAAAAAACAACTCTTGAAGAATACTTAGAAATTGCACTATAATTAATAATAAAAAAATAGCCAACACCGTAATGCATGCTTTAATATACACAATATCAAATATACAGTTAATATAACTTAAACACGGTGAAGTATCATAAATAGGGATCTCTAGATGTTCAGATTCTAAAATATCAACAGTAGCCAAATACCATAAGCGTAAAGTGCAAAATCAATATCGCCCTTCAGGTTCTATGCCGTCTAATCAACCAAATGAATTTGTAGGTAATCAGTTAATCAAACAATAATTATCTGGCTCATCTCTCCCTCTATATATATATATATATATAGTCATCCACATACAGACTGTTTTGTTGTATCACAACTTGACACTTAGGACGATTGAAGGTGGGATCGAACACTGTCCAACTTTACGTTAGACTTAGTATCATACTGCTCAGCCAAAAAAGCGAACCCCGTCAACTCGCGAATTATAAGGTATTAAGTGGTCGCTTTCATTTGTTTACATTTTTGCCTTACCGCATGCCAGAGTGCTCAATTCATTCGAAGAGCTTTACATTATGCGAGTGGCAGCCGTAAATTCCTTCGCCAAAGTGCTCAACGCCCGTGGGGGAGCGTATATATTGTCATCCACAGACTGTTTCGTTGTATCAGAACTCATCTGCGTGGCTAGACACATAGGATGCTTGGACAGTGTCAATTCTGGTTTTATCTGAGGATCGGCCTCGTGAAACTCAGTGTCATGAGATTTTAATCCTGTTTTCATTGTTACTCTGTCTTATGTTTGAAACGTTTGTTCTCAGTTGATATTATTCAACATGTTTTAGAATAGAGCACTCTAAATATTTTACAGATTAAAAACGCTTGTAACATTAAATTTTAACTCTCTCTCTCTCTCTCTCTCTCTCTCTCTATATATATATATATATATATATATATATATATATATAAATATACCCCAAATTATATATGGCAGTAATATTATTTTTGTTCCCATCGTCATGTTGCAGCATGTGTTCTTTCCAATATCAATTAAATAATAATATGCATATTTATTACGCTATATTTTCTCGACTTTTGCGAAATAATTTTAGCTCTCTTTACCTTTATAATGGATATATATTTTTTGTTGCTTTTTTTAAAATTCTACTGCGCTAAAAAGTGTTCCTACATTTTGCTTGTAGGGGGATTTTCCCAGTGATGTAGTGGCTAACGAGTTAGATTGTTACATTGTCTTATGTGAGTTCGAACTCTAGTCACGCTATCATGTTCACGTTCATACTAATGCACTTGGGGAACGTTTCCACCCACAGCTATGAGTTAAACTGTTGCACTTCTGATTTCCTGTAACGATGACCTTGGGATTAAAGAGCTCACGAAGATTGATATTTCATTTAACAATGAACTTTTCATCATGTTTTGTTATTTCAGTAACATGTACACAAAATCTGAACATAATATTTCAGATTAATTCATTAGATCTGATGACGTTATTCCTCCTTTTCGGACGTTTCACTTCTCATGATCATAATATATTTATACCCTCAGTATTTGGATGGTTATATTGCTTGTAAAATTATCGGTATGATATGAATTTTGCTAGTGAAGTGTCACAATGATGAAAAGAGCTCAAATAAAAATAAAGCGAAAAGGAAAAAAACTTTAACCGTTTTTAAATATCTGTCACCACATCATCATCATGTCGTGCCACCTGCACTGATCTCCTTACCCCACTCCCGCCACCCTTCTCTATTCTCCATCGCTTCCGGTAGGTCTTCAAGGCTACATCCTGTATCGGCACTGAGCTGTTACATATAGGTCCTAGCTGGTCGTCATGCCTTTGCTCGTCCATGTGAGGGGGTCTACTGGAGTACGTCATTCATGAGTTCGTTCCTACTTCCCATAGTTTGGTTTCTTTGTTTTGACGGTATATTAACCTTCCTTAATAACTTAAGGCCAAATCCATTTTTCCAGAAAAAACACCTTAGTGATATTATTTACCGCATAACTGGGTTGATAACTTTCCTCAGGGTAATTGTCTTCAAGTAAACCAATTAGCACGACCGGTGTTCGAACTCGCATACTTCATTTCTGTAGTTAAGCGTTTTAACCATTACGCCACGAGGACATTACTTTTGCTTTGTGACCAAATAACAATAATACAATTTACTCCCCAAATATTTTTAGGACTCCTTTTGTACATTAATATATTCGTTTTTATTGTGAAATTTCATAGACCTATTTGACATTGCTCATTTCTTTTCTCAGCTGACATAGAAAATACTGACTTGGGAAACATTTATCTTCTCATTAATAATTCGGACAATTTTCATCATATTTATTAATATACACCACACAATTTCGGCTAATTTGCCCTTCTGCCTTCTTCGGGAGTTTCTTGTCGAACTCGTGAGTCTTCAGGTTAAATTTGGTTAACTTCAGAGAACTTCAAGCTACACCCTATATTTGATCCACGGGGCTATGTTGTTCACCAATTCGACAAAAATCATCAGAAGAAGGCTGAGGAGTACATTTGTAGAAACGTTGTCTATTAAGCAATAAAGATGAAGACAATGCTCGGAATACTCAAAATAATATGAATTAACAAGCCTCATCACATAAATTCAGACAAATACTCATAATATCCGTAAAATTGTCCCCTTTCTAAGTATTTTGTGTATTACTATTTGACTCATTACAGATTATATATATATATATATATATATATATATATATATATATATATATATATATATATATATATATTCAATTACCATGCATATCTTAAAGTATTTATTGTTTGTAGTGAAGAACAAATTGCGTGCGAAGAGAATAGATTTTATAGAAATGCTGTCACGAATTTGTTGGTAAAATTAATTCATACCAGAGATTCCATATATTTCATATCATCTATTTGAAAGCAACTTGTCTTTTCCATTATTCCTACCGAATAATTAATGCAACAATCGTAATGATATCAATTTTACGCATAGCAGTTACATGTCATTGATATAAACAACATGTATCAATAAATGAATCATGCATAATATTTGCATGTATATTTTTAAAATATTGTAAATATCTCATTTCAATTCAGACATTATGCCACTGTCGAATGTTTGATAAACTCAAAATTCCCTAAAGTTTAATCATGAGTAATTACTATAATAACAAATATAATCTCAAATAAATATTGGTAATAAATATTTTACGCTTGGTATCAAGAATTTATATCAAAGGAAAATATTAAACAGATCTATTTAACACGTGTATTGCACTCTGAGAAGTACTGGGGATTTCCAGCTGTTGAAATGGCAAACGTGCTGGAATATATAGTGTAGTAAGCGAGTTCAAATTCCAGTGGGGCTATCGCTTTTTCCTTCGGAATAATACTATTGGGAATGAAAAGAACCCTATAATCCCTCCCCACTAGGAGTTACATAGTAAAACTAGCGTTCTACTAGAACAGTTTTGGCATTGAATATCCCACGAAGATTGATAGGCCATTTAACAGCGAAACCAAACCAATCAAACAGATAATACCTCTCTGGATCAGGTGGCTTCGAGTATGTTAATAGTTTTACTTTACAATTCACAGATCTCCTGAAGTGAAGTCTCACCATCAGATAAATTTTAGAATCCTATCCAGGACATTTGATGAAGAAGTAAACTGAAATCATCATCATCAACATCATGTTGTCGTGCCGCCAGCATGGATATCCCTGACTCTTTCTCGCCACTCTTCCCTATCGTTCATACCTTCTGGCACGTCCTCAGGGCAAAAGCAGGGTGACCAGCTCGGCCTTGTGAGGAGATCCATAGGAGAACATGACTTATGGGCTCGTCCCTGCTTCTCCAGCAGTGACCTACAGTTCTGATTCGTCAAACTTGGATAGTTTTCGTGATGGGAGGTAGGTGGCCGAATAGTTGTTGCTTTGTTGGGTGTTGCCTCCTCCAGGACATGTTCAAAATTGCTCACAGCATTGTTGTGTAGTTGCCGTCCTGCTTTTTCTCCATCCGTTTAGTCACCGTCCATGTAGTGCATCCATATAGCAGTATCGACACGACCGCAGCTTGAAAGAAACAGCGTTTTATCGGTCAGGTCTGACTTTCATATGACCGATAGCCTATCGATACCTGTCCAAAATTATATTTATAAGATTGCCATGAAAAGTTAAGGAAATTAGAAAATAATTCAAATATAAGAATATATGGAAGTAAATTTGATGGCTATTTTCAAACGTAGAGTGTAAGACGAAAGCAGGGAACGACGAAACAGTAGAACGATGGTTTGTCGGTTTCTTTGTTTCAATGGCATATCAACCTTTGTAGGTTATTAAATGCTAAACCTATTCTCCTAGAAAACAGTAGTGTTTTTTTAACCCATAGCAGGAAGGATAAGGAGGTTCATACCTTTCCCAAGGGTATTTGCCCGAAAGTGAACGTAATAGCGCGACTGGAGTTCGAATTCACTTACTACGATTCTGCAGTCCATCGCGTTAACCATTACACCACGAGTACACCCCCAGTAGAACTATGATATGAAATAAAGAAATGATGCGGAAAAAAAAATAAACAAAACACAGGAGAAATGACGCCTGCATGAGTGACAAGGGAACGTTGTAAGAAAATGGCAATTGATAGAAGTCTTTGGATTGGCCATCACTTGAACCTCTCAACATCGTATGAACATGCACAGAACATGACAGCCAGCTTCAGAGAAGATACGTCCATCGACCAGATAATAAAATTCAAGACGTTGCTTTTTTTCTCTTCCATCTTTTGGAAGAGATCAACAAAGTGAAAGCAATAATGCTAGTCTCACAAACGAATGTCAGGTAAAGGAGCACATGTCTTTTCTCCGTTGATGATTAACATTTGATGAGACGAAATTATCTTAACAAGTGGATATCAAATAAAATTACGCTATTCCCTCGTTTAACATATTTATACAACAAACGGACCCAAAGTAAATCACTTGGGAGAGATAAATCTGGGATTTCCTTCAATTACAATCTGCTTTATTTTTGGTTAGAGTTTTGAAAATCACCTAAGAGGTGAATTGTTATTCAAAGTCTGAAATGTCTTTGATATTGACGTAAATAACGCAAATAGATATTACAATCAAATGTTTTGTAGTTCATTTCACCTTTTTTGCCGACGGATTTGCTGGACAGATTAAATATGCCGATTCCAGTTTATTTTTAAGATCATGATTGGTACACTATCTTAAAAGTATATGTTAGATAATGCCATTGGGCGATAATGTTATGCGGTTCTCTCATATTAACTGCTAGAGTCCATTTATTAATGCCAGCATATAATATAGGAGGTGTTATTATTTTTAAGTGATGGCGGGATGATTGCCAATCTAAAAAAAGGAAGATGTTCTTATAAAAATTGTCATCTTTAAAATAAGAAATATTATCTGATTATATATATATATATATATATATGTATATATATCTGCAAAAACTATTAAGAAAAAAGTTACCGGTAAATTTCAAATCACACTACCACACATACACACACACAATTCCCGCGCGTGCACACACACAGAGAGAGAGAGAGAGAGAGAGAGAGAGAGAGAGAGAGAGAGAGAGAGAGAAAAAACTATTAGTAAAATCCGAAAACATTCCAACGCATACAGAAACACACAATGACAAAAACATATAGAATATCAAAGAAGGGTAAAGCAGTCTAAGGTAATCACACTCTAAGGAAAAGAGAGGAAGACTTCTATATAAACCATAACCAATTGAAAATCATTAAAACTGCAAACTCTAATGAGTTCATGCCTAATTGACTACTCTTTTAACAAGGCCTTTTGCCATGTATGTTCCCGGACTAAAGCAACAAGCTGGAAACATACACGTATGTAAGAATGAAATAAATAAATTCAAAAAATACAAATATCTTCGTAGACCTACCTATTTAATATATATATATATATATATATGTGTGTGTGTGTGGGTGTATGTGTGTGTATGTGTGTATGCACACGCGCCCTTGTTTGTGTATTTGCGTTTAACTTGGTGAAAAATTGGAGAAATAAACCTAGATTCCTTTTCATTATATTTAGACAGAAATAAACCTTATCTAAAATATAAACTAATGCTGTACAGCCCCATGTATGTATATAGTACCAATTGTATTTTTCTACAAAGATGACTTTGGATTTCTTTCTTTGTTTAATGGCATGCCAATCATAGAAGGTTATTTAACGTCATGTATGAATATAGTAACAATTGTATTTTTCTACAAAGATGACTTTGGTTTTCTTTCTGTGTTCAATGGCATGTCAATCATAGGAGGATATTTAATGCTAAAGTCATCTTTCTTGAAGAACAGTCGTAGTACTATTTAATCCGTACCTGGGAATGTAAGGGGTTCATACCTTTCCCAAGGATATTTCTCTGAAAGTAATCATAATCGCGCGATTGAACTCCCCTTCAACGAGTTTGCTGTCCAGCACTTTAACCATTCACCACGAGCCATCCCCGATAGCTTTGGGTTAGTTAAATAACCAACGGAGGTTGATTTACCCCCCCACACACACACACTGAGAGAAAGAATGAGAGAAAGTGAGAGACAAAGATAAAACATTGTATTTGTTTATTCTGAAAGAGAAATATTTTATATCAAAATTCATATTTTATTTCAGCAAGTACTTGCATTGAATATCAGGTGAAAAAAATTTTCAGGAATAAATATTGCAGCGAATGTTTGGTTTGGTTCGGCTTAGTTTTAATGGCATATAAACCATTAATGGTTATTCAATGCCAAATATATCATTTGTAAACTTTAGTCAACAAAGTCAAATGCTTCCAAGTAGTGTTCTTTATCATTAACGATTCAAATAAATTAATATCAGTGATTTGTTTGCACACAGTTCAATTATCAAACAGTCGTATTTCAAGCAATTATATTTTGTATTCCAGAAAGCTTCAGCATTACTAGAGCCTAACTATCAGATTGTATAATGTCATATCCAGGACACTAGTTTGAGGCGGTGGTCATAAACCTCTGTAGCGATGCAGTTGGTGTATTCTAAAGATACAGCCGAGTGGGCTCTGCACTGAATGTGTAACGAGAAATCTACTTTTGATATATCAATCATAAACATTATTAATATATGCAATGATTATATTGATATATACAATGATTATAGTCATTGTATGAATAGAATGGACATGTTTTCTAGCATTTGTCAAAGTAATTGATTGTTCTATATTTTGACAAGAATGGAACTGGTGTATTATGTATTTCTCTGCAGAATCATTTTATTTTATTTTTTTATTTATTTATTTATTTATTTTTTGTTTTCAGACTGGATGCAGAGAAAGAAAACTCAAGCCTGATCCTGGAAATTCCGATGAAGAAGCAGAATCTTCCAGTGGTCCAGAAGTATAGGATCAGATGATAATCCGGTATCATTGATCTGTATTTGTTGTTGACTAAATCTAATTAAACTACTCAAAATACACATATAAAAAAGATGCGTTGCGGAATGTCGAGTAATGTTGGTGGCGATAAACACAAGTTGACGATGATTTCGTAAGATTGGAAAAAAATCAAATCCGTGGTCCGAGAAAAATACCACTCACTTTATTGTAGATGTTTCAAGTTCATTTTCAACCGATATCAAAACAGAGATGCATAGAGTGATATTTTTAGTCGATGAAAGAATTGCTTAATCAACGCCCACGCTATATTGCGACGTCATTTTCACTAGGCCAAGAATTTAAGCTGTCTTGTTTTTTTCTGCCGGTCATTAAAAAACTGACTAGCCCTTTTCATAATTTTCTGACACTCACGTGTGACCGTCTCTAGAACTTGATGTGAGACTTCCTGTGATTGATCCTACGCTATTGATCTCAGAACCGGTCTCCAAGTCCTATATTAGAAAAAAAAAATTATCTATACAGGAACCGATCGTTCATAATATCTTTGTGTATATTAATGAGCAGTTGTTGGCTCAGGGCTTATACATGTCACATGGTGCTAAATGTCTTTCTCTTCAGTTATGAAGGAAAGAAGCGTGTATTTAAAAATCCATCTTCGACGGTAAGCAATGTATTTCTCGGCTTATGAAGACGAATATTGAATAAGCAAATCTATGAAATCAATCAATCAAACAATCGGATCAATATTTTGCACATGTTACCATAATTTTTATCGATCAAAGCGCTTCATGGATTAAAATAACTTCTAAGTTCTGTTTTGACCTCTCTTCTTAATTTTATTCTATCTGATCTTCAGTGAAGCACTTAATGAAAATAGAGCACCAAAATAGGGAAAACATAATAAAGAAATTTATTTGTTTTCGTCAAATATCATTACAGCACAGAACGGCTTCCATCTCTTTTTAGCGTTTTGCGCTTAGGAAAGAACAAAAGAAGTATCTGCTTTTTCCTCAATTAGATAAAAGGATTTTCTTTATGACGGTTATAAATGCAATTGATTTTATATCGAAGTAGGGGACTTCCTCAGTTTAATTTCCAAAATTTAACTGCCTATAAAAATGTGGCCGGATGAATATTTAAAAAAAATGTTTTTTTGGTAAGAATTAGAACATGATTTGAATATTGTTATTTTTCTCCCTTGCCCATTATCACGCCAGAACTAAGTTATGGTTTTTCATTGGAGTCTGAGTGATAGCAAGTCACTTCAGATTGGCCAATCTCTTTTAAATATCCTCCCTGATATTGCAATACTGTCATTTAGATGGCTTCGAATCTATTTCAGATTCTCAGTTCAACAAATATTTTTGTCATGTTTTCGGCAAATGTTATAAGGATTCCAGTTACAATTGGTATTAGCGTTATCTTCAGGTTCGTCTATTTTTTAAAAAAATCTCAATGAGAATTTTAAAATATTAGTTCGGTTTGTCACCCACTTCCATTTTTTTTTCACGTTACGGTTCGGTGGAATGACAAAATCCACGAGATGACAAGTCTTTTTATAAATCTAGGTCCGGTCTTCTCGCTTGGATTGTGTGATCCATTTGTATCTCAAAGTCCCAAGGAAAATTATGCATCTCATTTTCTTGGATATTTCATTGTTAACTCAGATACCATATGTTTGCATGATCAAATTTAAATCTCTTGAACAATTCCAAGTTAATTAATTTTCCTATCCAGTCATGCCTATTATTGTAATTCCTTTGTACCAGTTTGCTGCATTGGCTTATGATTAAATAAACTAGTTCATTCTCCTCACCACATAACCTACACAGATTGTTTTTGTTGTTTTCTCAATTTTTACTTTGATATAATCACTACTCCTTTTAAAAGAATTTTAGTTAAAGTATCCTTGCAATTTTTCGCTATTTCATTTAGATATTTCGTTTATTTGTTTTCCTTGTGTTTTCTTGAAATCAATCTGTCGATATTCCTGTTTCAGGCTTTTTATTATCAGTCTTTCTTTGCTCTTTGCTTGCATTTTTGCATTGTTCGCTTCTATATATTAACACATATTTTGCAGGTTATCTTTAGAAATTGAGAATCAAGTCTGCACAGTAACGAAACACTATCGAAACGATCGTACAGTTTTCATTACTGCAATCGATTAATGCTTCCGAATTTTTTTTCTGTGATATCCTGTTTTTTCAATATTTTTACAAGGAAATTCAAAACCGTTTCAAGTGCTCCAACAACGACCAATACTAGTGAGTTTTTCCTAACCTCAGTTCATGAAATCTTCTTGCTAAAACATTGGTCTAAGAAGTAATGAAGTTGATGACAAAAATATAGCGTCTATTAATGCCAAAACGAGTCAATATTTTTTCAGCCTTGATCACTCGGTGAATCACTCGCCCAAAATAAAGGTGCTTCTAATGCTGAAAATGTGAGATTTTGTCTTACGTTATTGCATGTGTACAGAATTTCCTTTACTCCTTGAGAGTTTTTCACATCAGCGCCAGCTGATGGTTTTTCACTGGAGTTTGAGTGACGGCATGTCTCCTCAAATCTCCAGGACTCTTCCCAGAATTCTGACCGTTCTCAATAATGATATCGTTTGGATAGTTCCCACTCGTCCGCCAACTTCCAAATCCTCCAGGCCCTTTAATAATTATTTTGTTACTGTGCGAAAAGCACCAATCACAATTGAAATAATTGTCATCATGAAGATAGGTTTTTTCCATAGGTTTTTTCCATTCTCTAGTAAAGTTGAGGTACTTATCTTCATTATTATTAGGTCTGGTCTTCTGGCCAAGATTAGGTGATTTGTGTGTATTATTATTATTATTATTATTATTATTATTATTATTATTATTATTATTATTTTACTCGTTAGAGTTTTTCACATCAGGGTTAACTGATGGTTTTTCACTGGAGTCTGAGTGACAGCAAGTCTTCTCAAGTCTCCAGGACTCGTCTCAGGATTCTGGCCGTTCGCAACAATGCTGTCGTTTGGATAGTCTCTACCCGTCCGCCAACTTCCAAGTCCTCCAGGCCTTTTCATAATCCTTAAGTTATCGTGCCTAAAGCTCCAATCAAAATTGGCACAATCGTTACTTTCATGTTCCATAGCTTTTTAAAGTCTCTAGCAAGGTCGAGATACTTATACTTCGTTTCACTTTCCTTCAGAATTATTCTGTGCATATACCATTTGTTGGCATGGTCAAATTTAAATTTCTTGCACATTTCCCAGTGGATCACCTTGCCCACCCAGTCGTGTCTAGTCGTATAATCCTTCTCTGTCACCGCATAGTCTGCACTTGCTATCTTGTTGTGTCTTATCTATCTTCGCTTTATTTACTCATTGAGACTTTTTCACATCAGCTTTAGCAAGTCTTCTCAAGTCTCCAGGATTCTTCTTAGTATTCTAGCCGATCTCTAAAGTGCTGTAGTTTGGAAGGTCTCCACGTGTCCTCTAACCTCCAAGTCCTCTAGCTCCCTTAATTGTACTTTAGTTAATGTGCTAAAAGCACTAATCCCGATTGATATAATTGTCTGCGTTATGTTCCATAGTTTTTTAAATTCCTTAGGAAGGTTGCGTTATCTAGCATTCCTTTCCCATTCCCTCAGTTTATTATCATTATTTTTATTATTATCTATCCATTTATTTATTTATTCATTTTTTTGGAGAACATTAGTTAATCCTAAAATGTAAGTGTACAGTGGTACCACGGATCTATTATTGTTCGTCGAATAAGTTCACGGAGAATACGTTGACTAAATGTAGCTTTTTTATTTTAATTTCTGATTGCTAACTCAAGTGATCAATGTTAATTCCTAGGCATTCATTCTCAGTGTCAAACATTGATCAGTCCTGAATAGATTCCTCTCTTCTTTCACATCTTCTTTTTGTTAACGGTTTACTAAAATGGGGTTAATCTTTTATGGTCTCTTGGTCAGCCACAAAGACCTTCTGCAACCTTAAACCTCATGAACGGGATAAAATTTGATCTCCATAAGCCTGTGATAAATTGATAAATGTTACTGTCGCGTTGTATGGAAGTTTGACACAGAGCTTGATCTTGTTTTACACTTTCATGACACATTAACCAAGACGTCACAGCTGAACCTGAAATCAAGAGTCAAACAGCAACTGAATATTTACAACCGTGTTTAAGGCATATTGATCAGTTCATTTTCTATCAGGTTCACAAAACTTATATATATATATATATATATATATATATATATATATATATATATATATATATATATAAAAGAAACGCATTGCTTTCTTAACCGAATTTGTATACCTTGATATTTATGGATTTTTTCATTTTTTTTTTCATTTCTACTCTCTTATACTCTCAAATTACATCTACTACTGCTAAAACTATTATTATTTTTATTTTTACTCATTAGAGTTTTTCACATCTGCGTTAACTGATGATTTTTCACTAGAGTCTGAGTTGACAGCAAGTCTCCTTAAGTGTCCAGGACTCGTCAAAGGATTCTGGCCGTTCGGAGCAATGCTGTCGTTTGGATAGTCTCTACCCGTCCGCCAACTTCCAAGTCCTCCCGGCCCTTTGATAATCCTTTAGTTATTGTGCCTAAAGCACCAATCACAACTGGTACAATCGTTACTTTCATGTTCCACAGCTTTTTAAAGTCTCTAGCAAGGTCGAGGTACTTATCCTTCTTCTCATTTTCCTTCAGATTTATTCTGTGGTCCACCGGGACAGCAAAGACTTCAATTTTGGAAATTTTTCTCTTAAGGTTTCCTTTTCTTAGCCAGGTCCAGGTTTTCTGGTGTGAGATGTTGTTTATTAGACGTATAAAGCGACCATAGAGTTGTTATTCCTCGCATCTTTGTTTCCTAGTTGTTGACATTTTATCGTCAATCGTGTTGTCCGTACCGTTTCTGATGGCTGTAATTAGTCCTCGTTCGAGTGTTTTCTATGTAGTCTTCGAGCCTTTGTATCGATGCGTCAACGCTGTCTTCGATGCTGGCAAGTCCTCTTCCTCCCTCTTTTCTAGATACATATAGTCTGTCAACGTCGTTTCCTGGGTGTAATGCCTTATGAATGGTCATCAGTTTTCTTGTTCTTTGGTCCATTTGTTTAAGTTCATCTCTGGTCCACTTGAGGAAGGTCCCGAATATCTAACTGGGGACACAGACCAATTATTTACTCCTTTGATGAGGTTTCGGCTGGAGAGTTTTGTCTCGAGTAGTTTTATAGATCTCCTGAGATATCCATTTCTGATGTTGTCTTTCATTTGCACTTGTTTGATGGTGTCAGCCTCCAAAATACCCATTTTTTTGTAGGTTTCATTTTCTCCGAGCGTTCTAATTTTGTCGTGAATTGGTAGTTCCATTCCTTCCGTCATATATCGTTTGCCACTTTTCATGACGAGCATGGCACATTTTTCTCTGCTGAATTCCATTTTTATGTCCTGACTGTATATTCTAACGACGTGTGTTAGAGTTTCCAATTTTAAAAAAGTTTAGCAAATAATTTTATGTCATTCATACACATTAGGTGAATGATCTTCTCTTGCGATCTGCTGAGTTTGTATCCGGCTGAGCATTTTCTGAGTAGGTGGTTCAGTGGCATCGTGGCAATTATGAATAATAAGGTTGATAATGCATCTCCTTGGAAAATACCCCTTTGGATCTTTGCTTCAGGTAAGCTTCTTCCTCCTGCTGTCAGCTCCACTCTCCTGGTTTGCATGGTCTTTTCGATTAAGTTTATGACTTCAATGTGATATTTTGTACATTTTGAGACAGCTTTGTGGGACAATATCATATGCCTTTTTGTAGGTATTATTATTATTATTATAATTATTATTATTATTATTATTATTATTACCTATTTCGCAGCAGTTTTAACGTGTAGTTATTTTTTCTTGTTTTTTTTTTTTTTTTGTTATGTTTTTTTTTTACTGAAATCTGAGTAACAAGAAGACTCCTCAGTTTTCCCAAACCCTTCAGAGTTACATTGACGATTTAACATTTATTATTATTATTACGGGCAATTTTTTCACGCCAGTTTTTACTGGGTGGGGCTGAAGTTCCCCTCTCTTAGTCATTGTTTCATCTCCGATGTCACGGCCATTTCCCCATCAAATATTTTTTAGCTATTTGTCGTTTTATTTCACGCAAGATATTCTATGTTTTACTTGTTGAACTGTGCTTTTCCTTACATTGCTTTTCTTTTCTTTTTTTTTATTACTATAAGCACAGCACATTTTTTTCAATTCCAAATTCAATATCTTGGTGGAAAATTCTGTAATTGTCTATGATTGTTCTGGTTTCTATTATACTCTTTGCAAAAATCCGAGGAATAGATAAACCATCTCATGTATATTGATCATATTAATAATGAATATGAGAAGGTTTACCCTTTTATGCTTTTGTAAATTTTTACCCTTCTTTGACTTTGATGTCATTACTATAACAAATAAAAGTGTTGGTATTGAATTTAGTATAGTTTTTAACAAAGAGGTAGTTTCAATCAGATTTGAAACAGCAAATCTCGTAATTTCTCTGTATTGTAGATGATTTTTGCTGTGCTATTGTCTGGATGGTCTCGATTATTGCTTTGATATCCCTTTCCCCATAGTGACAGGTCCAATTACCCTGACTTCAATTGGTATTGTTTCTACTTTCATGTTTTTTCGGGACTCATTCATAAGCTGAGGCCCGAAAGTTCATGGTATTTGAGGCATTTCTCTAAAAAGAATCCATAAAAATATGATACACTCTGGTGAAGGAATTGACGGCTATCACCAGCGTAATGCAAAGCTCTTCTATCGAATTGAGCACTCTGGGATCGGATAGCGTAAAATGAAAACGAACGAAAGTTAATACAAAATACGTTAAATTACCGAGCTGATGTTAGGTTACCGAAACGGCTGACCGATATCTTATCAGTCTAATGAAAAGTTAGATGGGTTTCAATCCCATGTTGAAGCGTCTACTCTGTCTAGCCACACTGAAGAGTTGTGTTACCACGAAGCAGTCTGTCTCTAGACGACTATATATATATATGTATATATATAATCTGTTAATGTTTAAGTTCAAAACTAATAAAGCATAAAAATATATATTCTAAAGAACGAGATCGCTACGTATCTTATTTTGCTCAAAGCTATGTCTTTTACAGTGTTTCACATTTTTTCGATTCTCTGTCAAGATCCTGGTATTTATTCTGTCGTTTCATATTCAATTATTTATAAGTAATGATCCACAGGAGGGGCAAATTAACTAAATCCCGAGTCATTTTCTGATTGGAAATTAATTCTAGATCTGTCCTTCCGACTGAGATAAGTTGATCCATTTGCTACTCAATGTCACAAATAATTTTTGCGTCTTTGGTTCGTACATATACCATTTATCTTCATTCATAATTTTTAAAGACTAGCTCAATTTCCAGTGTATCTCTTTTCCTACCAGTGCTGCCTAAACTTATATTCATTTTATGCCAGTTTCTTTCGTTCGCTTATGATGTGATTAATTCCGTTCTCCAGCTCACCGTAGATTGCCTAGTCTGTAAAATATTCCGACTATTTCTCTACAGAGGAGTTAGACCCTCATCCAACCAGTGTTTTGGATGTGACACAAAAAATATAATGGTGAAGTTCTAGTTTGGCTGGAGCTTTGGGGAATGTGAAGTAGCCGATCATTGCCATCGCTCCCAGGTCCACTCTTGTCTGGAGTGGTGGTACTTGAAAAGGTCCTTTCAATGGATCTAAATGAACTAAACCGAATCGTTTGAAAAAATGTTTTTAACATTGAAACTGCATTCTTATGCTAAACTAAATCGTTTGAAATAGAGCTTTTTATATGTGTAAAATTTGATTTGGCATTAATAACCTACAATGGCTTATTTGCCATAAAACCAAACAAAAGTCACTGTAGATTTATTAAAATTATATTACTACTTGATTTTTTTTTTCAAACCAGCATTAGCTGATCGTCTTTCACTGGAGTTTGAGTGACAGCAAGTCTCTTTAGATCTAAAGGACTCTTCTCATTATTCAGCTGACCACAATAATGCCGTAATGGTCTTAGTTTGTAATCCGATTTCCGACTCTTCCAGCCCTCTTCCAAAGCATGTTGGGATCGTTCAAAGTGCGCCAATTACAATTGGTATCACCGTAACCTGCATGTTCCTTTTTTTTTTAGTTCTCTGACAAGTTTTAAGTATATGTCTCCATTTGCGTTTTGTTTTATTTTCACTCAGCGTTCTGCCGGACGGGAAAGTCCACAATTTGCCATGTTCTTTGTACTTGTTTATTCATTCATTTGACAATAATCAAATCTGGTCGCCTGGTTGAGATTAGGTGATCTGTTTTTGACTAAAAATCACTGATAATTTTATGCATCTCCTTCTCGAGGACGTAATCTGGGTTGTGCATATACTATCTTACAGTTTGGTAAAATTTAAACTTCTTGCACAATTCCGAGTAGATCACCTTCCCCACTCAGTCATATCTGTACTCTTTTTATGCTAGTATGCTGCATTTGATTATTATTATTATTATTATTATTATTATTATTATTATTATTATTATTATTATTATTATTATAAATTCTTTTTTGTGCCTCTGGCTGAGGAAATTATAGCAGTTTTCCTCAATGCTGCAACATCATTCAAATGAATGTTCGAACGAGTATGGTTTTAATCTGAATGGTTGCTAGTCTTCACAGGATTTCAAACTATTAAAACCTTCTCCTTAATGTTTTTAGACTCATACAAAAGCACAACATAAGGATGTACATTTTCAATGTACTTTTTTAAGTCTTTGGCAAAGTTTTACATTTTTCCAATTTGAAATCTTCCCGTTGTTTTAATTTCATAAGCTCTGCTGTAACAGAAACGTCCACACCCTTTCCCTAAATTCCTTTTATATTTATGGCAAATTGGTCTGGTTAACTTTTGGAATTTCTTGGAATTTGACGTCATAATGTTCGCTTTTCAACCCCTTTGAACACGTAGCGATTTTTCATTATTCAATTTTTCCTTATAGCGCAACAATCATTTGAAGTAACCAAGTAAGCAACACTTAATAGGAATTATATTATATATTCATATGATGTTAAACATATTTTCAACATATTTCCTCGACTTAAAATCTTGTCTAAATATGGTTTAATGTAACTTATTGTGATCGACGTTTTTTTCTGGAAGATTATCATTCAGGATTCTGATTTTATTCTATAGCTTATGGAAGCCATCATACTGCTACCTTAATTTAGCCTTTTATATTATTCACAAGCCTTTTGATAAATGAGTTGACAGATACTTCATGTCATCAATTTCTTATTTTTTCAAAGATTATAGACATTTTCATTTATACTATTATTTCTTTATTCAATATCAGCTGCAGTATACAATGATGATAGAGGAATGTGTGCTCAAAACTGAAAGATGATTTAATCCTAATAAAAGTTTTAAAAATCGTTATCATAAAACATACCACCTCTAGGAAAAATCAGACATGAATATTAACATACACCCACCACCCTGCTGTATACTAAGGATATTTTGCAAAGGTTTTGTAGAATATCATTTATTGTGTTCTTCATGTCTATTTTTGATTTTCTTTTTCAGATTACTTTCTGGTTTTATTTTTATCTAATTTCTCTTTATGAATAATTGTTTTATTCCCTGAATTTTGTATTTTTTTCTTTTTCTTTCAGGTTATATGAAGTGGTTTTATGTAGATTCTAAATATCATCTGCTTTTCACTGTGTTGACTTGTTTATTTATTCATTTTTTGATTAACATGAATTTTCACTTTTTTATAATTTTCCTTTCATTGATTGGTATTTTTAGTCGATTTAAAGTATTCGTTTTTAATGTGTTTCTTACTTTGCATATTCTTCTTACGCAACCCATTTGTTTTGAAATTTCTTTTCATCATCTTTTTCATTTTCTTTGAAACTCATTTGTCTTATGGATAATGATTAATACTTTATATATATATATATATATATATATATATATACTATACAAGTTAGACGAACCAGATGCGCAGGACACTGCTGGAAAAGCAAGGACGAACTCGTCAGTGATGTACTCCTATGGACCCCCACATATGGCCAAGCAAAAGCAGGACGACCACGTTGAACATACAAACAGCAGCTATGTGAGGATACGAGATGTAACCCTGAAGACCTGCCAAAAGTGATGAATGATTTGGAGAAGTAGCGAGAGAGGGTCAGGGATATCCGTGCTAGAGTCACGACATGATGATGATGATATATATATATATATATATATATATATATATATATATATATATATATATATATAATACAGTTTTAAAACAATAATGATAATAATACTTTTCATTTCGTGTATTTCTAATACATATCAAAACAACCACAATCATCCAAAACACATTATGTTGACTGTGTTATTGTTGTTACGTCAATATTGTTACATTATGTCAGGATATAGTTAGCCAATGGTTATTCTGAGAGTTCACCATCTGATTCTGATATAAACATTTTTTATCTCAGAAAAATCAAATCCCGTTTTGTTCGAACGCAATCTTGACCCCGTTAAAAAGCTTTGAAGTGCTGTTTTTCCTCTTGTTCTTCATTGCCTGAGATGAAAATTGTTTGTTTCTTATATTGTATGAGAAGTAACTATCATCAGGCACTCGTGGCCAGATGAGAAATTCGGACACTCTAACGTCCTTTGTTGTGAATCAGATTGACTTCCTGGGTTCGTTGTCAATCATGGCGTGGATGTCACCAAAAAAATCGGGATTTAGTTTCACATCAAAATGATACTCCCATTTCTTCTCACCATCTTTTGAATCCTCTGCATTTTCCTTAGATTTGAGTTTCCTGAGTCAATGCCAGCAGTTATGCATACTGTTTCAAAATTTATGGAAGATTTCATTGCATAATGTATTTGCTTTTTCAAAGACAGCACACAACTGTCTAGTTTTCTGCACATTACAAAAACCTGAAACAAACAGGGATGAAATTAATAGTTTAAATAGCGATGATTTGACCATCAGACCCTGTATATACATATATAAGTACATAACACTATAATACGAAATGAATTCGTGGGATACGCATGTCTTAATGAGAAGCAAGTAATAAGTATCAAAATTTAATTCTATGTGTATTTACCAATTCCTACGTCCGTGCGGGTTGTGACACAAAGTCATTTTTTAAGCAGAGTTTAACAGGTTTAAATTCATAGTTTTACTTCTTCTAGATTAGTTTAAGAGTCCAATATGCCGTACTATTTACTTATAAATTAAGGGTGAATAATTGTATTCATATTCTTCACAAATATGATAGCACTATGTGAAATACAAACAGCCTCGTTGAGGTTTGAAGTTCTGTTGGCATTTGTTACAACGACTACACCACAGCAAATCCATTAAAATCTAATTCTATATTCATGAGACACAGAGAAACATACCACTCGTATATATATATATATATATATATATATACATATATATATATATATATATATATATATATAAAGATTATTGATAAAAAATAGGTAAGTAAAGATAACCATGTCTCTAATTCAAATTGCATGTCCAAAATCCATAGATTTTCGCGCGAGTACACAATTAGGACGTTCTGGCGATGATGGAGCTTTGGCTCTTGTGTTCAACAAATCAGCTACAGAGCTCAAAACCAGTCCTAAACTAAAATTAATTTGACACAGAAACATTGTCAATGTTTGGACCTTAAATACAGTAATCTTTTATCTAACCTTTCGACTTTAAATAGTATCAACCTGTTAGATCGGGTAAAAGAAATTTCAAAACAATTAAAAATAATGAGCATGATACATGTGAGAGATGGACTTTTCTCACAGCATCTGCATGGAAAATTCCGCTTGTAACGTCAGAGGAGGTTTACGAATGCTTATCAGTGTTTGAGCCTATGGTATAGTGGCTCGTACCACGCGACTTTCTGTATAACTAAAGTTTAAAAGACGCAGTGTCTCTGAAGCAGGCGGAAGCAGAAAGAGAAGCAGAGAGACAGCTCTGGATGGACGTCGGGCAGTAGTAAGACCAACTTCGGACCTAACACCAATAGCATGAGACGTATAATACTAGTCGGACTGTACCACTTAACTTAATAAATAATTAACTCTATTTCACTGTGTATCTTTTCCTTACACGATACAACAGTGCCTTAAAATCATTGAATAGCATAGCGAGAATCGAAATGAGAATGATGCGTGTTTCAGACATACATACTTAAAACCTCAATTGTTGCTTAATTACCAATGATTATATTAGAATTTATTATCCGGTAAATGTAAGAAACAAGTTTTATATTCTTCAGTCGACATCTGCTATAAATTCTCCAAATGACGAATAGGAAAACTTTGTTACCGCCCATATAGAAGCAGCAGCTAAATGCATACCAAACAAATCAAAAGCCAAATGTAGAATTCCTTGGGAGGCAATAGCAATTACAGAACAAAAATAATAAAAGAAATCCAACAAACGGCAATTAGCAGAAATTCATGTAAGCTCTAAAAGAACAAACACATACCAAAAATAACAAATAAAATGCAGATTAGGTTACATCAATAAAATATGAAATTTGGTTGAAAATAGACAACACGATTAGCAAGATAAATAGTAATGAAATGAGTGGACGAAAGTTCACTTCGAGAGCAAAACTAAAAGCTGACAGACAAAAAAATACAAAAGCTAGAACATTTCAACCATTTGCTTCGAAACCAGTCTTCTGAGGAAGAATATGGCATAGTACTGAAAAAAAATGAAAGCGGAATAGCAGCAAGCCTCGATGAAATACCACCAGAAGAATGGAAGACAAGGAAATTCGATGACGTTCTTCTTCCATTATTAAACGCTGTCTATAAACAAAACGCAATAGAAAAATTGCCTCAACTTCCACCTTCCCTTTTTCCTAGAAAGTTGACCCCGTAATCACTAAGAACTAAAGACATTTAACTCTAACGGCTAAGGTTTAAACTTCTCTGCTTCTCAATTATACTCGACCTGAACTCTTGAAAATTTTACGGAAAAATCAGGACGGTTTTCGGAGAAATCTATCCATCACGTTCCAGATTCTGTCAAAATCCAAATCACCGAAGGAGTTCGTGCAAAATCATTAAGTTAATACTATTATTCGTACATTTCTCCGAAGCATATGATTCAATACTCAGTGGAAAGACATTAAATACTGTTGCAGCAATAATGACACTTCAAAAATGAACGCAATGGTTTGCTCGTCTGATGGCGACATCTCCTTTTTTAAATGGCCAGTATGGACTTACACCAGGTCTGTGAAGAGGCTAGATGCAGTTTAGCGGACCTGATGCGAGTGAGGGGTGATAGGGACAGATATAGTGGGAGTAAAAAAAATCCGTCCTGACAGCACGATTTGATATGAAGGTAATAAAGATGATGATGAATATATATATATATATATATATATATATATATTATAGTATTTTGGGATATAAATAGGTACTATATATATATATATATATATATATATATATATATATATACGCGTAGTCACTCAAGGATATTGATGGAGCTGTACATACATACATAGGTGCATGTATACATATATACAAAACCTTAAAATATTTGTATCGTCATGTAAGAATCAAATGATAGAGCATTTCATTGAAGCTATTTCCTAATATATCAGAATCTAATAACAATGTCTTTCGTTTCTTCTCTTTTCACCGATAATTGTAATTTTAATCCTTCTTTTTTTTCTGCCATCAGCTCAGCTTTTCTTTTTCATTATCTTTCGTCTGTCTCCTCTTTCTCCATCTCACCATCTGCCTCGTCACTTTCTATTTTCTTTTCATCAACTAACTCCTTCTTATTTCCTTGCGATCATCTTCTACACTTTTATTCTCAAACTTTTCAGAGGTTTTGCATTTCCAAAATCTAACATGGGACAAATCAAAAACTAGAGAGCTACGTCATTACTGACAAGCATATCACATTGTTATAATATACAATCACCGTCGTTTTATATGCAGAATCTCTTTTTATTCTTGTCTTTTGTTTCACACTCTTCAAAAGGTCTACTTATTTGTCTACCTCTTTCTAATTCTTTTAAATACTACTTTCCTTCTTGTCTTTCGTTTCACATTCATTAAAATGTCTACTCTTTCTTCTGTCTCATCCTAATACTTCCAAGAATTACTTTCCTTCTTGTCTTTCGTTTCACATTTATTAAAATCGCTACTCTTTCTGTTTCATCCTAATACATTTAAATACTACTTTCCTTCGTTCTTGCCCCAGCTTTTATCATTACTCACTGTTTTTCTTTGCTCTGCTTGTAATATCTTCTATTTGCTGATTTTTTCCCGTCTCCCATCTCCTTTCCCCGACTTCGAACACTCTGCAGTTCATTTTATTCCCCGTTACCTCCCTAACTCAATCAATGAACGCAAGACCGAAGACATCAAAAATTAGGAAAAAGAAAGAAAAGGACAAATAACGGTAAGATTTTTGCAAGGCGCTTACAGCTATTGATGAGGGATTAAATTAAACACATGTGAAAATCAACAATGAAGACAAGATGGCCGGCAGGACTTACACGCTGGTATAATTCTATTACCAAAATTATATCAAGATGGAAATTATTAATGAAGAGCCCGCCAGTGATATTAAAGCAGTAATGTGTGTGATGTGAAGAATTAGTCTGCCTTTGATCTACCTTTACTCTCTGTGTTATACTTTGGTCCGATAAAAGAGTTTGTTATGTTAGTTAATTTCCTTTGTTGAAGCCATAAATGTCGGAACGAAAATATCAGAATATTGGTTGGGTTTAGAATAATAAAACTGCATCTTGTCTACAGAAAGCAAAGGGTGGTATTATTATTATTATTATCATTATTACTTTTATATAGTTAAAAATAAAAGAAAGGACGAAATGTTTTTTGTTATGAGAATTGACAATTAGACGAAAAGGGTTGAATAATGTGGAATATTTAATGAAACAATTAACATTAATGTCTCTTAGACGGTTATTATAGAGCTATGTTGTTGATAAAAAGAATAAGCGCACTTACTGAAACGCACACAGGCCCAATCGGCTGGGGCTGTAGAATACACAGACTGCATCTCCCCAGACGGGTAAGACTCCCTAATGAGTGTCCTGGATATGACACTAAACAAACTGATGGGGAGGCTACAGTAATGCTGGCGCTTTGGGGAATGCGGAGTACTCCCTCAATACCATTGCTCTCAGGTCTACTCTGTCCCAGAGTAGTAGCACATAATAGGGTCATATCTATAAGTCAAATAGAACTAAACTGCAAACATATGCTAAACTGAATTGTCTGAATTAGAATTGTTTCCCTAAACAGATCAGCTTGAAATAGAAATGTTTTTGACAATTAAACTGTGTACTTAAATTTAAACTACTTACTAAAGCTAGATTGAATTGTTTGAAACGGAACTGTTTTTGACAATGAAACTGAACTTACGCTAAACTGAATTGTTTAATATAGAACCTTTTTGACATTTAACAGTGTGTAAACAAAATGTATACTTGTACTAAACTGAATTGGCTGAAATATAACTGTTTGACTAAACTGAATAGGTTGAAATAGAAATGTATTTGACAATTAAACTTTATACTCATACTAAACTGTATTGATTGAAATGGAACTGATTATTTGTATAAAAATTGATTTGGCATTAAATAACCTACAAAGGTTGATATAACATAAAGCCCAACCCAACCAAATCAATGCGCGCATGCGCGAACATCTACACAGACAGAGATGGAGAGATAGATTGATAAAAACTGAATAAAATCGCACATTGGTATCTAAATGCTTGCCATGATAGTGTCAGGGCTAGAATACAGAAATCAAGAGGGATGAGGTTAATGCACATTGGTTAATCTTTTTTCTCTCTCCGCTCCCCCCCTCTCTCTCTCTCTCGTTCTTTTACCTTCTCTCTCTCTCTCTCTCTCTCTCTCTCCAAACACACACACAAACACACACACATACATACATACATACATTGAAGGTGAATAGAATTCGACATTTACGTACATTCTGTCACGTGGTGTCCCACTGAGACGATAGAAATAAGATTACTACTATCCTCGTGTTCGAATTAACAGTGGCAAGCCATCAGAGAATGACCGTTAAGACATGAAAGATTGTAGGTGAATCCCAAAGTAACAAACCCAGGTCAGAATGGAAAAACAGATGTTTGTACTTGGTGACCTGATGCATAAAGAATGGGATACGGGGTGACATCTAGTAGCCCTAAGGAATCACCTGACCAGGGGGAAGAAGAGTGAAGCCAAATGATTGACTGGGACCCCAAAACGGAAGTGGGGACTCCTTCCCGTCAACGGAGATAGATAATAAGAAAATCAGTTGTTGGACAGGGTTCGTGGCGGACGGAACTAAAGCCAAGAACTCCGGGTAAAAGAAGAGCCCGTGAAAGAAGAAAGATTCTCCACATGAATCCATCTAAATAAGATAAGTAACTTTGGGACTGTTTCTCCTTATACCCAATTTTATCTACCCTCTCTCTCTCCCTCTCTCAAGTTGGAGAAAGACAGAAAACGAAAGAAAAGAAAAGAAGAAAGACATTTGTGTTCATGCACTATTCATGTATGATATATTTGATACGCTGAAAATGTGTAGTAAAAAAGATTGATATATTTTAATGTTCCCACGTGCTTGAAGCTGTTATTTGCAGCGTCTGCAACGAATTTGTAATATCATATTTCTTTTCAGCTTCTATTCGCCTTATGATATGCTCGCTTAAAATTGTCCTATAAATTCCTTTAAATTCTTATACGGGGAAACCGGAGTTGCCGACTACTACAACATAATATTATTACGTCTAAACCTAGAGGTCCATATCTTCCATTGTTGTAGGGGAGGAAGTCTAACGGCCTTGGTGGGTGTGCGTATAGTGTGAAATTTGGAACCCCTTGCCAGCGGCGGTCAGTCTAGCCCTAAATTGATCCCCCACATAATATGCCAGTTCTTATATGCCTGAGAAAAAAACTCTGAACGAGGACTTATTCTACAAGGGATCAAGTGCCAACCTCCCCTGTCTTCACACGTGCGAAAATAAAACCCCGTTCTGGGATAAAAGTAAATTTTTCGCGTCACAATTCATAGAGGTTCCAAAGTTACAATACAGACCAAAAGAGGCTAACAAGTTTAGCGTCCGTGGGTTTCTTTCTTTCTTTCTTTCTTTCTTTCTTTCTCTGCTTCTGCTTTTCTCCTTCCCTGTGCGCGCACACACATACACACATGCATAGAGATAGATGTATAACCTGAGAGATGGGATTATCATTTGAATGTATACTTCATTTGTAAACGGTGTCATCCAGTTAAATTCCGAATCATCATCATCATCATGTCGTGCCGCTTGCACGGATATCCCTGACCCTCTCTTGCCACTTCTCTCTATCGTTCATCGCCTCTGGCAGGTCTTCAGGGGTATATCCCGTATGCTGACTTAGCTGCTGAATGTAAGCTCGAGCTGGTCGTCCTGCTTTTGCCCGGGCATATGTGAGGGTTCATAGTAGTACATCACTAATGAGCTCGTCCCACCTTCTCCAGCAGTGTCCTGCATATCTAGTTCGTCTAACTTGGAGAGTTTTAGTGATGGGAGGCAGGTAGCTATATAGTTGGTGCCTTGTGGGGTGTTGCCGCCAGGACTTATTCAATATTACTCACAGCATTCTTGTGTAATTGCCGTCTCGCTTTTTCTCCAGCCGTTTAGTTAGCGTCCAAGTAGAGCATCCATACAGCTGTATCGATACGACCGCTGCCTGGAAGAAACTGTGATCGATAGCCTATCAATAGCTGCCCATGCCTTCGTTAGCTGCGTGTTGATGTCCTTTTCAGTTGATGAGACGCTGCTTCTTAGGTAGGTGAATTTGTCTACTAGTTTCAGAGAGGTTCCGTCTAGTGTGGAGATGTCGCCTGTTTTATTATAGTACACATATTCCGTTTTGTGTGCATTGACATGAAGGACAATGCCTGCGTCAGCTCGTTCTAAACTATGCAGTAGTGTTTCGGCTTGGTTGGGTGTATTTGCCAGTATCGCTATGTCATCGGCGTAGTCGGCCCCGGTAATTGTTTTTGTTTGAAGGGGTACCTTCTGCTTCTTTTCTTTTTCAACTCGAAGCCGTTTTCTCTGATTTTATCAATCGATGTTCTAAGCACGTAGTCTAGACCGATGATAAAGAGGTATGGGGCTAGCGTGTCCCCTTGTAGTACTCCTGCTGCAATGTCGAAGTATTCTGTGTCTCCATCTGGTGAACGTACTTTCACTTTGGTGTTTCTATAGAGAATCTTTATTGCTGCTACGGTTTCTTTAGGTAGGCCGTATGCAAGTAGGATTAGTTCCATCTTTCCTCTGTGAATGGAATCGAAGGCCTTGGTACAGTTGACAAATAGTAATGTCGCTTGTAGTTTTTTGGGGGTTTTTTTTTGTTTTTTTGCCCATACGCCTTCAAGGATTTTACGGATAGTCAATATTTGTGAGGTCGTTGATCTATTCCTTCGGAAGCCATTTAGGTTTTTCCTAAGGATGTTGTCGATTTTGGGTTCTATGCTGTTTCGTAGTTGGGCATTGTAAATTTGACTGCGATGGATGAAAGCGTTATGATTCGGTAGGTCTTGGCTAATCCGAGGATACTACATCACAATCTCTTTAAAAATAAATTTGATTAAAGCAAGAATAATTATTTCAAGAGTATATTTCATCAAACCAAGGCAAGGTATATCATTTGCATTGAATAAAAGAGGCAAATATGATACTTAAAACACCTCATTGAATGTGTACCATAGCCAGATACTGATATGCGAAATGGACATAGAATGTTCATATATATAACACAGAACATAGGAATCTCGAAACACAAAAAAACACTTACGAATTCTTAGTTCAGGTACGAAACTTTTTATTACCTTTGAGTTTAAATGTTCTTCGACATAAAGAGAGGGATGCACATTCTTTCTTGTCTGTTTTTTTCATCTGCCACGACATCTGCAAGCGAAAGTCATCCGTCTTCTCCTGAGGCATCTCTCAACTCAACTAACTGACTTTAAAAAAAAAAAAATCCTTCGCGCGCTTCCGGTGCGTGTCGTCATTCGCACTTGCAAGCCCCGTTTCCCATCTGGGCCATTGTGACATCTTTGAGTGACATGTCTGCTCCGGCCGCGCGCGTGTGAACACCTGCGTTAATGTTACACCTAAGTAACCGATGCACTGAGCCGAAAGGTTCTCAGCCGAACTAAACCAAAAGGCATAAAACAAAATCCCTCGGCCATTCTATTACAAATGCATTATATCATGATTCAGAAAGAATCGCACGTGCAGCACTGACGGCACTATATTATTAATACATCTAATTTAGACCACTCTTTAAGAGAACAATGTTAGAGTTGCAATTTTATATGTATGTATTTATGACTGAACAAAACTTATACGAATTGGTTGTTTAAACGATATTAAACTCAATTTCATAATAAATCATTGTTAAAACTATTTTTAATTTTCATACTGTTCCGCTGTGCATTTAAGCGTGTATTCATTTATCAATCGCTTTTTAAATAATTCTTTATTGACACAAACACACACATATACATGCACTCACATAAGCACAAACACACCCACCCTTTTATATATATATATATATATATATATATATATATATATATATATATATATATATATATATATTGCGTTTAAATGTAGTAATTGATTTAATAACACACCGATCAACAAATAATCAATTTTGTTTCTTTACATTGAGTGTAAATTTTCTTTTAAGCAAAGGTAGCATTAGTTTGAGCGTAAATATTTCTCTAAATAATATTGTTAAGATTTTGTAAATGAAGTAAAGCAGAAAGTTTTTGCTTAAAGTTAAAGGACATATTTTGTTAAGGCAATTATCTTTGTGTAAGTTATTATGTGAGAGAGATAGAATGTGCATGCCTTTATATATATATGTGTGTGGTTCCTACAGATATGTGCCTACTACAGAAACCTTTTTATCGTCAGTGGATGAGTATTTTTAACGCAATAAAATGTAAACTTCCATTCGTTCAAATAGGGAAAAAATTAACGAACTTGAATTTAAATGCATTCTTGAAAGAAAATAATATATATCCTCACTTTATGAAAGTATTCCCAGAGATTTAGTAAACCTGATTTGATTCATACAGACTAAAGAAATATTCATTTCTATGGTTATTTATTCATTTTATGTAGGCTTGAAATTAAATTTTTGAAAAATTTATGATTTATCTATAAACCTAACAGCCTAAGAAATTGAATTCTTTATATTTTTGGAGGGAAAATATTTCAAAAAATTCTTTTGGGTTTTGATCCTTGATTTTTTTCGCGGGAAGTCAATTATTGCCGTCTGCAAAGTATCTTGAAATTTAAAACTAGCTTGAATTAGCCGATTGGTCGTTAATTATAAAAAAAGTACTGATGCAAAAATTATACCCTCTGGCGTCTATTTTTGCACAAATATAACAATATATATATATATATATATATAGAGAGAGAGACGGAGAGACAGAAAGAGAGAGACAGAGACGGAGATAGAGACAGACAGACAGACAGACAGAGACAGAGACAGAGAGAGTGAGAGACAGACAGAGACAGAGAAAGATAGACAGAGTGAGAGAGAGATAGTTGAGAAGGTTTGTTAATTGTTGTACAACGTCGGAGCCGTTTGTGAGTATTTGCTAAATTCTATTGGTATGGTTATGTTTCGTATCTGACTACTTTTTTCTTCTTCTTACTCCCTTCATTTGTGGTATTATTTGTCTATGGGAAGCTGTTAGAGAGTTTAGGACTCAAGGAAAGAGATAAGATAATCTTTTTAATCAGAACCTATTTAGTGTTCACGACTATCCTGTGCCGTGCGATGTTTTCCTGAACCAGTAGAAGTAGTCGCGTTTCCCAGACAAGGTGTTGAAATACTTTTGAGACATTATCAGTAGGTTATAAATTCCAGGGTTGGTCGAATCTTTATCAAGGTTTAGCAGAAGTACGGCCAGCAGGAGATGCAGCTGGCAACAAAGCCCTGGGACCCAACCACATGTGTGCATACAACTAGCAACCGAGAGAAAAGAGTCTGTCTAATAGTTGTGGTGAATGCTTTGACCGGAAAGCCATGTGAACCAGCTACATTTTCGGAATTTATTCATCTTTTATTTATATATATATATATATATATATATATATATATATATAAGTTTGTAAAGTTGAGTACTGTTGTCGTGGGCGACTCGAAGGCTCCCTTTCCATTAGCTACTACACCAAGAGGAAGGTACTTGTCTTTTCGTTGGATTGCTTTGCTTTATCTTTGATCTGTACGTAATATTTTTAGTGTTAAGCTAGTGGATATCAAATACCATTTTTTGAGTCGCTGGTTTGACTCGACCAGGGATTTAACCCCGGTTTCTCGCGCCATTGGAGGCGAAAATCCAAGGGGTTAGAGTATCCAGTTTGAGGGCTCAATGTCAACAGCTATCAACGTAGAGTTAATTTGGCATAAGAAATACATCGAAACCCAATGTGCATATTTTTTATATAAAGATAAAAAGAAAAAATGTACTTCTTTGTTGTCATAATAAATTTATTTCAGGTCGTGATGACAATTATCAGATGTTGCATAAAGAAAAATTATATATATATATATATATATATATATATATATATATATATATATATATATATATATATATATATATTCTAACCATGATACTACACCGGAAAATATCCAAGAAGTTCATACACAGTTAACCTTTGTGTACATTTTCAAGGACATCATTGATAATGCTATTAGAGAATCGATTCCCTTTTTCTGTTTGATGCCTCTTATTCTGCGAAATTTCTATGTTAGTTCATCAACCTCAATGCATTCATTAAAGCAAATCTAAAACAAATGTATATTTTAAGCATTAACACACGTGCCCATTAATGAACTGATATAAACAAAATTATGCAAAGCTGACTTCTTTATCTCAGCATGATCGAGTTGAATGGAATTTAAATGAACGAAATGCTCGCATCAATAACTCAATAACAAAACATCCGTTTTACAATCTCTATAAATACTATAATATAACAATATAAACTGTTCAATTTGATGTTATAGTTGCAAATAAAGTTCTTTAATTTTCACAAGAGTTGAATTGAATTAACATTTCAGTTGTAAATATTATTGAACAGATACAGTGAAAGTAAAAGTTAATATTTACATTCCTACCTTCACACAAGCACACAACCATATTACTATATATATATATATATATATATATGTGTGTGTGTGTGTGTGTGTGTGTGTGTGTGTGTGTGTGTGTGTGTTTGATTAAATAATAGGGACACATTTTGTCAATATAATTTTATCAGATCATTTGAAGTTTCCTGATGTCTTGGTTTGAGATTGGAATTGCTGAATTAATCAACCGAAATTGCCCCGAACGCTTTCAGACCTTTCATAGGCCTTCATCAAGGGTCGGTTGCTGGAATAAATGCACCAACCAATACCAATCTAAAACCAAAATACTCATCAGGAAATTTTAAAGGATCTTAATAAAACTATATTGACAAAAATGTGTCTTTAATATTCAATCAAACATGCTTAAATGAAAGACTACAGCCCAATCACACACACACACACACACACACACACACACACACACACACATATATATATATATATATATATATATATATATATATATATATATATATATATATATACATTGTAGCCGTGAAAATAAAAAAAAATATATTTATGTTGGGAATAAAGTAGCTGAGCATTCGACTAATGAAAATCAACTTGGGAAAGTTAACTACCTCAAAGCTTTTTCATTTCCAACGTAATAAAATCAGCACGAGAAAAATACGTCAATTACAGAAAAGATGTCGGCCATATAATGCAAGTTTGTCTTTCTATAGTCATTTACTACTCTCTTTGCTTCAATGTAGGACAAGGCCAAATGAATAGGCCACCCCATGAGACTCGAACTCATTCGTGTATGTTCGCTACTCTAACTTGCTAACTATTACACCACCAGAAGTGCCCTATTTTGTCAGAAAAAAATAGTTTAGATACTATTGTTAAAGAACTGCATAAACTGTCTGTTATTTTTATACGATGTTAGAGTTCATGAAAGAGCTATACAATTCCAGAATAACTATTTACCAAAAGCCTCAAGACAAACTAACGGAAGCAAACCAAATTGTAAACAATCATGCTAATTCTGTTTTCTTACATTGTAGTATTTTAAACAATATACGTGCCCTAATTACTCTTTCACTCTTTATTTACAACTATCTGTGACACATACCTATATATATATATATATATTGTATTCGTCCAAAATCGAACGGAATAGACTGACGGGAGTTCAAACTTGATTACTTCAATGTCGCAGTCCAAGATTTTAACCACTAACCGGTGAAGAATCCCTTCAATTGAATATCTAAATGAGGACGTATTAATAGACATATATCATTACCTGAATTTCTGCAAGGATTGTTATGCTAGTTAATACTCAATATTAAACTCCTGGATTACTCTGTGTTTTATAGCAGAAATCTTTTCTAATTCTTTGTCAGATAGTCTATTTGATAGCAAAATAAATTGAGAGCCCCTATGGTAGAATGTATAAAGAGCAGGAATATAGACTTGATGTAAGAGATTTCGAACTCCAGCCTCTCTGATATGTTCACTTTCAGACTAATAACATTAGCAATGGTCTAACTGATGTCCTTCTACCAGGTTTGTTTTGACATGAAATAACGCACAGAGTTTGATATGCCCTTATACAAAGAAGTTTTAGAATTTTATTCTTTATCAGTTGAGCTTAAAGAAAAAGAAACAATCCATAATTTTTATAGATTTTAATATATTAATAACTTGCTATTTCCATTATATATATGTGTGGTGAAAACAACAAGTTTTATATATATATATATATATATGTGTGTGTGTGTGTGTGTGTGTGTGTGTGTAGAAAATTTTATTGTGTTAGTACGCAGCTTATATTCCCATCCCTTTTAACTATTTTCTACATATCTATAGTGGGGTTTATTTCTTTTAACTTAATTCCTGATTACCGTCAAGATTTTTTAATGCTCTTGATCTATTCCTTGGTTTTATTACATTTCCTTTCTATAATTTTTACACTCATTTTACTATTTCTTATTCATTTCTTCTCGCAAAACTCTTACAAATCCGATCGCAATGTTCTTCCTCTTTAAATATTTCTCAGAATCTCATTCATGAATTCCTTTTTTTTTCCTTTTTTTGTTTTTTTGCTTTTACCGTATCTTATAAATTTTACTCTTACTTACCTATTGCTCCATTTCTTCATTATCTTCCCCAACCATTGTAAATTTTTTTATTCTTATTCCGTTTCTTTTACAACTTTCTCTAATTCCACCGTCTTCTAGTTTAATTCATATTTATCCCACTTTAGATATTTTATTTCTTCTTCTTCTTCTTCTTCTTCTTCTTCTTCTTCTTCTTCTTCTTCTTCTTCTTCTTCTTCTTCTTCTTCTTCTTCTTCCTAATTTTTAAAGTCTATATTTCCTCCTGATGGAAAAGCAAATAGAAGAGTAAATAGAAAGTTGGCAAAAACACTTTAAGAGTCTAACGTAGCGTAGAAAATTCCAATCGAGACTGAAATTGAATAATAAAAACGAATATAATTGAAGCGAGAAAAAAAAGGACAAAATCTAAGGAAAAAAAGATATACAGAAAATATGTGAATGCAAAAATAGAAAGAATATAATCACAAAAGACAAATACTTCGAACAAAAAAGTAATAATAATATTACCTGCAAAATAAGTAAACTCATAAAAAAGTAATTGGAAAGAACATAAGAACGGAGATAAATTTTAAAAAAATACGAATAATAGAAACAAAAATTTTGCAAGACATGTTCGAAACGGTTCCAAATCACATTGCATTGTTTAGTTGATAGCCGATGGAAAATATTGTCTTCAATTGTGCTGTGATGTCATTTAGAGTACCGGTTGAGATTATCCAGGGAAACTGAGGCAAGATCTTTCGAATAACACGATAGGAAATGAAGAGGACAATTACATCACGTACAGGCAGCTCAGAAATTTGAAATGGTCGTTGTGGTACGAGATGCTAAGCTCAGGACACATATTGAAAGCTCATCTTAAAGAAATTGAGATTCATTTAAAACGGCAAACAGAAAGACAGTAATGAAATGATACAAAATGGAAGAAAAAAAAAAAAGAAAAAAAATCAACGGTTGTAATACTAGGTATTTTGTAGGAAGAGAGAAACCAATAGAAATACCAAAGCGTAGATGTCGATGTTAGCTTTGTAATGAGTGAAGAAAACAAAATATAATTACATCTAGGAAATGAAACGATGAAAGAATTTGACAGGTAGGTAAGAGAAGATTCAATGGGGACTGTAGGAAATAACGAAGAATAAATCCAAATGGAAGTATGCGTGACGAATAAATAGAAAATAAAGAAATCATCTATGACAAGAAAAAAAAGTGTACAGAAAGTAGTCACAAATGGAAACTAGTTAATGTACATAAAGACGGGCTAATTGATTGACGTTACCTGCATATAAACTTGTCTAGAGTTATTTTATGTCTAGAGGTTAGTGAATCGTGTTCATTGTAAGTTTATAGTTACATTTTCGCTAAATTGGCTTCTTAAGAGATTTTAACACTTGGATATATGATAACAAGTATTTCTTTTTAATATTAATAGTTTGTACACACTTGTTCGACTTAAATTATTCACATCTTGTATTAATAATTGTAAGATTTCAAGTGTTTATTTCTATTTGATAAGATTCATTTGTTTATATACGGTTATATGTTTTCGAGTAACTCATCTCAACCCTTAATGAACTGTTGTATCTTCGAATAACTACAATTAATCAAAATGATACAGTTATAAGGTATCAATTATTTCTTTCTAATACAGATAATTCTATTAATCATATAGTTTCAAATAATTATTTCAAAATAATAATGGTCATTTTTGCACACATTTGAATGTTTTCTAGCCCAGTCGGCTGGGGCTGTAGAATACGCCGATTACATCTATGCAGAGAGGTAAGTTTCCCTAAAGAATGACCATGATATGACATTAAATCATCAGAAGGCGTTGCTCCAATTCCAGAGGTTTTAGGAATATGAAGTATTCCTTCACCGGCATTATTCACTGGTCCACTCTGAAGCGGAGTGGGAGTATCTGTTAGAGTCCTATCTATGTTTCAGATAGAAATATGAAATCATTTTCTAAATTGGATACCATTTAACTCTCTGTGAACAAATGACTGGTAAATTGAAATATTAGTATTACATTGCAATACTTGAAACAAATCAACTGTGTTCAAATGAACTGACAATGATAAATAAAATTAATAGAGGTAAATAGCAATATTTGAAACCACCTCTATGCGAACAAATAATGCATATTAAATTAGACAGAGATACACGATCAATAAAATTACTAACATCTAATAGCATTACTGGAAACTATTTGACTGTGTGCAAACAAATGAACTCTGACCCGTTTAAAATTAATGTTACATACACAATATTCGTTTAAGACTCATGTTGTAATGGTTATTATCGTAGAAAATGGACATGGCGACACGAGTTTAAATCCTGGACGGGACTGATTGCATTTCACATAGCACTAATACCCTTAGGAAAGGTATGAATCCAATTATTCTCCCTCCAGCTATGAGTAAATAGTAGGACAGACTGAGTTCTTCAGCCTTAGTGAGTCAACTAGTCTAGGAGAAGGAAAACTCTGAATTAAAACCCGCTTAGAAATTTGACCTTGTGTCATATCCTGACCTAGCGGAAGGGTTGGGTAAATATGATATATATATATATATATATATATACATTAACAAGGTTAGGCATAAGGTTCGCTTTGGTTTGGTTTCATGGCATATCAGTCACTGTAGTTTATCTAATACTGATTCTCTTATATATATATATATATATATATATATATATATATATATATATATATATATATATATATATATATATATAGTATTATTCGGTCAAGTTAAACCAGAGATGAGAGTAATTCCTTCAGG
>OY757911.1:54244531-54247031 GCA_963585895.1 Sepioteuthis lessoniana | reverse complement strand
TTGCAACAGAAACTTCTAAGAAAATTTTACATTTTTATGGCTGAGGTGTCAATACTGACCGACAAGTATGAAACTGCTTTTCTAAGTTCCGTTCGTGTTGTATAGCCACATAATACATATACTTGTGCATGCGGAAACATAGTCAACTCAATAATGACGAACGAACACACTTCTTTAGAAAAATATACCTCTCACACTTTATTCGAAATGGTTGCGAAAGGGTTATGTGTGAGATGTGAGTTGGAGACTGAATAAACTGCAACATATTGACCCCCAGTTCCTTTGTCTTTAGCAGCACTTCTTTATTGTTCTGCTGGGCTGCTCTATCGGGGGTCCTGAGGTCCCATAGCCCTCTGCTGGGTGCTGGTTCTCGCTACAGCATCTTAACTCCAACTTACTGACTCTAACTTACTGAACTTCCTGTCGCATCGGGTTATATCATTGTTTGACATCCACCAGCTTCCTGTGAGCGTTGCATCTACATCCAATTCAACCCGTCCACAGTCAAGGTTATACCCTGATATCTTCGACCGGATACACCTGTTCCTTGATTGACGGCTGGGTCGAAGGTCAATATGTTACATTCGGGCAATACGTTAAAATGTGGTGAACCTAGACCAAGACATTCCTTAGACCTCGATCAAGTTACTTTAAGAAAATAATGAAATGCAACCAACGCAGAAATATTTAAGAATTATCACCTGACCTCAACACATCGCAATCTATAATCTGTTGCCTCCTGAAAAAGAGAGGAAAAGTGAGTAAACAAGAAATCTGAATAATATGGAAGATCACTTAACCATAGAAAGAAGTCTACTTAAAAGGCAGAGAAATGACACGTTTCTCATAAATACTATTGGAGGTTACGAAAAATGTGTCTTTTATAACATCGTTTAACGCCAAAGGCAATTACTTGACAAAGATGTATTCGTTGATAACCCTGAAACCGGAGCTCCATAGAGGAAAAGTCATGCTGTATGTATTGTGTGATCCCTGTAGTGATTTTTATTCTGTGATTTTAAACCACAATCCGACACCTAGTGTGGACTCTCAATAGCGGCAATGTGTGTATAAAAATTTTCTATAAATACTCCTTGGACGTTATGCTTCTTCAAGATAACGCAAAGTCACATTAAACAAGAATCACATAGAAAGAATATTTAATCTTGCCGGTCTGATTTATCTCATCCATAATATTTACTAGACTTTGCTTCAACTAATTCCCCGCAACGAAATGCTCTGAATGACAGAAAATTTTCCATCGGATCAGGTGACAGCGTCTGTAGAAAACCTCTTAATCTTAAAACTTGCTGAATAGGACCTGACAAAATGAGCACATTATCTGATTACTGGCAAAAGGTTATTCAAAATAATTGTGAATATATGTCTGTTTGAAATTATTTATATATATATATATATATATATATATATATATATATATATATATATATATATATATCTATATATATATATATATATATATATATATATATATATTGAAAACCTTATGTTTCGTATCGCTGTCACTCATATGAATTATTATTCAAAATGTCTTTGTTTCCTTGAGTATATATATATATATATAGGGGGTTCATGCGTACGTATGAATTGTTTCCCCTCAACGGTATGTTAAGAAATATATATATATATATATATATATATATATATATATATATATATATATGAAAACTGTTATGAGTTCATAAACACATATACATCATTGTGGGTTAGTATTTAAATTTTACACTCAATTTTGTGCATATTCTTAACACTGTACAACGTTGCAGAGAAAATTTAGCATCAAGACTCTCGTACCACCTCTGAATATAAATCCTAAGTAATGGTTTTCTCAGGTCCTAGACTGATTTTAAAAAATACACACTGTGTGTCGTTTATCTATGACTAATTTCAAACATATTTCTTTCTTTTTTTTGTTTTTACTATTCTTCTTGTTCTCGATTTTGCCAGCATGAAACTCGTCAAACGAGGTTAGTAAATGGCGTTCATTGCACATCCATATTTCAATTTTTCTGTTTTGTTCAGAGGTATTGAACTCGGTTATTTTTTCATTTGATACAAATGATTTGAAAACAGATATTTTTGACAAATTTATACTACCGTTTTTGATCGGAGTGGACTAGCGAATAATGTCAGTAATGAGTTGCCATACACTTCTCATGTTTCCAGAACTGGAGTCTCGCAAGTAGATACAGTTTAATGTGAGAGCATTACTTATGAGAGAATGACCCCTCTTCAAGGAACTTATTAAACCTATTGTAAACTTCATTGACAGAGTGATCGTATTTCTGAGAGCAAGTGGAATAAATAGGAAACAAATGAATCATTTATTATTTCAATCGCTTTTAGATAATCTTGTCTTATTGTGTGTTACTTCGAACGGGGCTTATATTGAATTGATATTTTATCAAGACAGAAAAAAATACTGTGGCTGCAACACATCGTTGTTTTATAAAATACAGCTGCATATGTTGTTATTTTG
>OY757911.1:54187031-54242031 GCA_963585895.1 Sepioteuthis lessoniana | reverse complement strand
ATCAGCCGAAAAAGACATCGACACGCGGCTAACGAAGGCATGGACAGCTTTCGATTAGCTATCGATCATATGGAAATCAGACCTGACCGATAAGATGAAACACAGTTTCTTCCAAGCAGCGGTCGTATCGATACGGCAGTAAGGATGCACCACCTGGACGCTAACAAAACGGCTGGAGAAGAAGCTAGACGGCAATTACACTAGAATGTTGCGAGCAATATTGAATAAGTCCTGGCGGCAACACCCCACAAAGCACCAACTATACGGCCACCTGCCCCCCATCACGAAAGCTATCCATATTAGACGAACCAGACACGCAGGACACTGCAGGAGAAGTAGGGTGGAGCTCATCAGTGATGTACTCCTATGGACCCCCACATATGGCCGTGCAAAAGCAGGACGACCAGCAAGAACATACATACAGCAGCTATGTGAGGATACGGGATGTAACCCTGAAGACCAGCCAGAGGCGATGAACGATTGGGAGAAGTAGCGGGAGAAGGTCAGGGATATCCGTGCTAGCGGCACGAAATGATGATGATGATGATGATTAAATTAAGTTTATCTCTTGTTCAATATATATATATATATATATATATATATATAAATTATTGATAGTTAAAAACTTATTAATAGCCAGGAAGACAAAAAAGGTGTCGGAAAAATGTGGGCATGCTTATTATTAAAAAAACGACCGGTTTCCTCCGTCTCTTCGCAAGCTGTTAACGCTAGAAGAATTTAAAAAGGGGGAATGTAATGGAAAAAAAACGTGGATGAGAGGTGAGTGAGAAAAAAAACAAGAGGGGGGAAGTAGGAGTGATGAACAGATGGTTATAGACCGGTCACATTCAATCCCAACAAACAGTCCCTCTGTTTACAGAGGGAAGACTGAAGGGATCGAAGACTGAAGTGTCTCCAAGACTTTCAGATGATAAATCGAATGTGACGGACTCAGAATACTGGATCGGTCGACATTAAAATCGGCCATGCATTCCCTACTATTAATCATGCTGTCTGCTATAGAAGACCTGGATGTGTTAACAAGCTGGCCTCTTTTAAGCTCAAGATTCAAAATACGAGCTAGCAAATGCTGCTTTATGCACAGGTCCAACCGATTAGACGTCCTGCGTATGTAGTGACTGCCACGACTACATGTAAATTTATACATAACCGAATTGATATGGTGGGGGATGGTAAGACATCTTTACGCACTGAAACGAAATCAGTGCGAGTGTGAAAAATTAACCCCACAGCGGCTGAAAAATAACATTTACCAACTGCCGTGGTGATGCATTTGGCTAATTTCTCCCCTCTAGAACCTATATACGGCAAACGCAAATAATCAGGGCACTTACTAACGGTGCACCTCCTATCCCTATCAAACTTATTCAAAATATCATGGACAACGCTATCCAAAACACGATGAATATCCATTTTTAGACAAGGTTGACCTGATGAACTCTATTTAATGATCAAGAAGGTGTTTGGATGAAATCATAAGGGCACGATAGACAAGTGTCTTAAATTGATTTTGCGCTGCTGAGGTCAAAATGAATCCCATCTAGTATCCAGGCTAGAAAAGATGGGCTTTCTGTATAGAGAAGTGAGAAAAGCTGTAGAGGTTTTATGCACAAATACATCTAAAAAGGCGAGTTGATGTTAGGTTTCCTTTTCCACGGTAAACCTCTTTTCAAAAATTATTTTTCTCTTTCTACACTGTGAGCCCTTATGTCCGAATTTATCGCAGTTTTGACATTTTTTGTACGATAGGGTCAGTCCTTGGCCCAATGTAATTTTCCACAGTGGTAGTATATATATATATATATATATATATATATATATATATATATATATATATATCTTCTGTAATATGCCTCGAAGGTCATATCTTCATCTGGTGCGTAGATAAAGGTTTCGACCGCATTTCACACCGTATTTTAAGTAAAAAATCACGGATAAAGCTGTTTTCATTACACATAATGCTAATACCTTTCAGAAAGATATTAATCCAACTATTTTACCTCCAGCTAAGTAAGGTATAAGGACGCCTCAGGCAGTGACAGGGCGCCTTAGACTGTGTAAGGGCACCTTGGGCTATGTAAGAATTCCTAGAGCTGTGTTAGGGTTAGCAAGCCTTTAGTTAGTTCGTGTCTCACTGGGTGACCCATTCATTTGGCCTTACGCCACATCTAATGATGGTTAGAGTATGTGCCAATGGCCCGGGAAACCAGGGTTCTATCCCAGGTCGAGTCATACCAAAGACTCAAGGGTAAAGTGGAGAAATCCAGGGAATGGAGAAGTGCCCTCCCCTACATCTTGGTGTAGTAGCTATCGAAAAGGGAGCCTTCGGGTCACCCCCGACTACTACGGTTAAATAGGACAGACTTGGCTCTTTAATCTTGGTATGGCAACTGTTCTATGAGGAGAACGCTAAATTAAAACCTTTTAAACTCCGCTTGAAAATAATCTTATGTCATATCCTGCTCCTGCGTATATATATATATATATATATATATATATATATATATATATATATATATATATGTATGTATGTGTGTGTGTGTGTGCGCGCGCGCACGTTTTTGCTGTTTTCCTATATGGAAATATTTCGGATTCCGTTGACATGTACTTTTCTTTGGAACTTTATCGTTTTATTCCACAACCACAAACAAACATTTATGTACACACATATAAGCACATATTTCATGTGATTCCAAGCATACAAGCACGCATTCATAAACACTATCATAAATTCAACCATATACATTTTTAATTTTCTTTTGTCTTTAAAGAGAGTATTATTATTTCCAAAGGTGTGGGGAAATTTCAAAGTTTATCTAACATCATAATACAATGAAAGAATTACTTATAAAAGAGAAAATAAATGTCTAAATGAAAAAAAATGACACAAGAAAATATTTAAATAATGAAAAAAGATGGCAATAATTGATAACAAGAAAAACGTATTTAAAATTCCCCTCAGCTATGTTTGTATTTTGTCAAACAACATATGGCGAATAATAATTTCATTTTTCTTGTCTTAGAATTGAGATGCCAAGAGAATATAGATTTAAAAAAAAAAGAATGAAAAACAGATTTGATTTATCGGAGGGGGGAACTTTTTAATGGCAACACCACCATAAAGTATTTTATTTTGATGAAGTGAGCTTAAAATAAACAAAAATTATTTTTTTATGAAAATGATCACTAACAGTTTCCACCCAAAAAATTAAATCGAGTCATTCATTTATAAGATGATGTAGTATTTAGTTCTTCATCAATAGCTATTGTATTGTGGTGGTTATTAGAATCTCTATTTATAAAAATGTAGATGAATATACTAATTGTAAGAGGGTTACCTTTACTTCATGGTAGGTTTTTATTTTATCTAGAAGTTCGATGTAACTCAGAAATTGACGAGCAAAGATTGAAATTCAAACTGTATAACAAACTTCACGGACACGTACGGAGTCATAATCTTTCTTCATCGGTAAATTTTTCAAATTTGTGATGAAGGACAGTTCAATCCTTCCTGTGTATTGACGAAAGACGAACCCAAATGATAGTAGAAAATCGGATGTAAGTACCCGAAGATAAAAATTGTTCAGTACAGTTATCCATGGTACTCATCTCTCTATCTATCAATCCATCATATACAGACACAGGCAAACACAGAAACAACCACGCAATCACCCCATATATATATATATATATATATATATATATATATATATATATATATAGTACAATTTGATGGAGACTCAAGCTTGGATAAGTCGTCAGAGATTTATTTCGGCGGAGAATATTACTATAATCTTCGTCTCGTCAGATGACTATTTACATCCTTCTCTCTATGTAAAGAATAATCCACACCCACTGTCTTTGGACACTGACTGGATATTTAAAAAAAAATTATATATATATATATATATATATATATATATATATATATATATATATATTTATTTTTTTTTAATTATATATATATATATATATATAAAGTCGAGCTGATAAGCACTGATTAACTTGACTCTCTCTTGCTATGTGACCCTATCATCTATTTTTCGGGTATCCAGTGTCTACACAGATCTGATGAATACAAGCATTGCTTGTCAGTCAACATTGGTCAAATTTGTGTTTTATTTTACCAGTCCATACTTTTTAGATAATCAGATGTTTTGATTCTATTTAAGGTTTGTCTTCTTTTAATCTTTCGGATAGTTTTTTCTTTCTTTTTCCAAATAATGGCAAGAAAGTAATAATAATAATAATAATAATGTATTAATATTTCTGAAAGATAAAGACCCCCATCCGTTTTCTTTTACAAAGTATTTCTTTTAAAATAAGATAAAGAAGCAAAATTTGAATATCACCTTTACAAAAATTTAGAATGTACATAAAAGCTACCAGATGCAAAAAATAACTTTTCTGCAAGAATAAGAAATTGAGGTTTGTAAACTGAACGAAGACATTTTTTTGTTGGTTTTCTTTAACTTTATGCATAAAATTACAGAGATGGACTTTAAGTTCCATTTGGAATGATTTTAAATATTATAACAATTCCATAAGTCACATTATCTTTTTTTTATTTTCCAGAAATTCGACGAGTTAATCTCTATCGCCTAGGAGACATTGTAAAATTATTTTTTACCATGTCTTTTATGGCATTCTTAAAAAATTGCTTTACGTTGTCTGCATAGCATTTATATTTTTTCACCACATCATGGGAACAATCATTAAAATTCAAACAGTTACGATTACTTATTATTTTGACCAATATATATATATATATATATATATATATATATATATATATATATATATATATGATATCATCATTAATTTTGCAAAGAGAAAGAAACAACTAAGTGTATATCTTACTCGAAAATATATAGGTTGTGCTAAGTGGTTGCAGATAACTGCAAAAGAAATGAAATAGGCACATTGTTTAAGAAACGTTGTTAAACGTACTAAAACTACAGTGAAAAAATGAATAAATGAATATTAAATTAAAAAACAGAAAAATGCCTACTTTCATTTGAACTGGGTACTTTTCACAATCATCTAGTATTTATGGTATATATATATATATATATATATATATATATATATAGAGAGAGAGAGAGAGATGAGGTGGAGAGAGTAGAGAGAAAGAGAGACTGAAAATATTTGTTTAAAGGAATCTACACATTAGCTACAACCATATCCAGGAAAACTAAACAGTAAGGGAATATCCACATTATTTGAAATATGAATCAAACAGCAGAAATATATTTTCAATATATATATATAGTCATCCACAGACAGATCCGTTTCGTTCTATCAGAACTTATCATTATGGCTAGACAGTATATACCCATAGCTGGGATCGAAACCTGGTTTGACCAAACGCCAAGCCGAAGCTTCTAACCATTCAGCCACGAGCAGCCATTAGCGGCGAAGTAAATTTTAAACGGTTATGAATCACAATTACTATTGTTTGCATACATCCGTTCATCGGCTGCCGAGACCTCAATTCAAATACGAAGAGGCTTGCAATGAACGCTAATGGCACCACGATTACTTCTTCACCAGAGAACTGAACCCTATGAGGGTAGGGGAGTACATATATATATATATATATATATATGTGTGTGTGTGTGTGTGTGTGTGTGAGTGTGTGTGTGTGTGTGTGTGTGTGTGTGTGTGTGTGTGTGTGTGTGTGTGTGTGTGTGTGTGTTTGATATTTTTATTTCCATCTCAAACAAAACTGTCAATTTTTTAGCAAATGAGAGGCTAAAAAAGCCTAAAATATTATATGCAATTTTATATTCATTAACTAATCAGCTACATCGAACATGACGCCCGCATTCTCTTTGGGACTTCTTTGAAATTGCAGATGTCATACCATACATTTGCTCTTGATGGCATTTTAGATTCCACATTCTAAGTAATAAAAGAACTTATTTTCTCGTAGATTATTTAACTACGGTTTGAAAACAAACTAAATTTATTGAAATATATTTTATTAATGATTGCAGACTTTTCACCGCCTCTGTCTGTCTGTCTTTCCTCTTTTTTCCTACACACTCTCTCTCTCTCTCTCTCTCTCTCTATATATATATATATATATATATATATATGAAGAAACTAGAAAAACAAATTAATCCAAAAGTGATTAATCTATTATAATGGAAAGTCAATGTTAAAACGTTTCGGTTTTAGGGAACCTACATCTGGACTTTATGATGGTGAAAAAAGTGTTGCCAGAAAAAATCATTTAAATGTAGATACCAAGTCTAATTGTTGGAATTTTTAAAATCTTAGTTTGATAATAAGTAAATTATAGAATGAGAGAATTTGCGAAAAACCCTGCTTGCTCCTCTTTGATAAATATTTCTAAATTTCTGAGATGAAGCTTCATGATTTTATCATCTAGTGTTTTCGGATTATCATTATATTCAGAACATTTCGTTCGGTGCGTTTTTCGGCCTTCTTTATGCATTTCATTTTGAGTTCGGGAGCCTACATTGAACTTCGAACCGAACCCTTTATTTTATCCACGGAGCTAGGTAGTTCTAATTCCGTTAATCAACCTCAGGTACAAGTGTTAAGTCATTGAACTTATAGCTTGTTATTTACCTGTACATAATCGTAATAAGTAGTATCTCATAGGTTTCTAAAGATAATTGATTTATAAGTCCCTAAAATTTATTTTGTATTGTCCAACATGACATATGGCATAATGGGTATAGTTATCGGTTACAGTGCTTCTAAATGAAATCATCTGGAGTTTAGAGGTTTAATCCTGACAGAAAAATAACTAGGATTACTTAAAATAACTTGACAGTTGTACTCAGTTATGGTTCAAGGAATTATCTGAAACTACAATTGTGGATTTGATTAAAGGTTCAGTTCTGTATAGACTCCCGAGTTCGATGTGAAACACCTAAAACAGAGCGCATCAAACAATGAAAAAAGTAATCAAAATACACGTCTTCATAATTTTATGACAATTATAACTTTTTCAGGCATATATTTTACTTATTTTGAGTAATATTCTTTATGAAAGGCGTTCCAAATTTCGCTAATAATAATTATATTTTCTTTGGTGACTGGATCATTCTCATGGACAATTTAAAAAAAAATCCTGCCAAGGATTTTCGTTTTAGATCAGAACCGTTTGCTTGGTATGCAATTTATTTTTTCTGACTTTCCGAAAGAAAATTTTAATTCTCCTTTGTTACGTGGCAAAATATTTTGGTTTGATTCGGTTGTTTTGTTTTACGGGGTATCAACCATTTTCAGGTGATTTAATGCCGAATTAAGACATTTTGTTAAAATTTAAAATAAATCAGTTTGGTATAAATGCAGATTTTGGTTTACACTCAGTTAATGTCAAAACAGTTCTATTTCAAAGAATTCAGTTGAGCATAAATACACTGCTTAGTTTTATTCGACCCATAGATAGGATCCTATCAGGAACAAACACTCCGGGCCCGAGTGGAACGGGAAGGGTTCTACGAGTTGCCCAAAGATCCACCATTACTGGTACCTCGTCATCAGTTAGTTTTGTGTCATATCTAGGACACTATGCAGAGAAGCAATCGGTGTATTCTACAGCCAGGACAACTGGCTAAATGGAAAAATGCATTATTGTTTTGAAAAATAACTTCATCATCACCAAACAACTATTCAATTAATGGAGTGAGAAAAACTAATTTAGATTTTCAGTGTGCAGTTGCGTGGTGACAGTGGACGTAATCCTTGTTCCAGTTGTTTAAATGATATGCATCTTGAATTACTTGGGAAACTTGCTTAGTTTTTGTTTGGCATTCATCATGTTTTTATTTGAACGGCATCAATATTTCATCATTATCACCTTAGTCAATGCAAACTTATTTTTTATTAATCAATGAATATCACTCTCATCCAATTATTCACACCACAGAATTATTTCTCTTCAGTCCATTTTAACTTCAACTTTATTAAGTATTAGTGCTGTTTTTGTTTACTTTTCCGTATGTAATTCCCAATTCATTCAGTTCTTACAGTTCTTCAACAAATATCAACAGCTTTTTCATTTATTGCTTCATTTGCAGTCATTGATTTTCATTTATTTTGTGGATTTTAATCTACTGTAGACTCTCGTAGTGTAATAGCTAACGCTGTAGGAAATGGATATGGTGGCTTGAGTTCTAATCAAGGATTAGCCTGTTTGCGTTTTACATTGGTCTGATAAGATTGGAAGAGGTATGAATGCAAGTGCTCTTCCTCCAGCTATTGGTAAATTCTGGGGCAGGTTGTATTTTTTTAACCTTGGTATAGCGACAGTTATTAGAGGAAAAAAACTCTGAATTAAAACATGTTAATCTCTATAAAGAAATTACCTTGTGTCACAACCTGATCGTGCAGAGGGGATGAATAAATATAAGAAATCTCTATTTTCCTGGCATGTTTCCGTAAATCTTATATCCTGACGCTTTGATGTCGTTCGTGGTTTACCAGTAGGTATTATTATACATCTGGTTTATTTATTTTTATAATCTATAATTCATTCATCTGTTTGGAAAAAAAACAACAATGTATCTCCCCTCTCTCAAATGTGGATTGCTTTCTTAAATGAGTTTTACAACTCTTTCTATTGTTTCAATTGACAGCTGATTTGTTTGAGACATATTTCCTCTCAATTAGTCATGAAAAATAGCTTATTCATATTTAAAATATTTCATAGATAGATTTGCATTTGAAGGCTTTTCCTAGCATTTCAGGAATGCAAATTATAATATTATTCCATAATATTTTCCTTGGCATGGTTTATAAAGATATAGAATCAATTTCATTTATTTAATTAAGTTTTGTTTTCGGAATACATTATGGACGCCCAAAATTGCAAGTAAAAGAAAAGATTGCGTTATGTCTGTTACTTGTTTATGAACTGCGATAAAAAAAATCAAGGTAAACATACTCTATGCTAATTCATAATCTATTGCCAGAGCTAATTCCTCATGAGAATGTATCAGAATTTGCTTGTCAGCCACATAGAATACTTGACTATAATAAAAAAAGATTGCTGTAGAGAAAAAAAAATATTGTTTTATATCAGTCTATCGATGCTCTACTTTTCACTTATTTATTGTTTGAATCTTGAATCACCTTTACATTTCTTACCTTACCATAGCTTATATTGCAGCGTACATTTCAAAAAAGACTATTGTGGCTGCCACGACGAAAATATATCTGATTCACTATGCAAAAATTTTGAAGCCATTAGCTTATACATTAAGAAACTGATATTCAAACACTAAAATATCCATTAGAATCTTCTTAATCTAATAAATATTTCTTAATGAAAAATAAAATTCCTACTTATCATTGCAATATCGACATTTTCTGCGCTTGTAAATACTACTACAACATTTGTTGGATAAGACAAAACTTTTAGAAATGTATCTTCAAATTCGTAAAAATAATAATTGAACTAAATGCTTACAAACGCACGTCTATTTCAACGGAAATTTGCATCACTTCAGGTTATAGAAATATACTAAACACTTTAATGGTTTTACTTAACTCTCTTTTCTTTCGTTATATGTTTTGCTCTGATAAAAACAGTGGCCAATAGAGAGAAAAAGATACGGAGTTGGGGTTGACAAATTCTAATATACTGCAATAGATGGATAGATAGGAAAAGGCAATGGTATCTTACATAAATATTGATGAGTTGGGAGAGCGAACTATATTGATTTTGCGTTTACTTCGCCATAAAAAATGTAATGAGGTAATGGCTATGTCAGAAATCATGAAACCTCATTCCATAAAACCCACCAGTTCACATTTCTACCCATTTGACCAAATAAATTTGAGAACGTATCGTATCTTGTCTTTCGTGACTGACAATGTCCCAGAACAGTGATGTGTGACCTGGCATAAATGACTCTCTTAGGAATGCCACTTTAAACCTAATGGCTTCCAAACACATCGCTTTGCACGAATCATGCAACACATGTCAATAACTTAAACAAGGCTGCCCCCACAACACATTGTCAGGCATTGCGTGACACGGGTGTATAGGCAAGTATTGGGGTAATCTACTTACAAAGTCATCTTAGGACTGACATGCACTGTCCTAGGAGTAAATGCAAATGTAAAACATTTTTTATCTATCTCATGCTAGCTGCCCATCTTAGCTTGTTCGTAACGATTAAGGCGGCTTCGCTGTAGCTCGATGTGTATCTATCCATTTCTGTCTTGTCAATACGTCTAAAATCTGCCTTTAATCAAATAACTTATATCAATCTAATTCGGAACTTAATATCTATCCTTCCTTTTCGCCGAGAACGTCATTTTCATATGAATCTATTTTGACATTGGTTGATATCAATCAGGAATCGAATTTTTTTTTCTTTTTCCGTCAATTGAGTGAATGTTTTCACTATTCTTCTTCTTCTTTTTCTTCTTCTTCTTCTTATTATTATTATTGTTATTATTATTATTATTATTATTATTATTATTATTGTCACATGTCAAGATGTATTATATTATCACCTACGTTTGACTGTCCGCCTAACGTTTTCAGAAGTTATCAATGTATGTCAATGCTTTTTTTTTTTTTGAAGCAGCAAGCATAGGCCAAGGTTTTTTTTTTGTGTTTTTTTAAAGAATTAGACGGCGGATTCTTTTAATGAAACAATTTCTGCAATTTTTGTTTTTGTTAAGATTTGTTGATAAAAATTTGGAGATTTAAATAATCATTAATTAAATATGATTTGAACTATTTTTGTCGAATTTCTAAATGCTTGAGGTGGCGTGTACAGCGTAACATTTATAATCACAGGAAATGGAATCGACGACCCCAGTTCAAATCCTGATTTTTACTTTGCACTAGTGCCCTTGGGTAAAATACATACAAAATGTTTTTGTTTTCCCCAAAGTTAGCTCTTTAGACTTGGTTAGGCAAGGAGTATATGATAAGAAAAACTCGGTATTCTAACCATACAGCACCGATTAAAATTGACCTTGTGTCACATCGTGCATGTAGGAGAAGAGTTTAGTTAATGCATACTCGAGATTCTACATTTATTTGTCCCAACAATTGATATGTAGTTTCCTGTGGTTAGTAATTCATTCAAACTTGGAGTTTGAATGCTTTCGTGATTCAGTTATGTGGTTGTTATTTAGTAATATTATCATATTAATGCAATTAGTTTAACGTTGTCATATTATTATAATTTCTTATTAGTTTTAGAAATAATTTTGTTTACATGAGTTTGCCATATTTTGATGTTGCATTGAAACGATATGAAATTGTTTTATGTCTTTATTCATGTATTTAGCTTCAATTGATTCGGTTACATTCTATATTCAGTACGATTTTATGGAGAAGTATTTAAATAATTCCTCATATGTTTATTATATTTAGACTCTTTATCATTAAAACATCATTGATATTATTTTTACTCCTTGTGGGGTTAATTATTGTAAGGTCAGGTCGTCTGACCGCCAGTTGGAGATCCGTTTGTATCTCAAAATCCTAAAGGAGATTGTGCGTCTCCTTCTCCAGGACAGATTCTGTTTTGTGCAAATAGTATTTGCTCGTATGGGCAAATTTTAGTTTTTTGCACAATTCCCAGTGGATCACCTTTCTTCCCTAGTCATGTCTGGTCTTATTCTCTTTCCGTGCCAATTTGCTGCTTTCACTTATTATTTGATTGATAGTTTCGTTTCTATCACCACATAATTTACATCAGCTGTTTTGCTGCAACTTATCTATTCTTGCTTTGATATGGTTGGTCCATATGACGATGTGTTGTACAGCAATTCGAAGATATTCAGTTTCTCTTAAGGATTTCCATTCTTATCCACGCTCACGCCTTCTGGTGTGGAACGTCGCTCGGTAGTCGTTTAAAACAACAATAGACTTGTTTTTCTTTCTTCCCATATTTGACTTCTTTTAGAATTTTCCACACCAGTCAAAGCTGACAATTTTTCACTTGAGCTTGAAAGTCAGAAGACCAGAACTTAAAATAACCAACAGCAACAAAAAAAGATGGTTTGCTATATTGCAGACTTTTCTGTCTCGGCTGAACACAATAAAACTAAAAGAATGTGAAAAGAAGGATAAGTACCTCGACCTTGCTACAGAATTGAAAAAAACTATGGAACATGAAAGTGACAATCATACCAATTGGGATTGGTGCTCTTGGCACAGTAACTAAAGGATTAGTTAAGGGCCGGTATCGCTTGGAAGTTAGTTGACGAGAGACCATCCAAGCGACCGCATTATGAAGAATGGCCAGAATACTGAGAAGTGTCCAGGCGACTTCAGGAGACTTGCAATCACTCAAACTCAAGTGAAAAACTCTAATGATAATAATAATAATAATAATTACAATGGCTTGAAATAGATGAAGGAACAAATCTGTTGGTAAGAATTGTGTTCAAAGAAAATGTTTTGGTAACTATGTCTCTATTTAAAAACATTGATTTTTCGTGTCTCGTAAAATCTTTTGCTTAACAGGTGTATTTAAATTAAGACTAAATCCCGAAAATTAATTTCAGGTAATTTTTTTGAGACGACGAAATAGATTTGTTTCAAATTTAGCGCCTTAATTGGATTAGATATTTTGTTGGGTTATTGCAATCTATATAGTTCTGAGGGGATTGACTATGAAATAAACCGAGTAATATTTTTCAAAATTTTATTTAAAAATAAAACCAAACCTAAAACTAATTTCCAAATTAGACCTAAAACTGTTTTTAACTTATTTTAAACTTGAAATAAAATAAATAACGGAATGTAAAAAAATACATGAATAAAAAATAATAATAAAATAAATAAGATAATAATAATAAAATAAATTAATAATAATAATAATAATAATACTCCCCACCGGATAAAAAAGAAATAAGTTAAGAAAGGAAGATTCTAGAATACCACGTGATTTTTTATATACCATTTTTTTAGAATATAAGTATTTAAAAAAAACGGTAACTTCAAAATATTACAATGGCTTGAAGTAGATGAAGGAACAAATCTGTTGCTAAGAGTTGTGCACAAAGAAAATGTTTTGGTAACTATGTCTCTATTTAAAAAACATTTATTTTTCGTGTCTCATAAAATATTTTGCTTAACAATTATATTTAAATGAAGAATAAATCCTCAAAATTCATTTCAGGTTTTTTTTTTTTTGAGACGACGAAATAGATTTGTTTTTAAATTTAGCCACTTATTATCTCTTTATCACTTATGTGACAGCTCTCTATTTACGGAAATCAGTAATTGATGTAGCCTGAAAGTATTAGAATTTTCCCATCTTCCATATAACAGGGACATATGAGTAGCTTTGTATTTATTATAATATATCCAGTTTAATGGAAATTTTAAAATCGGCTGATAAATAGAAAATCATTCCCGTGTAATCTTTCTGTTAAGTTAAGTTATTAAATAAATGATAAGAGTAAGCAATAGGACTTTAAGTAAGTTAAAACTTTGGTTTTTTAGGAGTCTTTTTGTGACCCGCTGTCAATGAACAGTCACCATGACTGTCATCGGTCACATCTGTGCCAGGTGAGCAGATAATAAACAACCTCTGGATCTGGTATAGCCACGATATACCATCCATGATAAAGTGTCGAATTCCAATATTACACAACGTGAGACCCAGGCCTCGGGCCAGGGTGTCATGACCAGCAGATGCTCTTTTGAGATCCAACATGGGAAACCTGACGTCATCCTGCGAATGTTGGCTGTTCTCTTTTTTGGTACACAAATGATTATTTAAGGAACCACAACAGCCAGAGATCTAAACGGAAAGCATGAACTAGGGTAGACAACCAACTAGCACTACACAGCTATTTTAGGAGTACCCCTACACAAAGAAAATATAGGAAAAGAATGCTGGAGATCTGCCTAGAACTTTCTAATTCTCTGACAACTAGTCAGAGTCTTCCTGATAAAGTCTGAACAATAATAAAGAAGGGTTGGTTTTCTGACCTTGAAGTATTAGAAATGCACCGGAAAATAAATGATCAACAAAGTGGTACTAATACATTTCATAGTACATTAAATAATAACAAACAAATAAAGCCTATCCGAAAGGAACCACCAATTTCGAAAAATGAAAACTCAACAAAACCAAACACTGCACAACCAAACAAACCAGAAGAAACACTATCATAAGAACAAAAGTTATATCTAAAAAATTTAAAGAGAATTATGAACAGTAAAAAGATCACTTTACCATCATTAAGAATCATTGAATGGAGAATATTAAGGGCAGAGACAAATAAAGTGAACCAAGTACTGGCATACACATCAACTAATAATATAACCGATTTAAATGAAGTAATTTATAGAAGAGCGAAATTAGTTTGTGAGAAAATTGGGATCTCCTCAAAAAGCACGAAAGAAAAATTAAAACCAGGATGGGAATTTCAACTAGAAACTCAGATAAAAAATTTAAGAAAAACTGCAAAAATGATAAAACAAATGGAAGACGCTGGAATAATTAAGAACAAAAATGAAAAGACAAAACGGGAAAAACTTGCAATACAACTCGAGGAAATAAACCAGAAAATACTGGCGAAAGAAGGAAGATTAAAGAGATATCGACAAAGGGTAAAACAATACAGACAAAACAGGACATTCCAAAACAATGAAAGAAAATTCAATCAACAAATGGGAGATTACAATTAAACATACCACCAACCAGATGCTAAAGAAACCCAACGATTATGTACCAAAATATGGCAAACAAAAAACATAACGAAAAGGCTAAATGGATTAACAATATGACAAGGGAACTAGAAGGACACCAAGAAGGCCCAAAAGCGGAAATACACAGCGATTTACTCAAAGCGACACTTAAAAATATATCAAACTGGAAAACACCAGGCCATGATGGAATACATGGTTTCTGATTCAAGAAATTCACTTCCATTCACGACATACTGGCACTAGAAATGAATAAATGCCTAAAAACAGCACAGGTACCCGAATGGATGACCAAAGGAAAGATCACATTGATACAAAAATACTCAAACAAAGGAAACGCCCCAAAAAATTACAGACCTATAACATGCCTACCAATGATGTGGAAAATATTAACAGCACAATAAGGGAAGAGATTTACTACTCGCTAAGAAGCCGCGATTTGTTACGTGACGAACGGAAAGGATGTTGCAAAGGATCCAGATACACAGCAGAATTACTCTACATAGATCAACACATTCTAAATGATAGCAAAACCAGACAGAAAAATCTAGCTATGGCCTGGATTGACTACAAAAAGGCATAGGATGTGGTTCCGCGTAGCTGGATAATAAACAGTCTCAAAATGTACAAAATATCATAGGAAGTCATAAACTTAATCGACAAAACCATGAAAACATGAAGAGTGGGATTGACAGCAGGAGGAAAAAACTTAGCTGAAGCAAAGATCCAAAGAGGAATTTTCAAAGGAGATGCTCTATCACCCTTTCTATTCATAACTGACATGATGCCACTTATCCACATACTCTGGAAGTTCACAGCTGGATACAAACTTAGTAGATCGCAGGAAAAAAATCAATCAACTAATGTACATGGATGACATCAAGCCATTTGCAAAAAATTATAAAAACTGGAAACTCTGATACACGCAGTTAGAATATTTAGTCAGGACATAGGAATAGAATTTGGCATAGAAAAATGTACTATGCTTGTACTAAAAAGTGACCTAGGACATCTAACTCATGGAATGGAATTACCAAATAAAGACAAGATTAAAACACTCGCAGAAAACGAAACCTACAAATACTTGGGTATCTTGGAGGCTGACACCATCAAACAAGTGGAAATGAAAGACAAAATTAAAAGGAATATCTCAGGAGAACAAGAAAACTACCGCAGACAAAACTCTCTTGCAGAAAACTTATCAAAGTAATAAATACCTGGGCTGTACCACTTGTTAGATACTCCGGACCCTTTCTCAAATGGACCAGAGACGTGCTCAAAGAAATGGACCAAAGAACAAGAAAGTTAATGACAATGCATAAGGCATTACATCCCAGAGAGGATTTTAACAGACTATATGTTTCAAGAAAAGAGGGAGGAAGAGGACTTGTCAGCATTGAAGACAGCGTTGACGCATCGATACTACGACTCGAAGACTATATACAAACACAGGATAGAGGACTCATTACAACAATCAGAAACGATATTGATAACACGATGGACAATAGAATAGCAATAACTTGGAAACAAAAATGGGAAGGAAAACAACTCTATGGGCGTTATAAACGACTGATAAAACAATATCGCACACGACAAAACCTGGACATAGCTAAGAAAATGAAACCTTAAAAGAGAAACAGAATCTCTCCTAATAGCAGCACAAAACAACGTCTCATGAGAACCAATCAAATCAAAGCGAGCATAGATAAGATGCAGCGAAATAGCATATGTAGGCTATGCGGTGACAGAGATGAAACGATCAATCACATTATAAGCGAATGCAGCAAATTAACGCAGAAGGAATATAAGACTAGGTTATCCACTCGGAGATGAGCAAGAAATTTAAATATGACCATACAAACAAATGGTATATGATCAACCCAGAACCTATCTTAGAAAATACACATATAAACTCCTATGGGACTTTGACATACACACGGATCACATAATCTCGACCAGAAGACCAGACCTAATAATAATCAACAAAAAGAAGAGAACTTGCAAAATTGTTGACTTTGCTGTCCCGGCTGACCACAGATTAAAACTAAAAGAATGTGAAAAGAAGGATAAGTACCTCGACCTTGCAAGGGAATTGAAAAAACTATGGAACATGCAGGTGACAATGATACCAATTGTAATTGGTGCATTTGGAACAGTAACTAAAGGATTACTAAAGGAATTGGAGAACTTGGAAGTTGCCGGACGAGTGGAGACCATCCAAACTACTACATTATTGAGAACGGCCAAAATACTGAGAAGAGTCTTGGAGACTTGAGGAGACTTGCTGTCACTCAGACTCCAGTGCAAAACCATCAGCTAATATTGATGTGAAAAAATCTAAAAGAGTAAATAATAATAATAATAATAATAATGTGCAACAAAACAGTAATTGTAGGCTATGCGGTGACAGAGACGAAACGATCAATCACATAATAAGCGAATGCAGCAAGTAAGCACAGAAGGAGTATAAGGCGAGACACGACTGGGTAGGCAAGGTGATCCACTGGGAAATGTGCAGGGAATTTCCATTCGACCATACAAACAAATGGTATATGCACAACCCAGCACCTGTCCTAGAAAATGACGCGCATAAAATCCTATGGGACTTTCGCATACGAACGGACCACCTAATCCCGGCCAGAAGACTAGACCTCATAATAATAATAATAATAAGAATAATTTGATTGTTTATAAACGTAACAAGCTTTCCTTCAAATTCAACAAGATTATCGGAAGGAGTATCTTGATTATTCTTCATAAATCTATTTCTTTTTTCTTTTTTTTTTTTTAGTTTAAGTGATGAAACTCATTGTTTATCTGGGCATTAACTTCATTGATCAGTTTATTTTTATTCCAATCTCTTCTACCATCTTTAACGCAATTTCAAAATCACGTCCATTTTGCACGTTTTTTTTATTATCCTGACCAATGAAATACGGCTATTGTAGTCTTCTCTTGAACTAATATTTTTATACAGGTTGGTTGGTTTGTGCTTTGATTTTATGGCGTACCAACTCTTTTGGATCATTTAATGCCGAATTAAATTTCAAACAGTTTAAATGTCAAAATAGTCCTATTCCAAGCAATCTTATTTCGCATGTGTACACAGTTTACTTCTGTTTGACCCATAGATAGGATCTTATCAGGTGCTACCATATCGGAGCAGAGTGGACCTCAGAGCGATGGCAATAAAGGGATACTCTGCATTCTTCAAAGCTTCAGTATTACTGAAGCCTCACCATCAGATAACTTAGTGTCATATCCAGAAGACTCGTTGGGGGATTCTTACCCCTCTGAAGAGAAGTAGTTGGTGTATTCTACAGCCCCAGCTGAATGGGCCATTTTATATAGGAGAATTCTGATTAAAAAATACAACGGTCAAAACAAACGTTCAATACAATCTATAAATATGGGTAATATTTTGGGAAACTATTTAGTTTCAGAATATTTTTTTCACAAATGTCAACTCTCTATTATTTGGAATTAGTTCTAAAAAAGTTTAATCCCACAGAACTACCTATTTTGAAGCTATTCAAAATGGTGGCAAATCAAACAGACAATTCAAGGCTTATAATGAGTTACGTTTTCAAGCTGTAGGTGGTTAAAGAGAGTGAACTCTATAAAATTTACAGGAAAATGTGTGATGTCTACGGAGAAGCATTTTTTAGTCATTGAACTATTTACAAACAGGTTTTACATGAGTTTTTCACTATAAACGTGAGTTGAAAGAAAAAAACAGTCTATAGATTGGAAACATACTTAATCTCCGGTAACGAAAATGTTCCGAGCTCAGCTGTTAGTTACGAAGGCCATGCTGACAGTCTTCTGATACGTGAATGGACTTATCATTATTGTTTTCCTTGGAAAAATACAATTATAAACAATATTTACTATTGACAACTTCGAAAGAAAATTCAGCTTATTTATGAGGTGAAAAAGAAAATGAGTGATAAATTACTTGCTGTATTTTTTAAAAATCTCATCCTAAAAGAAACGGAATGCAATTGGTTATCTTCTTCGATTATTTGGTCCAACCTCTTACCTTATCGCAATCCTTCCTAATCAATGCTCAATTATTTTGTTTAAATGAAAAAAAATACTTGTTCGAATAAATCGTTTAGTAGTTGTCTGAATTTCTGAGCCGAAGCTTGATGATTTTTATTATTTAGGGTTTTCGGACTATTGTCTTGATCTTTAGAGTTATTTCCACAACGTTTCGGTCGATATGTCCTCCGGCCTTCTTCAGGTGTTTGTCGAACTCGCGAACCTACACGGAACTTCGAACTACGTCCTTTATTGAATCCACTGGGTCACCTTTTTTAATTCCGTTAGTCATAACCGTGTACAAGTGTTAAGTATTCCTGTTTTGACAATCATTTAGCGGTTGCAGGTCCAATCTTGACTGAAGGCGAGTAACAATACAGGATTATTCAACACTTGAATCCGGTTATGGCTCACGAAATCAAAAGAGGCGACCCTTGTGGATTCAATAAAGGACATAGTTCGAAGTCTCGTGTAGGTTAGAGTGTTCGACCAACACCTGAAGAAGTTCGGAGGACATGTCGGCCAAAACGTTGTGAATATAACAGTAAAGATGAAGAAAATAGTTCAAAAACCCTTAATGATAATAATGATTTAATACACAGAAAAGTGATCATGGTAGAGAATTCCTAACAAATATTCACATCTATTTAACATCAATATCTTTGAATGAAGACTAGCATTTAATAAATTTATTTGCTTTAGTTCCAATTTTTTTTTTCATTTGTTTAAAATAATATATCGTCTTTTTCACACCTTGAGCACATTGTAAAATTAATGTCATCCAGTTTTTTTAAAAAGACAAACACAGCAATATATGAACTGTTAAACAAACTATTTATTTATTTATTCATTTATTTATTTATTTTCTTCAATATCATTTTCGATCAATTTTGACTCTTTTTTACATTGCCTTTTGATATATTCTATCTCACATTTATAAAAATATTTTTGTCGTATCAATTTGTTTCTGTGAATTCTTTTTAGTTTGTTGTCATTGCAATATTTGGCTTAATTTTACTACATGAATCCTCCATTGCACAAGTTATATTATCAGATTTTTGGGGGTTATGATTTTATGTGAAAACCTTATTTTAATAAAAAACTGTATTTTGCAGTCTCTTTCTTTCTTAAAAACGGAATGATGAAAAAAAGAAAAAAAAACGACGGAAGGAAAAGAACTTGTGATTTTCACAAATATTCCTTAATGCACTTTGATTTTTCTTTTTTAAATTTTATTCTCATTCTTCATTTTTCTACCTCTTTTTTTTCTTTTGCTCCTTTTTTCTGCTTTTTATTAACTACATTTAAGTCTTCCTCTGTCCTTTCTTTTCCTTTTTTTTCACTTTCAAAAATATTCTTCGTCTTCTTCATTCGTATTTTCCCGTCAAATCCTCCGATTCAATTCTTCTTCTTCTAATTCTTCTTCTTCTTAGTTATCTTTTTTTATGGCAAGAAATAAAATTTGAAATGCGTTCAGTTAATTTGATAATTCATCAAGTGAGGATGAGTGTGTGAGTTGTTCAAGTTTTGCCGCCAGCTGAACAACATCAGCGTTGATTGCCCTATTCGCTCGTTTTATACGCAAATTTGATGAGAAGTTGCGCTCCATCAGTGAACAGGAATTGATTCAACTCGGCGTTAATTGGCATGGAAATTTTGTTACTACTACTACTACTAATAATAATAACAATAATAATAAAAATAATAATAATAATAATAATAATAATAAGAAGAAGAAGAAGAAGAAGAAGAAGAAGAATAATGATACTGAATAAAAACAAAACAAACAAAGAATGACATAAATTATCATCGTGAGTCAAAATTCGGGGCTCTTGCTAGGGTAAATAATAAAGAAATAAAATAGAATATTAATCCGAAACACAAATATCTCTCATAAAATCAACAACGTAATAATAACAGCATCAAAAATGTAATGATATTATTTAAAATACGGAAATACTAAAAATTTAAAGTACAAATTTAATCTGCATGATTTTCGAAAAATTATTATATCAGACCAGAATATAATGCAAAAGCAATAATAAAATCACCCATAGTAGTTGCCAAATTATAGAAAATAATAATACTGATTCCTTTGACTGATAATAATAAATAGGCAAGCGGTTTTCGTCAAGAGAAAAAAAAATCTTTGAGATTTGTAAATTCAAGCAGATTGCCCTATGCAGGTCAAGTGACTGGATTTCAACTCAAACAATGAAAAATAAGTTAGGAAGAAGATGGCTCTATTCTAGCAAGGTAGAGGCCACTGAAAGCAAGTGGAAATTTGAGAAAATATCTCTTTTCATAAGCATTTTGGAGAAATATAACGTAATTATGATGATGAATCCATCATTATTAACATTCTTAAAACATTATTGGTATGTTTAGAATCTTGCCTAGAGAATAAGATTTTTGAAGATGAAAACATATGATTTTTAAAACTGTAACTATAGTAAGAAGGGTTACAGAGTCTAAAATAGATTTTATCTAATTTTATACACTACAAGTGACAAAAAGCCCCAGAATGAATTTCTATAAATGTTTTAGAAATATATGGTTCAGTTTAGTTGCGTTCATTCGTTTTATTCCATCTCAACTTTTGAGGTTTATTTGATGGCAAGGTCATCCTTCTAGAAGAGCAGTAGTGGTTCAATTAAACCCATAGCAATGTATGATGAAGTTTCATGTTTTTTTTTACATAGGTATTAGTCCGAAAGTAAATGTAATAGAGCGAGTTGATTTTGAACTCGTTTCCTCTGTTGTCATCATCATCATCACCATTTGCTATAATCTCGGATATCCCTGACCCTCTCTCGCCACCCCTCCCAATCGTCCATTGCTTCCGTCTGGTCTTCAGGACTATATCCCAAATAGGCACAGAGCATCGGTATGTAGGTTCGAGCTGGTTGTCATGCCTTTGCTCATTCATGTGAAGAGGTCCACAGGAGTACATCACTTATGAGCTCAACTCTACTTTTCCAGCAGTGTCCCGCACGTCTGGTTCGTCTAATTTTGATAGTTTTCGTGATGGGAGGTTGGTGTCCGTACAGCTGTGGCTTTGTGGACTGTTGCCTCAAGGACGTGTTCAATATTGCTTTCAGCATTCTTGTGTAGTTGCCGTCAAGCTTTTCTCCATTCGTTTAGTTAGTGTCCATGTAGTTCATCCATACAGCATTATGGACAACCGCTGCTTGGAAGAAACTGCGCTTCATTTTATCGGTCAGGTCCGACTTCCATAAGAAGGATAGCCAATGGATAACTGTCCATGCTTTTGCTAGTCATGTGTCGATGTCTGTCTCGGTTCATGGGACACTGCTTCCTAGGTAGGTGAACTTGTCAATTAGTTACAGGGAGCTACCATTTAGTGTGGAGGTGTCACCTGTTTGATTAAAGCACCTATATTCCGTCTTGTGAGCATTGACATGGAGCAGCGAGCTCAGAAACTCGTTGACTTCTGATGTAAAAATAAAATCTCTGGGGAATTTTATATTTGTCAAAGAATAGAGGTTATTCAGAACGTGTTTATTTATGAGTCAAGGAGACTATTGATGAAACTATAAGTAACTAACTGGAAAACACCAGAACATGATGTCATACATCGATACTGGTCGAAAAATTAATTTTCATTCATGGCAGATTGGCTATCGAAAAGAATAGATGCTATCAAGAAGCGGGAATACCCGAATGGATGACAAAAGGAAACGCCACTCTAATCCAAAAAGACCCCCAAAAAGGAACCTCCTCTACAACTACCGACACATGACGTGCTCACCAATGATGTGCAAAATATCAACGGCACAAATTAGGGAGGTGATTTATGATTCGCTAATAGGCTGTGGATTGTTCCCCGAGGAACGGAAAGGATGCTACATGTGAAGCAGATAAACAATAGATATTCTACATATTGATCAACTCATCCTCAAGGACAATAAAACGAGACGAAAAACCTAGCTATAGCGTGGATTGATGACAAAAATATATGATCCCGCAAAGCTGGATAATAAAATCTTTAAAAATCTACAAGATATTCTGTGAAGTCATGAAGTTTTGCAAAAATATCATGAGAAACTCGAGAATGGGAGCTGGTGGTATGAGGATGAAGGTTAACCAAAGTGAAATTCCAGAGAGAGATCTTCGTGGGCGATGCTCTGTCATTATTATTATTTGTAATAGCAATGATGCCACTGCATCATTTAATTATAAAACGCATTTGCAGATACAAACTCAACAAATCGCAAGATAAAATTAACCACCTAATGTATATGGATGACATCAAACTTTTTCGAAAAATTTAAAGGAATTGGAAACCCTAATACAGGCAGTGGGGATATACAGTCAAGTTATATGGATCGAATCTGGCATAGATAAATGTGCCATCCTAATAATGAAAACGGAAAACGACAAAGGACAGAAAGAATACAGTTACTAAATCAAGAACGCTCGGAGAAAGGAAACCAACAAATACCTAGGAATATTGGAACATTTAATTCGCAGAGATGAAAGAAAAAAAAGAAGACCTCAGTAGAAAACTACTCGAAATGAAACTACATTGTAGAAATCTTATCAAAGAGATACCTGGTCTATTCCCTCCCGCGCAATATATTCGGGACCATTCTTAAAGTGGACAAGACAAGATCCTCAACAAATGGATCAGAAAACAAGAAAAGTCATGAAGATGATTAAAGCCTAACATACCAGAGATAACGTAGATATTTTATGTGTCAAGAACAAAAGTAGTCAGAGGACTCGTGGATATTCGAGATAGCGTCAATGCATTAATAAAATGAATTGAAGTCTACATAAAATGTGCGGAGGAAGACGGATTACAGCCACCAGAAACAATGCAGACATCAGAAGCAACAGAACAAAAATAACCAGAAATTAAAAATAAGAAGAAAAACAACAATATAGAAATTTGAAGAGATAAACAAGTGAAATCTCACCCCAGTCTATGAAAGTGAAATCTTATGAGAGAAACTGAATGTCTTTGATAGTAACTAAAAACGCCATTTGGACAATGTCAAACCAGAAATAGATGCAATATAATAGCAGATGTAGATTATGTAATGATAGAGACGAAACGGTCAATCACATAATAAGCGAATGCATTAAGTTTGCACAAAGAGAGTATAAGACCGAACTCGACTGGGTTGACGAGGTGATCAAGAATTTTAAATTTGACCATACGAACAAATGGTATATCCTCAAACTGGAATCGGTCCTAAAAATTAGACACAGAAAATAAATGAGGATTTTGAGAAAAAAACGGATCATCTAATCCCGGGCAGACGACCAGTTCAAGTTACAGTACCAAAAAAAAAAAAAAAAAAAAGAACCCTGTCGAATTGTGGATTTTGCCGTTTTGGCTAAACACAGTATCTAGACATTGCTAGGGAAAAAAAAAACTATGGAACACGAACGTGACCGTGATATCAACTATAATTGGCTTTCTCGGTACTGTCGCCAAAGGATAGATACAGAGACTAGAGAATTTGGGAATCAGAGGACGAGTAGTGACCATGTTAGCAATAATCTTGTTGAGATCAGGCAGAATACTGAGAAGAGTCCTGGAGACTTCAGGAGACTGCTTTCACTCAGACTCCATTGAAAAGGCACCGGCTAACATTGGTGAAAAAATCACACGCGAGAAAAGGTGCACTTCGTTGAAAAAAGGAAACCTTGAATAAGAAACCTAATCTCTTCAAATAGCAGCAGAAAATAAAGCCATAAAGACCAACCATCTCAAAACAAGAATAGATAAGGCGCAGCAAAACAGCAGATGGAGATTATTTGGTCATAGAGACAAAACGATCAATCACATAAATAAGTGAATGCAGCAAATTATCACAGAAAGTGTATAAGACAAGAAACGACAGGATGAGAAAGGTGATCCACTGGTGACTGTGCAAGGAATTTAAATTTGGCTATATAAACAAATGGTATATGCACAATCTAGTCGAGAAGATCTGAGTTTTCTTTCTTCTAGAGTCATTGTTTAATTAAGGCTAAAGAACCACTTCTATCCAACTATTTACCCTTAGCTAGATAGAGAATAAATGGTTTTATGACTTTCCCAAATATATTAGCGCAAAATGAACGCAAACAGGTTTTTCGACAAAAATAGTTTAGCAAAGAGACCTTCCTGGGATGATTCAAAAGTTGAGGTTATTTGATCTCATTTGGATTCAAGCAATGACCACTACTTGAAGTTAAAAAAGAATCGATGTCTAAAAGAATAACGTATATTTACTATCCCCTCTGCACGACCAGGATGTGACACAAAGTCAATTTCTAATCACAGTTTGAATTCAGAGTTTTCCTTTTCTCTACCGTTTTCCATGAGAAAGTTGAAGAACCCAATTTGAACCTCCAAAGTTGGAAAGAGACTAATTAGATTTATACCTTTTACCTGCGGTATAAGCGCTATGGGAAATGAAAAAAAACTTCGAAGTAAATGTATAAAAGGCAAAATCCGTTATGAATGTGTCGGTGAACAGAGGGAATTTTATACCTTTTGATTCCTATCTATGGATGATCTGGGCGTCTATTGGGACAGGTAATGAAGTTTGTATTGCTCATCATTCTTACTGAATAGCGAGTTTGATTTTCACTGAGTGGCTTACAAGGTAAATATATTTTTGATATTTTTCTATCGAGGGTTTCTTTGTCTTCGAGCGAATTAAAAGAGATTCCTATTCCAAGCGTGTCCGACTCCGAATCAGAAACTATCAAACATTAAAATGTCGGCTCAGTGAGCGCACCTTGAGACATGCGACAATATCGATAAAGGTTGGTGAATTATTCACTTACTAATGCTCTATTTCATCTTCGTGGTGACATAAATGCATACGTCATCCAGATAACTGTAGAAGTGGTTTATTTCTGTGATAATTATCACTAGCATAAGAAAAGTGTGTAAAAAGAAATGAAAGAGAGGGTGGATTCGGACGAAAACCCACGGCTCCATTGTAGGAAGTCATTAACGAATGGTCTTGTTCGTGATGGCATTTAAATCACTTCCCGTATCTTTGAAGAAATCTCTCCACGATAAGTTCACAGTGTCCTCAGATAATTCACTGAAGGATTCTTTTGATTTTCTTCAATACCTCATTTGCTCGTCGTCTAAAAGACGGCTGCTTTTTTTAAGTGTTTGTATGTATCCATTATCTGATCTTTTCATTCTTGACTTTTTATTTATGGACATCAGTAGAATTCCTTGAGTGTGCTCTCCCACGTTTTTCAATATAGCACCAAATGTATAATAACCAAATTCTTTAAACTGATCTTATTACTTATTTTTATTTTACATACAATATTATTTTTTGTATTTTTTTTTTTACATCGTCTTCACTTTTCAGAAGATTCTTTCTTAAAATCTGATTGTTATGCTCCTATTACACTTAGTTTTTCTTGTTGTCGAACTAATTCCAACTTCTCGTAAACCTCTTCAATGAATAATTCTTCCTCAGCTAACCTCCAGATCACTATCTTACTCTCCTTCTTGTTATTTTCTCAGTTTTCTGTCTTAAACAATTTTTGCATTTGAATCTCCCATTATGCTTCCGACTCATAACCCACTCCTATTTGACTCCAGATTGGATTCTTTTACTTCTTTCATGTCGACTTTCGTATACTTCTGATATTTTTTGATTATTAAGATATAATTCTTGGTTTGAGTTGCTTTCTTTGTTCCATGACATAACAACCTTCGTAAGTCGTTTAATGTTGAATCCATCTTTTTTGGAAATCAGTATTGGTAGTATTAACCTATAACTGGGGTTATAATAGGGTTCATACTTTTCCCCAAGGTGTTAATCTGAAAGTGAACGTAATAGTGTGTCTGGATTTTGAACTTGTTAAATATAATATCACAGTCTGGCACGTCTGCCACTCCACTACGGGAACTGCTATTCTTGTCAATGATATAAATATAATAATATGCTTAGAGAAAAAGTTACGAAACGCTATTGTTCCCGCAGACCACCGGGTATTCTTTATTGGAAACCGAAAGATGGTGGAAAATATAACTGTCTGAATGTAGTAGACAATCTTGTGAAATATGTCGGTGATGTTTATGGCTTTCATTTTGCGTGTGACTAGAACTGTATTGATGAAATATGTCAAATGAAAAAGTGAAAATTCGAGGAAGACAATCGAGTTATTAAAGCCAGTTTCAATACTGATTAGATTGCTACAGAATTAAGGTGAATTGTTTCCATTTGACCCTCAGTGAAAACGATCGATTATTGTACCCTGGAAAATCTGATGAGAGAAATTAATAATGTTTTGTTTATGTTGATCTTTTAAATGCTGGTAAAACTCACAATCATAGTCAAGAAATCCATTTTAGACTTTGTAATCTAGAAGAATTAATTGCTTAAACAAAATATAAAAAATTGTATTTGACCAGAAAAAGAAATTATTAAGGAATAAAATGATGGAAAATATTTAGAATTGTCCTCCTTTTTTTACATGATAACTACATCTACCTTTCAGGATGGACTTGCTTCAATTGAGGGAAGAAAATTAGAATCTACTCCGGGAGTAGATTCCAATGTTCTTCCCTCTAATAGATTTTGTGAATAAACTTGAGTTTTTGTTGTTTTGACTGGATCCTATTTCTCGTTTACATACTTATGTTAAACTTATTTCCGATTCAACGTGTTTTATCAGTCAATAATACGATCAAGACATTTCAAAGAAGTGATATTTTGACAGTGTTAGCATGAATGCTTCCCCCTCTAATATTTCTTGGTATACTTGTTTTCTTTAACAGCAGGTGTTTTGATTATTACCCGATTACGCAGTTTTACCCATTCCATTTTTTTCTTTCCACTTTTTTTCATTAGAAGTATGACACAGTTTTCAATTCCAAATCCCATTCATATATCTTCGCAAGATATTTCTATTTTTTTTTTTTTTATTAAAGTTTCTATTTTAGCATTTTTGGCAAGTCTTCGAGATCAGGTAATTTGTCTTTTTAACGTCTATACAATGGTTTCATTTTTCCGTTTTATTATTACCTCCTTGAGGATGTGCAGCTCTATTTATAATTAGTTATCTGTTCCTCACGTCCTCTCGTGGCATCCTTTGTTTTTCCGCAAATAGTTTGTGGCACTAAAGCGAGTAATTTATCGCTTCTCTTGTTTGTGCAATTCATTTTATGGTTGGGCATTTGAGGGTTAACCGCAGCTCTGTAGCTCCTGAATTCTCAAAATATTTCTGACCATCATTTTAATATATTATTGCTGAATAAGACTTAAATCTTAAATTTCTAAATATGATCACCTTAGGTTTGAATAAAAGTGTCACTGTCTATGGGGATCAAAATTATTTTCAGTCGCAGTTGATTTTCAGTAACTATTTATTATCAATTATGAAACAAGTTTCTCTTATTAGTCATTTTAGTACGAATACTGTAATAATCATTATCGGAATTATACTTTCACTTCTTGCATTTTTTTTCCTAATGCAACAATCATCATGATCATTTTATACGGTATGCTTAAACTTGATTATTCATTTTTTTCATATAAAATAATAAATATGTAAATATAGTTATTATAATAAATATATGAATTATAGTATATAAATATATAGATATATTTATTATTCTATATCTAATAATGAAGAATAATAAAGAAGATCTATCTATCTATCTATCTATCTATCTATCTATAGTCTTACAACATCTACCAACTTTCAAATGTTATTCCTTTTCAAATGGCCTGAGTCATAGATCATCTGTTGTCTCTATATTTGAGTGATTGGATAATTTTCTTCGTCACATTATCTGTAATATGGTTTCATTGTTTGACTACTAGTTTATTTCAATAATTGTTCCATCAAGAGACTTGTACCTTATGTTCGTGTTTTGCTACTTTTCAAATATAATCAAATATGTGTCTTTGTTTCTTTACTTACATGTTATTTTTCTTTTCATTCTTTGATCTGATGCTGATGGAAATACAAGATACTGAAACAAGTTGTGGTAGCCTAGAAGAAAAAATATCTTACAGCAAATGGAAAAATACTGTCAAAGAGAAATGTGATAACGTCCTGCCATTTGCATTAAAATATATGCATATTTACCTGAATGCTACGTCACTAATTTGACAATAAAAATAGGACGTTGTACATAGACCATATAAAAGTAAAGTTAAGATTAAGGAAAATTAACTGATACAAGATATTAACGTTTGAATTAAATATGCAATTTCCTTATAAATAGCGTAATATACATAGGCTGGATATTCATATATACGGTATGCTTCTCTAAATCAGTTTGTTTTTGTAGCAATAAATAACAGGGAAAAGAGTAAAATAAACATCTCTCGTTATAAATTTCTTTAAAAAATAGCATTCAATTGTATTAGTTGTATTCGAATGTCATCGATGAAAACACTTTTCATCTTGTTTTATGATGTTTGATACAGTTCAGGTTGTACGAATTAATACACGATTTTTTTTCACGAAGACAACTGCTTCATTCCCTCTCAGTATTTACACAAGTTTAGATTTTTAGGCGAATTCACGGAAAGGATTGATGGTGAAAAATTACTTGGTCTTCATCGGCTTCTTCCATGACCATGGGAAGCGCCTCAAGTGTCAATGAATCAAACCCTTTCCATTTTAGCGAGGAGAAAGTTGATTCTGAATTAATCGGGCTCCAGAAGCCAAGCATTTTAGTATTTTCTAAGGAATCAAAGCGAGCACTTTTTTGGCCTAATTTTTACTTGAAAAGTTCAAGACATTTTTCTTGATGTGGCAAACTAATTTTCATATTTTGCTTTAAAAACACTTATTAAAATTGATTCAATTTTTGATACTCTGTATTACAAGAAAGATTTGAAAGCGTAATGTATAATTTATTTTTTAATTGGTTTTCAGAATTACTGTATTTGAAATCATATAAGGCGTTCTTTTTTAAAATTAAAATATGTGTAAATTCCCCTACCTCTTATATCCCATATGTAGGTTTAAAATTCATGATAGTCGGCCGAAATAAGCTACCTGCCAATTCCTTTTAGCTTAGACTTTAGAGTAAGTTTCATATATATATTTTCATTATCTAAAAGTCTATTATACAGATTAAAATGTTATTGATAATATTCTGATGATTATCAATTTGAAAACTTAGAGACACTTCTCTTGATATGTCAAACTAATTTTCATATTTTGCTTAAAACACTTATTAATTTCATCGCTTTTAATATTAGTACTCTTTTTTCTTGATTTGCCCTGCTGGAATATACACCCATGCATCTTATATGCTGTCAAATTTGCTCTTTATAATAATTACCTTATATATTCCAACTACGAATAGTACCACCATTACTTTAATGTTTCAAAGATTTACAGCTCTCTGGCAAGTTTTAAACATTTCTTTTAAATTTTATTTTCAATATATGATCCACTTGAACGATAAAATGCACGAATTCAAATTGTTTTAATCCATGTAAATTAAAAAGAGATTTGTTTTACTGGTGGTCTGCTTGAATTTAAAAGGCTGATCTATTTAGATAAGCACGTTTTTTATTGTTTGTTTTAAAATCAAATTGAGTCAGAAGTCTCCTAAAATTTTCCTGGATTTTTGGAATGCAACGTTTACACAATCCTCCCGGTTAGATTATTTTAATTGCATGACCCAGTTAACCGGTTTTCCTTATTAGTTAATCACGTTCAATAAATTCGTCTTTTCGATATTAGTTTTGATTTATCTTCAAATGAGATGAAAAAAATAATATGGCTTCACAAAGTCGAATAAGTTTATGAATTTAATATTACGAAATGGATGGTTAATGGAATGTTTAAATTCTGAAAATGATAGGTAATACGCGATATTCTTGGATATCATTGGGTATAAACATTAAACGTTACTGATTTAAACAAACAAGATTAATAAGGCTGGTTGGTTTCTTTGTTTAATGACATGTCAGTCTTCATGATTTATTTAATTCCAAAGCCATCCTAATGTAAGAAAATAAGTCATACTATTTAACCAATAACTTGTAAGAATAAGAGGCTCATACCGTTCTTTGGTGTATTAGTCCGAAAGTGAAAAAGATTAATAAATAAAATGTATACGATGAAAACCGTAAAGGTCACAGCATGAAAACTGTTTTTTTTTTGTTTTTGTTTTTGTTTTTTTGCTTTAGATCAGGAATATACAACATGTGGTTCGCAGGTCACACTGGGTCCTTTATGACTTTTTGGTCTTATTAAAATTATTGAATATAACAGCATTGTCACCTCTGGAGAGACCTCGAGGCGTACTCATTAAAGTGCTGTACTATGGGTACGAAAGAAACGAGTTCGAAGTCTCGTTATGTTGTTACGTTCCTTTTCAAACAAATACTATTGAGGAAGTCGTGAACCCCCTTATCCCCCTTGCTATGGCTTACGTAGTTTCACTACTGTTCTTTGACAAGGACAGCTTGGGCATTAAAAAACACGTGAATATTAATGTAATTAAAACTAATAAATCAACCAATATATCTCATAAACACTTAGTCGGGATGATACCATGAAATCCCATAGCCCTCTCTATCAGTTCCTATAATTAATCTCTCCTTCAAGGTCCTCTAGACTACATCCAGTGTCCACGCAGGGATGATATGTATATAGGTCTTTGTTTCTAAGCCAACACTGGTGTCTTCATGTGAAGGAATCTGAAAGAGAGCGTAATTATTTTTCCATCCGTGCTCAACTTATTTTAATCGTCTTACTTGGATTGTTTATAAGATGGGAGGCTAATGGTTGTACAGCTGATTTTTTAAAATGCTACTTGCAGGATTTTTTTGAGAAAGCACGTGACATTCTTAAATGGATTTGATCTAGCATTTTATCAATGCATTTCGTTAGAAATCTCGTTCTATTTTATCAAATATTAAATTTCCATTTGATCGACAGCTTCACAATATCAGTCCACGTATTCCCTATGCATTTGTTGATATCGCTTTCAGAAGATGGAATATTGCTACTAAGGTATCTGAACTGGTCGACTTATTTCAGAGTCTTGCAACTTAAGGCCTGAGATGGCTTCTTCTTTTTTTGAACATATTAACTCCTTTTTATCTGCTTTCACGTAGAAGCCAATGCTTCTTGCTGCTTGCTCCAAGCGATGCAGGAGGGATTTGGTTTGGGTAGGTGTATTTGTGAGACTCGCTTGATTATCTCCATAATATTTTTATTCATATTGTGTTCTCCTTAAGTTACACACATTTGTCTACATTTAAGCTTAGCGTATATGTATTTTTCTTCCAAAAAATAATTACGTCGTTTTATTTTTACGTTAAACCGGCAACAATTTTCTTAAAAAATGGTTTATTTTAAAACATATATATGGTTTAAATTAGTACATATATATATATATATATATATATATATATATATATATATATATATATATATATATATTGCAGTGATAATACTAGATTAATGATTAGTTTCACTTCAAATGTTTGTCTGCATGAAAAATCTTATCCGTAACACTTATTCAATAAAAGTTATTGAATTAAACCTACTATTAATGTTACTAATTTTAGGAGATGCTCGATTCGGTTTAGTTTGGTTTAGTTTTATCTCATATCTACCATCGTAGGTTTTTTGATGTCAAATCCTTTTTGTACGCATATTAGGTATCTGATTTTCGAACACATTTTGTAGATACCATTTTTAAACAAGCCGGAGCACAGTTTTTTGCTTACAGTTAAATGGCTACACTTAATTTCAAAGAAATTCAGTTAAATGTAGAAACAGTTCTACTTCAAACAATTCAATTTAGCATAAATAAAGATTTTGTTTATTCACAGTTAAACGATGAAACAGTTCTATTTCAAACAATTCAGTTTTGCATGTTAGCAATGTTAAGTGGTTCACAGTATTGTTATGTATCTCTAAAACTTTACTTAAACATCAGTCATTTGTTTAAACACAGTTAAATGTGAAAACTTTTCTATTTCAATCAATTGAGTTTTGCATAAATGCACAGTTTAAATGTGATCAGTGTGTGATATCTTCTTCTCGAAGCAGCATTAGCTGAACACAACGTCTGACCGTAGACACACATCATGTCCCCTTCTTCAGCCTTGGTAAGGCAACTAGTCTAGGAGAAGGAAAACTCTGAATTCAAACCTGTTAAACTCCGCTTAAAAAATTGACCTTGTGTCATATCCTGCGCGAGCGGAGGGATTGGGTAAATAGGATCATGTCCCCTCAAACATCCTATGCCCAAATTGAACTTAGGAGTAATGGCAATTAAGGGATACTCAATATTCCCTAGAACGCTAGGAGTGGAGCCTCATCATCAGATGCATATTTTAGTCATACCCAGAAAACTCATTGGGAGTCCTACTGGTCTGTATAGATTCAGTGGGCCAATATTACAGCCCCAGCCGCCTAGGAAGACCTTTATGTGTTATTTAATTTCAAAGACACCTTTATAGAAGAACAATTGTGATACTAAATAAACCATCTCAGAGATCTTACGCCTCTCTTGCAGATGCAGTTTAAAGACATAACCATTTTTGTGGTGGGGGGTCTTACTCTATATTTAGTGTATGCAGTCAGGTTTTTTTCAAGCCCAACCAGCAAGCCAAAAATTACCATTTTAGCTTAAGTTATCTACGAAAATATCTCAATAAACCACCAACCTAATTGTGACAAAATGCAGTTACTTTATGCTGGTTATATTCACTTCTTTAATCATGGCATAGTAAATAGAATATTGTGGCTTCCTAGTAAGCTAGTTCTAACTCAAATCGAGCTATTACCTTCTCTTTTGGAATGAGGCATCGGGGGATGTTCTGGAACACCTTAAGAATAATTGTACAAAATAATCAATGTTTTAATTGTCTACAGTTTTTTTTTCTTTTTCTCACAACTTATCTGAATTCTTCCCTTGCTTTTATTTGTCGATACTTTACTTTTTTTTTTCAATTTCTATTGTATTTTTTTCTAAATCAGAAATGAGAGGTTAATGTTTAATTTTTATTTAAAATTTTCTCGTTATTTTATTAATTTATCACTAGAAAACAAGATCAGCGGAAAATAAATCACCCAAAATTGATCGGTAAACATGTTAATTCTCCCAACACGTTCCTGCAAGTACCATTCATCTCTGTATCAGTTAATGCTTTCTAATTTACTTGTTACTAAATTCGTGATCACCGAAAAGTTATCAATTCTAATAAGTCTCATTGGGTATATTTTCTTTATTTTAATTTATTTATTTCTTCATATATTTTTGTCTAAATTTCTTCAATAACTCATGGTGAAAATAGAAAAAAAATCTTCATTTGCTAATCGTGTGAAATTTTCTAAAACAAAAATCAAAAAATGTCTTAGTTGTGCACATTTCATGCCATTATTTTTCAAGTATTGACCAAGTGTTAACAGTTTCAATGGCTAACGTTTTAGAATCGTTATTAATTATACTTTCTTTTTCTTTTAAAAATTCGATTTTCTTTTCTTTGTATTTGTTTGACTATTTGCTAGTTGTTCATTTGTTTTCTAGTTTTGGCACCGTTACGTGATTGTCTTGAAAATATTACGCTTCTCCATCATCTCGTCCTAAAGAAAACCAATGAACAAAGGCGCCACGGTTATTTTTATATTTCAGTTCTTTTTTCTTAATTTTTTCAAATAACGCTATTTTGATCTCGGCAGAAGAATCTTGTTTTCTAAACCTCGCCTTAATTGAGATCCAAAAGCTACAACTGTAGAAAAGTTACAAGTATGCTAAAAAGAAATAGGAAAAAAAAATAAACAGAAAATATAAGAAAAACAGTTTCTTGAGAAAATAGTGAATAGATCGCTTACTCAGTTTGTTTCTACTTTTAAGATTTTACAAATTATCTTTGTTACTTTCTTTCTCAATTTAACATATTTTCTTGAATTCTACTGCATTTCAAATTGGTTCTTGAATTATCAATGAAATAATATATGAATATCAAAAAGTGGTTAAAAATAAAAACTATATAATTTGACACTGAGTCATGAGATGAATTTGGATGTAGAATACAACAGCAAAATGTTTGATCGGTTGGATTAATATTTGCTGTTGAATTTGTGTATTGACCGGAAATGATATTACATTGACTAAAAAAAATTAGCTTGATTAGTTTGTTTAACGGCATATCAACTGTCATGGAAAAAGTATTCTCTCGAGGGAATAGTGTAGCTAAAATTTAATCGTGTTGAGTTAATGATTTTTCTCATAATATCATGGCGTTTCACACACACACACACACACACACACACACACACACACACACACACACACACACACACACACACACACACAGAGTCTCACACATACACATACAGCCCCCAACTACAGGTAGATAGGTAGATAGATGTAAAATTGGCGACCCAAGTCGAGAGCAACTCCTAGGCTCACTTTACAGAAGTGAAGAGGAGCGTGCTGGATTGCTCCACTTTACCCTTTTTACATACCTTATAATGCTGGGTATTATGCAAAGAGATTTCAAGTACCATATTTTGAGTCTTTGCTATGGCTCGACTTGCAATTGAACCCTTGGCTCCCAGGCCTTTAGCGACAACTCAAACCGGCCATAAAAACTGGAAGTAGCATGATCTCCATTGTTATATCTCTCTCTATCTCTATCTCTATCTCTCTCACTCACTCACTATCTATCTATCCCTTTCTCCCTCTGTGTCTTTTTCCTGCTTTCTCTCTTTCTTTCTAGCTAACATCTAACTGGTTTCTTGTATCAAATCTATTACAGTTAACTACCAGAACAACTGTGATATATATATATATATATATATATATATATATATATATATATATATATATATATATATATATATATATATATATATATATATATATATATATATATATATTCAAGTGTAGATTCAAATAATGTTTCTTATATAAAAGATGACATGACTCAAAAAATGAAAAAATATATCTTATCTTTAAGAAAGCGTTGAAAATGTGATAGTGTACTTTCATCTGAAGCCATTTGAGTTGAAGAATTTACTAATAAAAGCATGTGGCTTCTTATATTTTGAGAAAACCGTTTCCTTTTCATTTGATGATGAAAAAAGGTCCAAAAATCCGTTGTAATATAATCAACAGGAAGAAAATCCAATTTGAATCTTTGAAAATAGTATCTCTCTTGTTTGTGGATGTAAAATGTGCCATCTAAGTTGCCAATATATATATATATATATATATATATATATATATATATATATATATATATATATATATATATATATATATATATATATATATATATATATAAATATATGTATATATATATATATATATATATATATATTCATGAGTTCAGTTTTAATTCAAAATCGCCCCCTCTGTCTACTTGTATTTCTCTCTTTTCAAAGAAAATAATTAAAAATAAAGAATTTGATATAAAAAAAAGTTGACGTTATAACGTTTCGGTTTCAATAAACCATCACCAGGACTTAGAAAAGATGATATCAAGTGTCGTTAGATTACTGATGGATGTTTAAATATCCTTCAGAGATCTAACGATATATGATATCATCTTTTCTAAGTCTTGATGATGCTTTGTTGAAAACGAAATGTTATAACGACGACCTTCTTTCATATTAAATTCTTTGCTTTGGATTTCTTTGTTTTTAATATTTCTACTCATTGTCGGATTCCTTTCCATTATTTACTTCCATATATATATATATATATATATATATATATATATATATATATATATATATATATATATATATATGAGTGTGTGTGTGTGTGTGTGTGTGTGTGTGTCTCGAAACAAGAAGTGTAATATTGATGAAAGATGAATTCCATCTAATAATTGAAGCTAAATCATTGCCTAATCAATATGACGAAATAGCCAAATTACAGATATGATGGAAATAATTTAAGTTTTGACTTGAAATGGAAATAAAAATCATCATTTTCAGTCTTCGTAATCAAGATAAAATAAATGTCGTGTTTAACAAGTTAAGCAACCTTTTTTTTAAGATTAAACACTCTCATCTGCAAGAAAAATAAGCAAGTTAATTTAAAACATTATGAGCGCAGCATAAGAAATTAAACATTTTAAATGTAAGTAATCATCTGAAAAGGCTCCGTCTTCTTATATGATATCGGAAGTGACGACATTAAAATAATCAGATTTCCCTTTCGTCAATTATTCAAATTAGTTGTCAATGTTTTAAAGACAGAATCAACTGCAACATCGACTCACAAAACTCCCGCAGACAGAAAATATTTCAAAATTGTTTGCATATGCTCTTTAAATATTAAACTCAAACGTTCTCATTGTCTCTGACTTAAAGGAACTCTGGAATATATTTTCGTTGTTCTATCTTCACATATTATTGTATCTCTATAAAATAAGTAATGTGAGCGAACTTAATCAAGGGTTACCCGAAGGCCATCTTTTCAATAGCTACTACACCAAGTAGTAGGAGAGGGCGCTACTCCATTCCCTGAATTGATCCGCACTATCCTTGAACCTTACCTTGTTGTGTTGAGAGCTGAGCAAGGCGGCATCAAGTACAATTTTTTTGAGTCTTTGGTATGACTCGACCTGGGATTGAACCCTGGTCTTTCAGATTATTAGCGAACACTTTACTCATTAGGCCAATGGAATCCCTATATATAACCTTTATTCTTTGCAAATACAGCTTACATGTCCTTGAAATGTCTTTATTCTACGTCGAAGAATAAGAAAGATGAAATAATAAGATCAGAATAATCATACATTCATTGCAATTCTTTTCTTTCGGCATGACTCAATTTTCTTAGCTCAATTATTGCAGGTGGGGTAGCGTCTTGCGTAACAAATATAAAGGGAATTAACAGAAAGAAAAATCGGCTGTATATAGAAAAAGTAAATTTGACATTTTCTTTTAGAAAAGTAAAAATCCTTGGAATATTGTGGCTAAAATGTGATAAAGACAATAAGAACACCGCTGTGCCTGATGTTAGAAAAAAATAAGCTTGCTAAGCAATAGATGATCTGCAGTCTGTCATTCTGTAATGAACTTGGAACAGATAGAATGGCATGAAAAAAATCTTTATTCAGGATCCTAATCCAAAAACTAAAAATGCAATAAAGTTGTTTTTTGAGAAATGCGATGATAGGAAACGCACCCACAGACAATTCATACATACATACATACATACACGCACGCACGCACGCACGCACACACACATACACACGTACACACACTCGCGCACGTACACGCACACGCACATTCGTATATATATATATATATATATATATATATATAGGTATGTTCAGTTGAAGAACGGGGAGTGCTTCCTTTTTAAGATCTGTAAATGAAGACGTTCAAGTCTTGTTATTTTTCCTATGTCTGGGTCAAGGTAGTGAAGAAAGTGTCCCATACCAACCCAGGTGCTTTTTCTGGTCGTCTTCTGGGGTTGTGTTCGGTTGTTTGTTGCTGTAAGTTTCTATGAGTTTTTATATTTATTCAGAGTGGGTAAAAACATACAGTAAACAAAATAGCATTCAACACAGGTATTAACATATTAAACATCTTCAATAAATAACTCTATCACTCATCCTAAAAGAACAAAGAAACCACATATCATAATAGAAAACATTTCAATGTTCGAAAGCGCTTGGGCTAGTATAGGGCACTTTCTTCACCACCTTGACTCAGACATAGGAAAAATAACAGTAAATCTTATACGTCTTCACTTAAATATCTAAATAAGAAACATTTCGCAGTCTTCAACCGAACATGTGTGAAATAATTTGGAAGATCAAATAATTATGTCAAATATATTATTCATTTGGTAAAATTGTGAGTGAGCTAAGTACTTTGAATGTAAGTATAGTTCCTCGCAAAGGTCACATACGTACACAGCTAATGACCAGGTTTAACACCTCACGTCAAAATAACTTCAGGGATGATAGGATGGGGATAAGAAACAAATCAAGGTTTATCGACCAGCGTGGGGAACTAAGGTTTTTTGGCACATGAGATGATCCTAGATGGTATGATGCAATAAGTAGTTAAATCAAAGAATATATATATAAATGAGATAATTTCATGATTAGGGAGTTGAAGTTTGAAATCCAGAACGAAGAAAGTTTATATGTATGTGTGGGGTAGCTGCAAAGAAGATACGTTGATGAACCCTTACAAGGTTTTCCTCTTCCTCATGTTTACGTCGGACTGTTTGGTCCGAATAAAACAGCTTTGTATCTGAGCAGCATGAATCACCAATTATTTTGAACCTTTAATATACAAGGTGATACCGCAACCTTATACATGTACAGATAACGAATTGCTGCCTAAGTACACGATATATATATATATATATATATATATATATAATTAACTTAAATCGCGAGTAGAAGATTTCCAACTTGCGATTTAAGTTAATGTTATAATTGCCTCCACTTGTGTTGAGCACTTTTGTAATTGTAGCATTGCAGGATTCGCGGAAGGTTTTTAGTTTTCTTTTGACCAACTGACTGCGTATCCCTTGATTTTTTTCAAGGGGTAGGGCATGGTTGGCCTTTTCTTTCTTTTTCCCCTATAATTTTTTCTTTTTCCCCTATAATTTTTTCTTTTTCCCCCGGGCAGTGATTCGATATACTTTATCTCTTGTCCCTGGCGGGTTTTTTTTTTGTTTTTTTCTGGTACCGTGAATGCTGGTAGATATTAGATTAGTATATATATATATATATATATATATTGTCCCAATGATTACTTCAATAAGTAATTTGCACTAATGTGAATAACCTCTCTGTTTTGAAAAAAACTGTTATGAAAGAAAGAAGATATAGGATTCAGTGTAAAAGCAAATGTAAAATATAGAAATAAAAACAATACACAATCACTTACATCATGAGAAAATACAGTAAAATTAGTCAGTTGAATAAAAACAAACATGGCCAGAAAAAAAAAGTTTCATTAACTGAGGTATATGTAAAGCCATTGTGTATTGCCCATACAGGTCAACCGCATAAGCATAGATCGGAAATACATAAAATTCTACCGTTCTTTGACATTTAAACAGATCATCCTATTCAGGGCAAAGTGTAAAGGGAAAGGTCACAAAGTTGAATCTGCAATTCTGACAGACCAGAAAGCAAAATGCCGGAGAAATAACAAGACCTTTTGAGAGAACTAATATGGAATAAGAGGGTAACACTGACCTCAGATAGACCCTACAAATTAATCTAACAAAAAGTTTTGGAAAATCGACTGAGAGAATTGTTTAAATCAGCTAATATATTTAGGAGAGTTATAGATTATTGAATAGCATAGTTGTAATTTGATCCCTTGTTAACTGCACCACTCATTGTTTGAAGGTGACTTTAAGAATTATTATCCTTATCAATGATAATAATAATTATTATTATAATTGCGACTATTATTATTATAAACAAAAAAGAGAACCAATCGAATAGAGAACTTTCCCGTCTCGTCGGACTATAAAGAAAACTTAAAAGGAAGCAGAAAGAGAGATAGATACATGGAAACTGCAAGTGAGCTGAAAAATCTATTGGACATAAAGGTGACGGTAATCCTAATTGTAAATGGCAAACTTGAGACATTTTCCAAAGCATTGGTGAAAGGACTAGAAGTCTTGGAAAAAGAGGGTAATAGAAACCATACGGACAGCAAAATAATTAAGATCTGCCAAAATATCAAAAAGAGTCATAGAGACTTGAGGAGCATTGCCGTCACTCCAACCTGAATGAAAAACTATCAGCTAACACTTGTGTGCAAAACTCTCAAATAATAATAATAACAATAATAGATTAAAAAAAATAAATAAAAAAAGAAGACAATACCTAAATCTTACCAGAGAGCTGAAAAAGTTGAGAAGCATGAAGATGACGGTGATAGTAGTTGGGTCTATTAAAGAAGTGTCCCAGAAACTGGAAAAGTGTCTCGGTGAGTTGGAAATAACAGAAAGAATAAAATCTATCTAGAACAGAACAAAGTTTAATTCAGCTTTGATACTTAAAAGAGTCCCTGATTTCTGAGGAGATGTGTCGCTACCATTTCTCATTGATATCAAATAGTGATCAAATTTTGCATCGTTTTTAATTTCCTTGTTCTTTGGTACATCAGTTAGAGTTTCTCCTTTGTCAATTTAAAGAAGGACCCGGAGTATCTTACAAGGGGAACTGCCCAGATATTTATTCAGTTGATAAAATTTCTGCTGCAGATATTTGTTTCAAGTAGATGATTTTGTTCTTCTGAGACACTCCTTTCCGTCTTTTTTTTTTCTTTTTTTTAGCTCAGTTTGCTTGATCGTCTGCTATTCTAATGTTCTTTTGCATGAAAATATTTGTTTTGCATTTTCTTACCTACTTCTCAGATTCTTTTGCATTTAATTAGAATACAATCTACAAGTATGAGCAGGTGCCCGTGGTGTAAAGGTTATCGTCGTAGGAAATGGACACGGCGACACGAGTTCAAATCCTGGACGAGACTGATTGCATTTCACATATAACTAATAACCTCCAGCTATTGGTAAATAGTAGGGCAGACTAGGTTCTTCAGCTTTGGTGAGGCAACTATTCTAGGAGAAGGACAACTCTGAATTCAAACCTGTTAAACTCCGCTTAAAAAATTGACCTTGTGTCATGTCCTGCCCGAGCGGAGGGGTTAGTAAATATGATAATCTAGAAGTATCAATGTTATACCAAATCGTAGCAATTCTTATTATTATTTCATTTTTTTGTAAGTTTTTTTTTACCCCACTGGAGTTTGAGTGACAACAAGTGTTTTCAGATCTACGGGACATTTTCGATGTTTCTAATCATATTAACAATGATGTGGTTCTGAATAATCTTGATTCTTCTTCAGATTTCAAATTCTTCCTGTTCTGTTCCAAGTCTGTGGGGACCTTTTTACAATCCCGACTACAATTGGCAGCATCGTCAATTTCAAAAATTCTATTTCTAAAACTTGCGGGACCATATAATGGCCTTTTGTACTCAATTTATGCTATGGCTACATTTTATTAAAAACTTTGACCACCTTAAGGAAGTGCATATATATATATATATATATATATATATATATATATATATATATATATATATATATATATATAAAGTCATCTGTTCCTCTCGTATCCCTTCTGTTTCTCGTAAAGAGCCCCTAGCATACAATAGATTATTACTCTTCTTCTGATGCTTCTAATGTTAGTATTTTCTACATCATAAGTAAACTCTTTATCGGTCTATAATTGCTGTAATTTTTAGTGGGTATTTCTGGTAGAGAAGTGGTTTGCCCATTCTTCATCGATTCAGTTGGGTAGGCCAGTTTCTTCTAGATATCTGTTCATTTGCTGATTTAATGTTTCGTGTTTGGACGTTTTTGATACCGGAAGCAACTAGTAATTTTCAATGAAATCCGATTGAGCAAGTCATATGAGGTTTCCTAGACTCTTCTCAGCATTCTCGTTGATTTCAGCAGCTATGTGATGTGGACAGCCTCAATTCTTCTTCAGAGAGATACACCCTCGACTTTCTGTTCCTTGATTTTTGGAATTGTAACAAATTTCCAACTATGGTAGGTGACAATGTCACCTATGGCTTCCACATTATTGACTAGTTCAAGGTATTTATCTGTTTTTTTTCTCTTTGCTTTGCTTTAAATCTGTCATCTTCGTCAAAGATTAAGTCAACATAATCATAAATTCTTTAAATTACATTTACTTAATGTAGATCTAGTCTTTTGACATGGATTGTAAGATACGTATGTAAGTTTAAATGAAGTTAGTGCATTTTTCTTGATAAATTTCCGCTTTATTCATATACCACTTATCCGTATCATAATATTATTGTGGCTTGATAAATATCAAGTCGAACAACTTATTCACGCAGTCAGACGTGCATCCTGTTCTTGTAGCTGCATTTGTTTATTATCTGGTTGAATACTTCCTCAACCCTCAACCTCTCTCATTCTCTCTCTCTCTCTCTCTCTCTCTCTCTCTCACACACACACACACACACAGACACGTTCTCTCTCTCTGTCTTTGTCTCTCCCTGAGTAGCCTATCTTTTCTTTGTCTTTTTTGCGTTTTATCTATTTATGATTTTGCATAATTCTTATGACGTTATTTTCTATTTATTTTTGGTTTTAACTGGGAATAGGTTTCTTATTTATGTTTCCTCTACGTAACCATGTCAACGTCATTTCCTGTACAGCTCCATTCGTTTTTCCATATAGAAGTTTTTCTTTCCATCAAATTCAAATCTGTAATATTGTTTTTCGCAGATATCCGCATTTTAGCAATTTCAATTACAAGATAACACATGTCGGACACCTTTCGTTTATTTTCTCAAGTATGCCTTTTATATATTTAGGAGTTCTTTTTTCCTAAACCCCTTAATATAATTAAATTCAGAGAGGGCACGAATTTTTGCAAACATTCCATCTATCTCTTAATATATATGTGTACACATATAGGTGTGTGCCTTCATGTGTGTGTGTGTGTGTGTGTGTGTGTGTGTGTTTCATTCTGATTAGAATTACTCCGTTTGTAAGAAATGGCTCCTGCCGCTCTTTTCGCAGTTCGATATGTCTAGACAGCCACTCCGCGAACTAATCACAGCCAACAATGTGTTGACTGTTTGCTAAATTTCCCTTATTGTACATTTATTTTAGCATGGTTTTTGTTTGTTTTATTTTTCTTTACATAACTGTAGGTTTTTATTTCCTTTTCTCTTGTATGATTACAGGCTTGTTTGTGTCCATGTTTTGCTTAAATTTGTATATCTTGGTTATACCTATTAAACTTCCGAGCAGTTTTTTTTTGTTTTCCTCAGTGGATCTTTTCCCTTAATTGTTTCTTTAAAAGAAAAAAAAATGCTGCCCACATATAACCTACTTGCCGTAACCTACAGTAAGGATTCGAATAAACAAATATAGGAACATTTTGTGAAGAAAGAGCTTCTGTTATTTTTTTCTTTCTTCCTTTCTAGCTTTTCCATTTATTTTTTGTCTAAATTTCTTTCTTTTTAAATTGTTCATCGCACAAGTTTCTGTAAATAGTTTTCTGTGTTTGTTTTTACTGTCTTCCTTTCTTCCATTAAAATCTTACTTTGTCTGCATTTGGTTCTTATACATTCATATAGACACACACAGAGACACAAAGACACACACACACACATATGTGTGTGTGTGTGTGTAATTATATTTACTTACACACACATGCATCTATGTATAGTTCCCCGTACTACTTGTTCTACAAGAATTCTGTATGTCATGCAATCCCCTTCATGTTTTTTATGGCTTTGTTTTTGTTTCTTTTATCTATACCCCACATTTTTTTAAATCCAAATTTGTTTTCTAATTTATTTTCTACTCATTTTTCCTTTAGTCATTTCACCTTCTTGTTTTTTCCAATTTTGTTGTTGTTGTGGATTCAATCTTTTATTCCTAAAATCTCTGCTATTCCCGCTTTCTTCGATTTCCTTTGCTATTTTTTCCATATCTTTTTGAATTGTCTATTTACTCGCTTACTTTTTCTTATAGTTTGTTTCAGTTTGTACAATCTTTTCATTTTTACGAAGTTTATATCTTTTCTAGGTAATGTCAGGTATCATTTATTGCTGACTGTACCATGCAACCCAATAAACCTGTTGCATGTTACTAGAAAAGAAAATTGTTCATCAGCAAAAACCCTCGATAGTTTCATCTTTAATTTCTTATTTAATTTAACTCAATTAATCTTTAACCGTATCATTTGTTGTCTCCGTTCCTTCATTTCTTTTCGAATCTTCTTTCTGCTTTTGTCTACGCATACTTCCTGGGGATGTGTTGTATATTTGGAAGACATACTACTTTTTAACTAAGGCCAAATTGTTTTTTTTTTCTGTTTTATCCGTTTATATACATGCAAACATTAATCAACGCAATAATATCCAAGTACCTATAGATCAAAACATGTCACGATTTAAACTTATATCGAGTTCATACTGTCTCCTTTAAAATTGTACAGGGGTTTACCCTGTCCCGCTTGAAAATTTCAATGACAAAACTTTGTGCTAAGTTAGTTGGACCCCTCAGAGCTTTTTAGAAGACACACACACACACACACACACACACACACACACACACACACACACACACACACACACACACACACACATATGTATATATATATATATATATATATACGCGTGTGTGTGTGTGTGAGAGTGCGTGTGCGCGAGTGTGTGTGTGTGTGTGTGTGTGTGTGTGTGTGTGTGTGCGTGTGAATGAAGTACTTCGCTTCATTTATAAGTATTCGTGCCAGGCATACACATTTAGGTTGACAGAGTGAACGGAGACTGCGTAGTTTCACAACATTTCAATGATCGTAGCAAGTGCTAATTGAATTGAAATTCGCAGAAGCGAGAAACTGCTTCTAACCATATATAATTAACTATGTGTATACACAATTTAAAACTTATATGATGATGCCCTTCCAACAATATCTATTTATAAAAACAGAGTTTGATATGGATGGGTTTTGTTTTATGTTTGTGGGTTATTCAATGCCTAATTATGTTTTTTCATATATTTTAGATATGATTTGTAAACACATTTTGTTGATATCATTTTTAGCTGAGCCTGAGCTCATTTATAACCCATAGGTTTTAGTGTATTTCTATCTGAGATATATATTGCTAACAATTCAATTAGCGTAATCACTTGTCTGGACACCGTTTGTAAATCAAACAATCCTTTTTTACCCATAGAGAGAGCCCCATCAAGTGCTACCAATCCGGGTTGGACTTGACCTGAAGCGATGGCAATGAAGGAGTACTCTACGTTCCCAAAAGCTCCAGGTCAAGAGCCTTACTTTCATATAGATTAGTATTATATCCTAGATACTCATGGCTGGGGTCTTATTTCTTTGTAGAGGTTTAGTCGGTGCATTCTATATCCAGATCGGACTGGGTTATTATAAAAATTGCAAACTCTGTAATTAACATTCGTTATCAAATAAATTATAACCAGCATTTGTTTTTGTTTTCCTTTGAGTCATTTCAAATTTTCTGTTTATTGAAATTATTGGATTAAATTGAGCTATCTATAAATGCAATCCTTTTTTAATGGGCATTATATATATAAATATATATATATATATATATATATATATATATATATATATATATAAAGAATTGCCTTTATATATATATATATATATATATATATATATATATATCATCGTCATGTCGTGCTAGAAGCACGGATATCCCTGACCCTTTCTAGCCACTTTTCCCTATCGTTCATCGCCTCAGGCAGGTCTTCTGGACAACATCCCGTATCCTCACATAGTTGCTGAATGTATGTTCGTGCTGGTCGTCCTGCTTTTGCCCGGCCATGTGTGGGGGTCTATATGAGTACATCACTTATGTAATACTGAGTAAAATATCGCTTAAACTGTGCGTTTTAAATGTAAAGACACCCTTACTATAAACCCAAATTGAATATATGACTCTGTCCAAATGTCAGCGAACACGGCAAAACGTTTTTGAATCTTTTCTAAAATTTTAAAATTCTTAAAGCCCCATCCCCAATAGTAGTTTAGAAGAAAAAGTAAAAGCCTAAAGCTGCCAATGCCACCACACACACACACACACACACAAATTTCATTTGTAAAAACTATATAATTCTTAAAGCCTCCTCGGCTCCCAACGGTAGTATAGAAGAAAAACTAAAAAGCCTAGAAAAATGTCCCAATACTGCAAAAAAACAAAACAAAAAACAAAAAATTTCAGTATCTGTATCAGAAGATAGGTGAAAATATAAGTGAAAGTCTGACTAAAGTACCTTAATCCTGGACTTTAAATAAGTTAAAACTTAAGAAAACTTAAATTAAAGTTACCCCCTCCCCCTTTCTTGTTTTTTACGTACGCATGGGAAGCAGCATGATGTACGTAAAGTTATTTGAATAAACCCATTGACGACCAAACTCAATACCTAAACAGGTCCTGGACGTGAGTTTGACGACCTAACGCTCAGGATCGTTAGTTCGATCGGGGAACTACTGCTGCTCCTCTATAAGAGTGGCTTCTATTGAAGAGAATAAAACAGTCATCGAAAGATAACTATATATATATATATATATACTCAACTTTCTATACACAATATTCCCTTGGGAAAGGTATGAACCCCCTTATCCAACCAGCTAGGGGTTAAATAGTATCATTACAGTTATTTTAGGAGAAAAACATTGGCATTAAATAACCTACAAAGGCATATATGCCATTAAACAAAGAACCCAAACCAAACCAAATCATACACAATAAATTATACTGCTCATGAATATTCTAACAGTTGCAAAAGTTTCCCATTGACAACGGATATAAAAGCCATTTTTGTTTCTCTTTATGATGTATAAATCTTTGGTATGTAATCTCTCTTATCCCTCACTTCGAATTGAAACAAACAACCCAATAAACCTGATTCATGTCACTTGGAAAGAAAAGTTTTCATTGCTAAAACCACTCTAATTTTTCAATGTTCAGTAAAGTGAAATAATTTAATTGAGTGTTTTGTTTTTTTTTACCTTATTTCATAATACTTCATTTCCATCATTCAGATGTCTAAAAATATGCTAAATTAATCATAGAAAAGTTCCTAAATGGATACAGCATTGGGGTGAAAGGAAATACCGGTTTTAATATCAATGGTATCGACGAATTATTTCTGTCTAAATAACAACGTAATAAAGTTGGGTCATTAATTTCAACAGTTAAGTGTAGGATAGATTAGTGTTGACCAATGTATATTTTTTATGACTCTGTACTAAATGTTTTTTTAAAAGGTAAGAATATGCAATTAATTCTCAGATGTTCATATAGAAGTTAAGGTTCCTTTTGAGGAATATGTCAGAACGAGACTTTAAGCAGGAAACAAAGTAGGATTTGCGATAAAGATATTTAAAGCATTGTTAGACGACTATGAGAGTCAGTTATAGAGGTTTATCTTTAACATAGATTGTCAACAATCAACATGAACTTTTAGCAGGAACGTAGCAGGACCTGCACAAAAAGATATAAAGGAATAAAAATTGAATTTCTTCTAATTGGATTTGTTTCCTTTGTTTAATGGAATATCAGCCTTTATGGGCTATATATTGCGGTGCTGTCCTTGTAGACCAATAGCTGCAGTAGTATTTAACCCATAGCTTTCGGAGATACGAGGATACATACTTTTCCCCTAGGTTATAAGTCCGAAAGGGAACATAATAGCGGGACTGGAATTCGAACTAAGTTACAATAATGTCACAATGTGGTAAATGTATAACTACTCTTCATTTTTTGTAAATCAAAGGGTTGCCCAGTCGGCTGGGGCTGTAAAATACACCGACTGCTTTTTTGCAGAGTGGTAAGACCCCCATTCCTAACGAGTGTCCTGGATACAACACTAAACAATCTGATGGTGAGTCTGATGGTGAGGTTCCAGCAATGCTGGAGCTTTGTGGAATGAGGAGTACCCCTTCATTGCCATCGCTCCTAGGACCACTCTGGCCCGGAGTGGTAGCACCTGATAAGGGTCCTATCTATGGGTTAAATAGAACTAAACCGTGCTTCTTTCACTATAATGGTTTTTGCATTTAAATTACGTATCTATGCTAAACTGAATTGCTTAAAATAGAACTGTTTTGACATTAGAACTGCGCACTAGTGCTGAAATGAATAGCTTGAAGTAAAACTCTTTTGACGTTTAAACTGTGAACTTATGCTGAACTGAATTATCTGAAATAAAACTGTTTGACATTTAACTCTGTGTATTGTCCAGTCGGCTGGGGCTGTAGAATACACTGACTGCACCTCTGCAGAGGGGTAAGACCCCCCCCCAACTAGTGTCCTGGATATGACACTAAATAATCTGATGGTGAGGTTCTAGCAGTGCTGGAGCTTTGGGGAAAGTAGAGTACCCCTTCATTGCCACTCTGGACCGGAATGGTAGCACCAGATATGGATCCTATCTATGGGTTAAATAGAACTAACAGCATACTAATGCTAAACTGAATTGTTTGATTAGACTGAATAGCTTGAAATAGAAGTGTTTTCACAATTAAACCGGACTTACATTTAAACTCCGTTCCGATGCTTATCGGAATTATTTGAAATAGAACTGTTTTTCGACATTAAAACTGTATTTACACTGAACTGAACTGTTACACATAACTGCTTGAATAGTTTGAAATAGAAATGTTTTTGACAATTAAACTCTGTACTCATGCTAAACTGAATTGTTTTTAATAGAGCTGATTATTTACATAAAAATAGATTTGGCGTTAAATAACCTACAAAGGTTGTAATGCTTAAAACCCAACAAACCAAACCAAATCAAAGGGACCGGCGTTTTGTATCTCAAGTTGGACATTATACAACCAAACCATATATATGTAAATTGCAACATCCCACAAGGCACCAACTATACGTTCACCGACCACCTATCACGAAAACTATACAAACTAGACGAACCAGACATGCCGGACACTACTGGAGAAGCAAGGACGAGATCGTAAGTGATGTACTCCTGTGAACCCCCGCATACGGCCAATCAAAAGCAGGACGGCGAGGTCGAACATACATACAGCAGCTATGTGATGATACGGGATGTAAGCCTGAAGACCTGCCAGAGGCGATGAATGATAGGGAGACGTGGAGGGAGAGGGTCAGGGATATCCGTGCCAGCCGCACGTTATGATGATGATGATGATGATGATATATAAGTTATTATTTATTACAAGATACTAATGCAATGAACTTTAAAAAATAGGAAATATGCTGAAATCATTATATATATGTGTGTGTGTGTGTGTGTGTGTGTGGAGGTGTCTGTTAAACTTTGATTACGGAGGTACTGGAGTTAAATTTTTCAAACAGAATTTTGCTGTTGTAGCGTTTAGCGATAAATAATGCCTAAAACTATTTCGTTGTTAACCGTTGCTTTAGAAATTATAAAATCCTTGACACTCGTGTTTAAAAGAAGAAGGGACTTTTTCTTTTTAAATTGTAGATAAATAATTATTCGATTTAATCATAAATTATTATTTCTCCATATTTTTTACTGGAGATAGTGTTGACATATCTCTTTATTTATTTTTGGCTTTTTGTATTTTTTTACGTATAACGCTTGAGCGTGTGTTAGAGGACCTACTTATTTTAATTAGGATAATATGCCTATTTCTCACTAATCTGTTTGATATATAAGGAGACGTTTGTCGGCGAAAATACTATCCAAATACATAAGGATCTGATTACAAAAAATACGTCGAGCTATTTCAACTTACACCTAGTTTATAATGTCTCCTTCTAATTCATACCGGAAATCACAGGGTAATGCTGAAGGAATGCGACGGAAAAATGTCTTATTACGTTTGGTTGATTCACAATTCTTAAATTTCTCTAGCATTCCTGTCGAACCGCCAACTCACTTCATCATCATCATCATCATCTCGCGCTGGTATCACGGATATCCCTGACACTCTCTCGCCACTCCTCCCTATCGTTCATCGCCCTAGGCAGGTCTTCAGGACAGCATCCCGTATCCTCATATAGCTGCTGAATGTATTTTCGTGCTGGTCGTCCTGCTCTTGCACGGCCATGTGTGGGGGTCCATAAGAGTACATCTCTTATGAGTTCGTCCCTGCTTCTCCGGCAGTGTCCTGCATGTCTGGTTTGTCTAACTTGAATAGTTTTCGTGATAGGAGGCAGGTGGCCGTACAGTTGGTGTCTTGTGGGGTGTTGCCGCCAGGACTTGTTTAAGATTGCACGCAGCATTCTTGTGTAATTGCCGTCTAGCTTCTTCTCCAGCCGTTTTGTTAGCGTCCATATAGTGCATCCATATAGCAGTATCGATGTGACCGCTGCCTGGAAGAAACTGCATTTCATTTTATCGGTTAGGTCTGATTTCCATATAATCGATAACCTATTGATAGCTATCCATGCTTTCGTTAACCTGGTTTCGATGTCCTTTTTGGTTGATTCGACGCTGCTTCATAGGTATGTGAATTTGTCTACTAGTTTAAGAGGGGTTCCTTCTAGAGTGGAGATGTCCCCCGTTTGATTATAGCACATATATTCCGTTTTGTGTGCATTAACATAGAGGCCTATGCTTGTTGCCGCTCGTTCCAGACTATGCAGTAGTGTTTCGGCTTGGTCAGGTGTATTTGCCAGTATCGCTATGTCATCGGCGTAGTCAGCGTCGGTAATTGTTGTTGCGGGGGTATCTTCTGCTTCTTTTCTTCGTCAGTTCGAAGCCATTCTCTCTGATTTTGTCAATCGATGTTCTAAGTACGTAGTGTAGACAAATGATGAAGAGGTACGGGGCCAGCGTGTCCCCTTGTAGTACTCCTGCTACAATGTCAAAGTATTCTGTGTCTCCATCTGGTGATCGTACTTTAGTGTTTCTATAGAGAATCGTTATTGCCGCTACAGTTTCTTTAGGTATGCCGTACGCTAGTAGGATTTGTTCCATCTTTCCTCTGTGAATGGAATCGAAAGCCTTGGTAAAGTCAACAAATATTAATGTCGCTTGTAGGTTTTTTGCCCGTACACCTTCAAGGATTCTACGGATGGTTAATATTTGTGAGGTCGTGGATCTATTTCTTCTGAAGCCATTTTGTTTTTTTCTAAGTATGTTGTCGATTTTGGGTTCTATTCGGTTTCGTAGTAGGGCATTGTAGATTTTGGCTGCTATGGATGTAAGTGTTATGCCTCGGTAGTTTTTGGCTAATTCGAGGTCCCCCTTTTTAGGGAAGGGGAGTATGCATCCCTTCATCCATCTATCTATCGGATTTTGATTGTATACTGCGTTGCAGTGTCGGAGCAGTATGTCGTCGAATTGTCTGGTCTTCCATACTTCCGGGGGAATTTCGTCCAGCCCTGCAGCTTTCCTATTTTTAATTTTTCTGAGAACCGAGTCGAGTTCTTCTTGAGTGAACGGTCTTAGTTTAATGTCTAATTGTTTGCTAATTATTCTGCTTATTGGTTCATGTGTTATTTTCGGTGGGTTTCCTAGTAGGTTTTCGAAGTGCTGTTTCCACAGTTTTATTCTTTCTTGTTGGTTTGCTGCTTTCAGTTTTGCTTTGGCTGTGTTCTTTTTTCTACTCACTTCGTTTATTGCTTGCCAGGCTATCCTAGATTGTCTATCTTCCACCGAGTCTCTAATCTTATCTATCTGATATTGAATGTATTCTGTCTGTTTCTTTTATATATATGCCTGCTAATTGATATTGTGCCGTTTTTAGTTTTAAGGCATTTGTGTTTGTTGGGTTTTTTCGATAGTTTTTGGAGGCTGTTTTCACTAGTGCACGTTTGTCTCTCACCGCTAAAGTTTCATATGGGACTCTATATTTAATTTTGAGTTTTGTTGGAATGCATTTCGCTGCTGCCTCGAGGTGTGCATTGACGAAATTTTCATATTCGTCGTTTGGTGTACTTTTTTCGGTCTTTTCTTGTAGTGTTTCGCACATATATGTCTAAGAATGGATGTGTTTATGTATATAAATACATACATGTATGTATGTATGTATGTATGTGTGTGTGTGTGTTAATTCTAATTCATATACCCTATGAGGTTTACTGATAATAAATATTTGAACAAGTACGGAAGAAAGTTTTCTTTGTCAAAAATTGTAAGTTAAATTAAAATTTTTGAGAAGGGTGCATCCACATTTGACAATAACTCCGTAGAAGATTTTGGATCGTTTTTCCAGTTGCTTTATTTAAGTCTGAACAAGATAATTTTTTGAAATTATCCTTTTGACGAACTTATGTTTAAAATCCTTTAAAAAAATAGCCCTCAGATTCACAAACAATGATTAATTCTTTGTGTATGCGTGTGCTAAGCATATCAGAATACGTCTCTTTTTTTCGCAATATTACAATTTCAAATTTAGTTATAATCCACCCTACGCCATTAATCCATTCCAAAATTCATATCGTAACATGTTTTTGACGTAAAAAACAAGCTTGAGCCAGAAACAATAAGATGTGGGATCATAAATCAAGTGTCGATGGGGAAACTTGGCGGAGTATCGGCTTAAGTACGGAATTAGGACATAAAGGATCTCGGATTCCAGTCGTACTTTTGCGTGGACTTTCGAACTTAAGTATGAATCCTCTTCCCACTCGCCCCCCCCTCAGGTATGGATTATATAGTATCGGTTCTGTTCTTCTACCGCGGTCGATCTGGCATTAAATAATCCTCAAACATTAATATACCATTAAACAAAGAAAACAAACAATCCGGGGCCGACTTATATATGAGATCAAGACAAGAATGAATCGTATACAGATTAATATGAAGTATATATTTATTTTCGATTTTTATTTATTTGTTAATTTCCTAAGCTGTTTATATTCTCTCTTCAACTTTTTTTAAAATTCTCTACTGTTTTTAATTTAATTGAATTTCTTTTTTATTTCTTCATCAATTTTTTCAATTGTTGATTTTTTTTCCTTCTGCAGTCATTCTTCCCTTAACGTTGATTATTCAAGGATTACATTACAAATATGAACGTGCCATTTCTGCTTTAAATAAAATTCGGTGCCGTTTCTACTGCCATTCTTTTTTAGAAACAACTATTTAATATTACTAGAAGGAAATACTTATTTTCAAAGAAAAAATCCTTTTAAACCATTTCAATCTGTGATTTTTTCAATCAATAGTAATTTTCATAAAATACAAGAATAAGTTTATACATTTTTCCTGAGAGATTTCTAAATGCTAGATTAAATTAGCGGTTATTTGAAATGGCAACATTAGCGTAGATTTTATATACTGCCAACTGAGTTGCATTAGGGATTTCTGTATTAAATTTCATGCTTTTCCACAGATGGTGCTTTATAATTTAGCCATCTATTATAAAGATCTAAATATGGTATAATTATAATCCCATAAGTGTTGTTGGTAGATATAAATAGAAGCTATGTGGTGCATTCAATAAATTTCCAGACTTTTTTGTACAGGTATTTAAGATTGCCGTAGACACTTGAAAATTCGGTATGTTATTGCTATACATCTTATGAGATGACTGACCAATTTTTATGATTTCAGGTTCAAATGAACTGCTACACAAGGAATTGGAATACCTCCTACTAAAGCCTGATTGTCACAGCTGGTGAATTTCAAAAATGCAATCTGACACTTTAGAAGAACGATATGCAATAAAATTATGTTTTAAACTTGGAAAAAATGCCACAGAAACTATGTAATGCTTTAGACTGTTTTTGGAGCTTCTTGCATGAATTGGGCATCAGTTTTTGAGTGGCATAAGAGATTCAAGGAAGGCAGGGAGTCTGTGAGGGATGATAAGAGGTGTGGGAAGAGTAAGAAAGTCAGAACACGAGAGTTGATTGGCCAAAGGGTTAGGGTTAGGTTTAAGGTTACTACGTTGAGATATTAAGGGAGTTCAGGAAGAGATTCCGTCTGAAAAGGCCTGCACTCTTCAAAACGGGTCAGTGGTATTTCTCCCAGAACAATGCATCAGTCCGCAACTCCATCCTTTACATCAAGATGGGCATCAAGAAAGTTTCTCAGCCTCTCTATAGTCCAGACCTTAGTACCTGTGACTTTTGGTTATTCCCTAAGCTCAGAGGCTGTCATTATGAGACAATTGAGGAAATGAAAGAGTGCATTGCAACCGGAAGAGATTACTTTGAAGGAGACTAGAGTTTCATATGTGTACTATCAATAAAACTGCCCATACGAAAATTGTCTGGAAACTTATTTAATGATACTCGTACTTCCGCAAACGTATTAAGTAAATAAGAAGTTCATATCAATCTTAAGGAATTCGGCGAACAGAAAGTTTGCGATTACTTCCATGAAATTCAAAAGAAACGAATCCAAATTCTCGTAACAATTTCTGTGGTATCATCTTCAGTGCTCCCTTTGAGAATTTGAGCATCTTATGATTTCTTCGTTCTTAACCTACCCTCTCACTGGGACTTAAAACACACTGCATCACCTTTAGATGTGGGAGACTCCCTACCAATAAAAAAGGATGTCCTGGTTATGGCATTAAAATACCTATGGGGATGAGGCCCCTGTTTTGAAGATCTGGGTAGAATTGTGGAAGATTTCATAGCCATTTCTCTCAAGTTCACCTTGGCCCGAAGTAGAAGTAGTGTTAGGATCCCGTGAATGTCTCAAGTAGATTTGTTTGTAAATTATTCGTTTCTAATTTAAACGTGTGTCCAAAAAATTCTTAAGAGAAAAATGCAGATAAAATATAAATCTGAAAGTACAATGTGCAATGAA
>OY757911.1:54182616-54186831 GCA_963585895.1 Sepioteuthis lessoniana | reverse complement strand
ACAAATTGAACATAAATTCTATACAATATTCCTAATAAGTCAAATGACGTAATTCAAAACAAAAAAAAAAAAAAACTCATTCTTGTAAGTCAAATTTTCCCCAGGTTTTTGTATTTTGGATTTCTAAACATCTATCGTCGATTTAACATCATTAATAATATCCCTCACAGTCCTGAAGATGTTTCATTAGAACCGAAACGCTATATTGTAGATTTTGTTTCTTAACATATACCTCCTTCTATTTAGATTACCTTACAATTATATATATATATATATATATATATAATATATATATATATATATATATATATATATATATATGCGCTCGTGATGTAATGGTTTTCATCATTTGAAAGTGACACAGTTGACTGGGTTCAATCCAGGATAAGGCCGTTTGTATTTCGCATAGAGTTACTACATTTGGAAAGGTATAAATCCAACTATTCTCCCTCCAGCTAGAGGTAAATTCTAAGGCAGACTTTGTCCAGTAACTTTGGCATGCCATTGGGTCAAGAAGAATAAAAACGCTGAATTCCAACCCATTAAAGATTGGTTAAAAAGGACCTTGTGCTTATTCCTTCTCGCTGAAGAGTTCTGATAGAACGAAACACGTCTTTCTGTGGATGACAATATATATGCTCCTCTACCCATGTAGGGTTGAGCTCTCTCTAGCGAGGGAAGTAAAAGGTCGCCACTAGCGTAATGCAAGGCTCTTCATATGAATCGAGCTCTCGGTAGCCGTTAAGCGGATATGTGAAAACAAAACAAATGTGCTACATAAGGCGTTTAAATTTCCTTCGCTTCCGCTAGTTTCCTTTGTGACTGAGTGGTAGAATCTTGGATTGGCGTTTGAGTCAACCGGGTTTCGATCTCAGCTTCGGGAATCTAGCCTGTTTAGCCACACTGAAGAGTTCTGATAGAACGAAATAGGTCTGTCTGTGGATGGCAATATATATATATATATAGGTGTGCGTGTATTTGGGCAAGATTTCTTCGTTAATATGTATTTTATTAAACAATACAGACATCTTTTGCCTATATATTTGTGTATATATCCTTTGGTGTTACCGCATTGATTTTATGGCATCCAGTGGGAAATGGTTAATGCAACTCCCATTATCAATTGACTCCCTAGTAAATAATTATTTATCAAACGTTTTTGCCGTAACCAAATGCTCTACCATTATAAATTTGATGAAAATATTTTAAAAACGTTGAGTAAAAGAAATATACTCCACACTGATCATAAAATAAAATCTTTTTATAAACTATAACAAATTAAACCTTCAGCTAAATTATTGACAAAAATTTCTTCCCTCGGTTGGGGTTTTGCAAAAAGAAACGTTATATATCAATTTAATGTGCTTTAAGTGACTACCCTATCGAGACAACTAACTGCGTATCTATTTAATAGCAGTTCAATAACACAACATATTTAAAAAAATTCCTGCCTATAAAAATGAGTTTCGGAAAATTATTACCAAAAACAATAATACTAAAACGAATAAATTACAGGCGCTCCGTATTTGAATAAAACAATCAATATTCAATAGAATCAATTTCGAATCCAGTACCAATGTACTTAAATGTCTTTATCTACTACTGCTACTTATAGATGTGAATTTAAAAATAAACGCAACAATACACCAGTATAAATAATTACCACAAAGTAATAATGTACATGCAATGGTCATATCGTTTTTGCCATATACGCACCCCTGATGATGACCCAAGAGCAGGCAGAAAGTACAACGGAACCAATTCATTAACCAATTCCCACCGGATACTATAAAATCAATGTTACAACTTGAAACGATTTATACAAAAATGTGTCGACAAAAGATTAATATATTTTTTAATGTATATATATATATATATATATATATATATATGGGGGTGTTATACTAATTACGGACATTCAGTTTAACCACAAGAAGTTCAATGAGCAGAAAATTTGAATTGACTCATTTGAAATTTAAAAAAAACACGAATCCGAATTCTTTCCATAGTTTCTTTGTTTAGGTTTTCTGTTTTAATCGTTGTGTACGGGATAGATCTAATACTTTCCATGTCAGTAACTTTTTGAAATGTTTACTCATTGGCTATCAAATATTCTGCGTTCACAGAAATACCTAACGCAAAATTTAGTAAACATTTTAAAGCGCATTTACGGGAAATCGATGAAGGTATAATCATTTTCATCATCGAGGTATGCCATCAGCACAGATTCCTTTGATTATCTCATACTATCAACTATTGCACTTCTTATCTCCTCTAGACTGCACCCAGTGTCCACACAGGGCTAAGGTACGTTTTGCTAGCCAGACAACACGAGTGTTTCATTTCAAAGAAAAATATCGATTTGGATATATTTCTTGCTTCTCATCCTGGCATATTTCCTTGCCTTTTTGGATGGGAAGCGAATCTGCAGAGCAGCTTTCCTGTAGGGGTTTTCTTACAGAATTTGTTCAAAACAGCATTCACCATTCTTATTTAGTTATCCGTTAGATTTTTCTGAAAGTGTTTGGTCAGTCAAATTGGTTTAGCTGTCAGATTATTTGGTCTTAGTGGCTTTTTATACTGAAAAATATGATAGATGAATAATGCTCGTCTCGAGAAGAAGTGTTGGATTTACTAAACTTTCTAAAATACAGATGTTTCAAAAAATCATATCATTCCATTATCTAATAACCTTAGTATTTTTCATTGAAATGATCTGAGATTTTAACAGCACGTGTAGAAAAAATTAATTATTTATTTCAGGTATAGAAATGCACTCCACGGAAAAAGAAAAGCGACCAAACATTTAACATTGAAATCTGAGTTGTTTCCACACATGCAGTTACAATTTTAGATCTTCTGATCGAGAACTAGTCATGTTATAAGTATAAGAAATGATTTTTTTTCTGAAACATCCTGTACATCTCAAATTATATTATTTTTAAGACTCTTTATTTACAATTATATTTACATTATTATGTGAATAGGTTATTTCATAAAATGGGTCGAATTTATTCATTGGACAAATTAGTATTACCGCTACCTTTATGAGAGTGTGCTCTATCATACTTGTCTGCCTATATTAGAGAGGATAAAGAGCGATAGAATTAAAAAAAAACGAAGAGTCAAGAACCAATCTTTGATAAGAGCGTAAGAGATAAAAGAATTAATGAGACAGATTGACATTACAATCCTTAGGCAACTGACAATTTGCTGTGAGGAAAAAGACAAAAACTCAAACGGTTTGGTGGTGAGATTAATTTCTCTGTCTGAGCGAATTCTGCTGGCCCCCGGTTAAGTACATCTAATTACATCGACAACATAGAAGCAGTTTTGTTTTTTGCTTGTTTTTTTTGTTATCGTAGCTTTTACTGATGTAGAGTGAGTGATGATCTTTCGAGAAAATGAAGTATTTTCCTAGCTGTATTTTACTACTTTCTCTTGGTATGTGAAAGGGATTCACATCACTCTTGGCTAGTTTATTTCTACTACATGCCGAAATAAATCTGATTTATAAAAAGAAATGATGTGACTACATCTTCACAGAAATATTTTTACCTCACTTCGTGTACAGGTTAGACATTAGAATTATTGTCAACTGAGTGATTGACTGGTTAATTTTAATGGGACGTCAGTTCATCTAGGCTTATTTTATAGCTAGATGTTAGAGATTTGTTTTCACTAAATATTCATGTTTGAATTTATTGTTTTCGTTATGTTCTTTTTTCTTTGCACACGGTCCTGTCGGATATAAAATAGTGTTAAACAGATCAATTCGACCCATCGATGGGACCCTAAAAGCTAGTACATATAAAGACAATGTAACGGTACACGCGTGGTGTAATGGTTATCGTCGCAGGAAAAGAACACGGTGACACGAGTTCAAATCCTGGACGAGACTGATTGCATTTCACATAGCACTAATACCCTTGGGAAAGGTATGGATTTAGATCTAGAGAGGAATGGGTGCTGCAGGGATTTTACTGCACAAGTCACTCTGCACGAGTAGAGCTCCCATTAACAGGCCAGGTCACTGGATTAATTTATGAATGTGAATGTTACTGAGATTATAAATATTCCTCATCAATGTATGTCAATGACACCCATGTGAACATACGAATACAATTGCAGTTCGTTTGGTTTTAGATTCATCCGAAAAATAATCAATAATTATTAAAAATAAAAATTATACATTCTAAAATCTAAATCAATCAT
>OY757911.1:54160116-54177616 GCA_963585895.1 Sepioteuthis lessoniana | reverse complement strand
CCCTCTTAAACTAGTAGACAAATTCACGTACCTAGGAAGCAGCGTCGAATCAACCGAAAAGGACATCGAAACGAGGTTAACGAAAGCATGGACAGCTATCAATAGGCTATCGACTATATGGAAATCAGACCTAACCGATAAAATGAAACGCAGTTTCTTCCAGGCAGCGGTCACATCGATACTGCTATATGGATGCACTACATGGACGCTAACAAAACGGCTGGAGAAGAAACTAGATGGCAATTACACAAGAATGCTGCGTGCAATCCTCAACAAGTCCTGGCAGAGGCACCCCACGAGACACCAACTGTACGGCCACCTGCCCCCTATCACGAAATCTATTCAAGTTAGGCGAACCAGACATGCTGGACATTGCTGGAGAAGCAGAGATGAACTCATAAGAGACGTACTCTTATGGATCCCCACACATGGCCGCGCAAAAGCAGGACGACCAGCACGAACGTACATTCAGCAGCTGTGTGAGGATACAGGATGTTGTCCTGAAGACCTGCCTAGGGCGATGAACGATAGGGAGGAGTGGCGAGAGAGGGTCAGGGATATCCGTGCTGCCAGCACGATATGATGATGATGATGATATATACGCTGGATTAGTCACTTTTCTCGAATTTCCGTCCGGTGAATGATCACATCGCATGAATATTCAAGTAATTAACTTCTGCGATGCATAGTTTCAACATTACTTTTAGATTTTATTCCTGGTCTGTTAAAATAACATCATGCACTTCATAATTCCAAAATCTTTTAGGGATTGATTTTATTATATATATATATATATATTACCACCGGGCTTGATGAGAGAGAAGAGTTTCCTTTGAGCTTCTCTAGTCGCACGTCCCTTTCAGTCGTCAATCAAGGCAGGACTCCTAAACGGCATCTAGTGTCTGAACAGAGCTTGTTAATGTAAACTTTAACTGGTTACCTAGCACTGGCGTGTTCATAAGTAGAAATCTATTGGAGATCGTCGCGTATAAGTTCATCCTTACTTATCTAGCAGTAACTAGTAAGTCTTGTTTTTATTTGGATGGCTGATGTTATGCAAGATAATTGGTCATTAATGTTTTATTTCGTTAAATATTGCTTCCATGATTTGTTCGAAATTCAATGTCATCCGAGATTAATTCCCGTCCCGCTTTTTCTTCGATCGTTTTGTTTGCGTCCAATTGGTGGTGCAGCCATATATAAGTGATGACATGGCTACAGTATATATATATATATATATATATATATATATATATATGCGTGTGTGTGTGTGTGTGTGTGTGATGTACATTTTTTTCGGTTTTCAATGAACAAAAGTACTGTTCATTATGCAATCTGCGTTGGCATTTTCTTTGGTTATTTCTGTAATTAAAAATCGGATTTCTGCAGTTCAAATAAAAGAAAATTAGGTATTGGTAAACCTATCATTATAATACCCTTTGAAAGAAAGAGAAGAGAATAATTACAGTATGACCTGAATGATCTTTATGGTCATTTCTGCATTTGGTGTGGTTATCTTAAACCCACTATATATATATATATATATGTTTTATGGTTTAATCCCCCTTATAACATGGAGGTAGTCAATAACTTAGGGAAGAATTATTTAAGTTATTAAAAAGAAATTTCCTTAGTGGGAGCCCGTTACATAAGATATTTAATAAGAATTGAGTTAAATTAAGTTATAGTTGCATGCCAAATATCAATGGCATAATAAACAAGAGTAATATAGCTAAATTAAGGAGAAAAATAAGGTGATCGCTAAATGTAACTGTAGGGATAAGGTTAGATGTCCGCTGGAAGGCAAATGTAAGCAAGAATGTGTAGCGTATAAAGTGGAAGTATATAGTGATCCGAATAATAAGAGAATCAAAAAGATATACTTTGGGTCGACGCAAGGGTATTTTAAGACTAGGTACTATAACCATAAAACGAGTTTCACACGCGAGAAGTATAGGCATAGTATTATGTTATCTAGTTATGTGTGGGAGCTCAAGGATAACAAAGGGATAGATCCTATAATGAAATGGGAATTAATAAAGAAATACCGTAAATATAGGGCTGGGGATAGAAGCTGTCTCCTTTGCATGGAGGAAAAACTAGCAATAGCATCTTGTAAAAGTAGGGATATGTTAAACCAAAGATCGGAGGTGTTAAATAGTTGTAATGTAAATGGTTGCTTTATATTTAGGAATAGGTTTCAGAGATTTTTTTTTTAATAAAAGTAAGTTTGTTTTTTTTATTTATTTTATTATATATATATATATATATATATATATATATATATATATATATATATATATATGTAAATTCTAAACTAGGTGGGTTTTTGGTGAATATAAAACGGCGCTTTCTCTTTTAGCATTAATTGGAGTTAGGCTTCCTTACGATCCGATAAGGTGAAACTTTAGTAGAAGATTTCCAACTCGCGATTTAAGTTAATTATATATATATATATATATATATATATATATATATATATATATATATATTGTTGTTGTTGTTGTTGTTACAATTGTAATCAGCAATCAGAGTTAAAATCCTCTCAAAGAAGAAGGAACTTCTTAAATGCATCCAGCTTTACCACACTTAATAATTGACCTTGCCTCATATTCGTCCGATGGGGAGAGATTGGGTAAAGCCATATATATTTCTTTGTAGATTCCTTTCTCCAGCCAGTCCAGTTACATTTTATATTTTTTCATCATCGGCTTTCAGTATACTTTTTTTTTATATCTCTCCCCACACAGACTACGCTCACTATTCCGCTGTTTTATTTATTCTTGCTTTGAACAACAGGTCAGACGGGAATCTGTATATGTACATGCAAATGAACGTGTTCGTGGTCACACGTCGTAGGAAATGCATACTATGATCCGAGTACAACTCCTAGATGAGGCTGCTAACTTTTCACATAGCACTAACATCCAGAGGAATGGTATGAATGCCACAATTCATATTTTAGCTAAGGCAACCTGTTTAGTTAAAGAAAAATTCTGAGTTGAAACCAAATTTAAAATTGAATTCTGAATTAAAGCTAATTCTGAATTGAAACCAACTTTAAAATCAACTTAATTTCATTCCAGTCCCACACCACATTTAAGAGGATATTGGTATATATTTATCTGGATAGATTTGTATTTAATATTTCAGTGTTTAGCTTATATTGGTGAATATTTTCTGGATTGATTGTGTTGTTTTGCAGCATATCAAACCTTGTAGGTGTTTTAATGCCCAATCTTGTTCATACATACAATATTAAATATACATGACGTGTACACAAATAGTTTATAGTTAACAAGCCGGAACTCAGTGCGGCTATCCAGCTCAATTAGTTTAAATTGTAGACAGTTAGAGGGTCCCAAGTAATGTTGTCTAAGACTAATAGTTTTAATTGTACACATTTAAATTTTTTCACACATTGCTATTTAACACAAGCAACTCGACTGAGCATTGATTATTCCTTCATCTACTGTTACATTATTTCATGTATCAGAAATGGCCCGGGAGACCTTGGTTCAATTCTAGGTCGAGTCATACCAAATACTCTAAAAATGGTACTTGATACCATCTTTCTTAACACTCAGAATGATAAGGTATGAATCAAGGTTAAAGTGGAGCCATCCAGGGAAAGGAGTAGAGTCCTCCCCTGCACCTTGGTGTAGTAGCTATCGAAAAGGGAGCCTACGGTCGCCAAATTATTGCTAAGAAATACTAATAATTCAATTTACCATTAATCATTTGTTTGCACGTAGTTTTGAGTACAGTAAATAATTAAATAGTTTTATTTTATCCATAAATGGAACCCTTACAGGTACTAGCTATCCGTGTTGAAGTAGACCTGGGAGTAATGGCAATTAAAAGGTACTCAACATTCCACAAAGCCCCATATATATATATATATATATATATATATAACTGGCTTTTCGCAAAAGTAGGATGCACTACAAGATTATTTTAAAGCTGTGTTTAACGGGTTTGTATAAATAATTAGCATTTTCACAGAGCGGTTGCGACACCAAGATTAAATAGCCCTTTTCCTCGCATTTAACCATAGCTGAAGTATGAATTATTGTATTCATACGTTTCCTCAGGATATTAGTGGTATATGAAAGTTAGCAGCCACATCCAGGAATTGTTCTCGGGTCATAGTATCCATTACCTACGACAGTAAACATGGAACGAGTATGTTCATGGTTATGTGTATATATATATATATATATATGTGTGTGTGTGTGTGTGTGTGTGTGCGTGTGGTTATGTGTGTGTGTGTGTGCACATAGCCATGAACATACTCATAACCATGAACATACTCGTTCCATATATATATATATATATATACATATTTGATTAAATAATAAAGACACATTTTGTCTATATAATTCTATTAAGGTCCTTTCAAGTTTCCTGATAAATGCCTTGGTTTCAGATTGGAATTAGTGGATGAATTTACCAAAAGTGGAGGTGCCCGTGGTGTAATGTTTATCGTCGTAAGAAATGTACACGCCGACACGAGTTAAAATCCTGGACGACACTGATTGCATTTCACATAGCACTAATACCCTTGAGAAAGGTATGAATCAAATTGTTCTTTCTCCAGCTCTGGGTAAATAGTAGGACAGACTGAGTTCTTCAGCCTTGGTGAGGCAACTAGTCTAGAAGAAGGAAAACTATAAAGTAAAACCTGTTAAACTTCGCTAAAAAAATTAACCTTGTGTCATATCCTGATCGAGCGGAGGGGTTGGTAAATAAGATGAATTTACCAAAATGTCCAACCTGAAACGAAGTCACTTATCTGGAAACTTGAAAGGATCTTAATACATTTACATAGTTAAAATATGTCTTTATTATGTAATCAAATATGCTTAAATGAAAGTTTGCTGCCCAACCACACACACTCACACTCACACACACACACACACACACACATATATATATATATATATATATATTGGGCAATTGGACAAATGTGGAGAGTGTTCACCAATTGTCCGGAAAATCGGGGTTCAATCCCAGGTTCAATCATATCAAAGACATGAAAAAAGTACTTGATTCAGCCTTGATTACCACTCAGCATTATAAGGTACGTATCAAGCGTAAAGTGGAGGGATCCACGGAAGGGAGTGGCGCCTTTTCTTACATCTCTTTGTTGTAGCTATTGAAAAAGGAACCTTCCTGCTACTCTCAACTGCGGTCGCCAACAAATATATATATATATATAGAGAGAGAGAGACAGAGACAGAGACAGAGAGAGAGAATATGTGAGGTATTCGTGTGATCTAATGGTTATCATCCGAAGGAAATAGGTCCCAACAGAAGAGTCCAAATCCTGGACCAGTGTTTTATGTTAATTTTCTTCCAACGCCCTTGGGGAAGGCATAAATCCATATATTTTCCACCTACAATGGATTAATGGTTAAGTAGACCGGACTCTGTAGGTTTTGAAAGGTAGCCAGTTTTCGTAAAGGAATATTCTGTATTAAAATCCGTCAAAATTTCTGAGGCGAAGCTTAATGATTTTTATCATTAAAAGTTTTCGGACTATTGGCTTCATCTTCATTGTTATTTCTACAACGTTTCGGCCGATATGTGCTCCGGCCTTTTTCAGTTGTTTTTCGAACTCGGTAACCTTCACGGAATTTCGAACTATGTCCTTTATTGAATCCACAGTGGTCGCCTGTTCTAATTCCGTTAGCCATAACCGGGAACAAGTGTTAAGTATTCCTGCATTGTTACTCGCCTGCAGTCAGGATTGAACCGGCAACCACCACATGATTGTACCTTTAGAAGCTGAGGGAACCAACGCCGATAACCGTTATGCTATGTGTCCTGTTGGTAATAACAATAAAGATGAAGACAATAGTCTTAAAACCTTTAATGATAAAAAAACGAAGAATATGTAGCATTTTCAAGCACCATTTTTGGTTTATTACTTTATCTCAAAAACTGTCTGGATCTACAAACTTTTGTCACAATAAACAAATTACATGGATTGGGCTTCCAACGAATCACATATTTAACGGGATATAGTTTACTCATAAATCGAAATTGACACTAGAAAGATATGTATATATTTATATATGTGTGTGTGTGCGTGTGTGTGTTGTACAAAGAAGAAAAGAGAAAGAAAAATATAAATAATTGGATGAGAAAATTTATTAATATTAATGGTTAAATGAAATTATATATGATATGAAATTAAGAAAAATTTCGGTGGAAGATTTTTTGGTCATCATCCTGGTGGGAATTATGAATTTAAATAAAGATTTAACCGATACAGAAAAATGTTCGACAAAATATTGAAAAAGATTACGTCATGAATGTACTTTTTTTTAAGTTAAGGAGAAACACAGCGACAATTAAAGTTAATTAGTATGGGTTGAGAATTTCATATGTTAGATAATTTCATTCATATGGTCGAAATGCGTCCGTGGACTCTAACCACATCTTCACATCCATTCATGTCTATTTTTCATTCTGTTTTCTTCTTTTTCCCATATATTTGGCCGAATAAACTTCATATCTTACTCATATATATATATATATATATATATATATATATATATATATATATGTGTGTGTGTGTGTGTGTGTATGTATGTATATATATTAAACATGAAAACTTTGATATATAAACATATATTAAACATGAAAACTGTGAAATAATATTACGTTATGATTAATCTTCGAAGGACAAATTAAATGCCAATAGCAAAAAGGAAAGGATAAAATTTACAGTAAAGGAACATTGACAATTACTGCAGATAATATAAGTATATATGCAAAGTTTTAAACAGATCTAATAAGAAATCTGAAGAACTTGACTGATCCACGACTAAACAAATCTACATAATAGAAATGACCAATTTGCTATTAAATTTTTCTCAACAGAATGAGTTATAGTACTCGTAAAGTAGATTCTTACAAAGAAACTAAATAATTTTAGTAGACTCGAACCGAATGAACTTCCTTTACGCAAAAGAGGATAACAAATATGTATACAGTTCTGTGGAAATTTCTTCGACAACGATAAATTTTCTCCAAAAAGTTGGGTAATGGCCGGTAGACTTTTTTCTGTCAATGAAACATTGACCTAAGTGGTATGTCAACCAATCTCGGTGAATGAAAACTCTGAATTCAACTATTTGCACCCCGCTTTAATTGACCTTGTGTTACATATGCTAAGAGGTTAGAGTAATTACATATATTAATCAAGATCTATTTGATATGTTTTTTAATTGCGTGACTGACAACGCTTAAATCTGATAGAGCACGTGAGAAACTAATTTAACTGGTTTTAGAATAATAAACCTATTGAAACGAAAAATGTTTATAAAAATTCTGATTGGTTGATTTTCATGACACGTCAACGTTTTTAATGTTATATTATAACTAGAGGTTAGAGAATTGCGTACGTCAAAATATAATTCTTTGTACCTGTTTCATAAGGATTTTTGCTCACAATTATTTGATATCGAGTTTTATTATCAAATATCAATAATTTTCAAAATATGTATTTGAATGCACTCTAACAGGTATTAACACTCCGAATGGGAGAGCTCCTATGAGTAATGGCAATGAAGGGATACATTCCAAAACTCTATAACTCGTACCACACCTCCAGATGTAGTTTACTATCATACCCAGGGGACACGCCGTTTTAAGAGTGTCTAAATTCTGAGAAGGGAATAGATTCAAGGTATCCTTAGCCAGACTGAACAGGACGAGAAAATGCCAATAGCAACTTAATCTTATTAGAAATTTACTAAGCTTTTTGCTTAGATGTAGCTGTAGACCTTATGATATGGGCACCCAATGAAACTCAGATTTATTCATGAATGTTTGAAGGGCTAGTTTGCTAACAATTAAACCACTCAAAGTGCCCACTTATTGTTCTTTACAGATTAAATATTTCATCAGAAATATAGCTTCAATACCATACTTGAACAGAATCATATTAAAAGTAGTTGAGACAATATTTGAGTTTTCTTATATGGATAAAATATCACATTTTCTTTTCTTTATATTTTTCTTATATTTTACTTTTGAAAAAAAAATAGTATGTTTCTCTCAAAATATTACATTACTTGTAACGAAGTTAGTTGAGAGAAACTCTTCGATATAGATGACTCTAGAGGAAAGAATACCACAGATAACCTAATATATGACTTCTGAGTCGAATAACAGGAGTAATGGTCAGTTTAAAGGGGAAGAGAAGAAAAAAATCAGAAAATGAGCTCGTTAAAGGCGTAAAAAGTCAGTACATAATTGATTATTATAAAAAAAACTAAAACAAAGAATTTACATGCATCGATTATGAACAAAAGAAAGACACGAGGTTAGAGGTCACTCATGCCTTTTTCAATAGGAAAGGTAAAAATCATCAAACAAATCCTTATAATTGTACAGTCTGGTGAACAGATAGATAGGCCACTGGATTCCTTTGTCTTCAGTAAATGCTCTTGAATAAATTCTGAAGAACGAATCGCTTCGAAGAGCAGAGGTGTCAAGTGGCACTGGTTTGCGACACACGAGAAAAGGGATGGATATGCAAAGAGAAATCGGTAAAAATCGGTCAGAACGAAGGTGAGAGATGAAAGGTGTAATGGTGGAAAAGAAGTGTAATGACGGCGAATGATCTGAAGGTAAGTCAAATGAAGGTGTTTCGAAACGAGGCAAGATGGCGGCAATGATAAAGGGAAAATTTAGCGCGGAGAATAAAGATACATTAAGGTGGAAGTTGAGCTGAGTATAAAGGTAAAAGAAGAAAAAACAACAACAATAAAATGTGCGTAAGATTCGTAAAAATATGACATTAAAAGTGATACATATTTATATCCGCGAATAGATAAATGTATGTAGAAAAAAAGGGAAACTCATACACACACACACACACACACACACACATATATATATATATATATATATATATACTAGATAAAGGGTGCTTACATCTATAAAAGTGAGTCCGATTCCTTATTACACTTGCATGGAATGAATCGGAGTATACACTCACCCGCATATACGTATATTATGTATAGATTTACGTGTTCAAATGTTTGTTCATTCATTCATATTGATGGCAATTATTTCTTTCAGCATTTCCATTGACCAAAGACAAATAAAACTGACAAATAAGTTCATATGTATTATGCATACATCTGAAAACACGTTCAGGAAGTAGTGGTTATATTTGAAGATTACAGATTCGGCGACCAGCGTTCAAGTCCTCTATAGTCTGTTCACATTTCACGCAAATACTTTTGGAAAGGCATGACTCTAAGTATACTCTTCACTTCCAAATATCGGTGATATTTGGGTAGGTTTGGTTTGGTTTGGTTCATGGCATATAAACCCTGTAGGTTATGTAATGCCAAACCATTCTCTGAGAAGAACGGTAGTTATACCATTTAACCGAAAACTGTGAGGATAAGAGGTTTCATATCTTTCACAAGGGTATTTGTCCGAAAGCGAAAGTAATGCCGCGAGTGGAGTTCGAACTTGCTTACAATGATTCTGCAATCCATCGCTTTAACCATTCCACGGCGAACACACCTCCTATTTAGGTAAACTGTGATCTTTTACTGTTGTATAGTGACCTCCGACCCGGCCGGGCTGTCAAAATAGGAAATGCACCAGTGTAAATAACAGGTGCATCCGGTCGAGGAATATCAGAATATAACCTTGACCGTGGACGGGTTGAATGAGTGCGATTTGTGACGCCCACAAGAAGAAGGTGAACGTTGAACAATTATATAACACAGCACACAGGAAATTCAATCAGTTTGGAGATCAGACCAGTTGGATATAAGATGCAGTAGAGAAAACTAGCACCAAGCAGAGTGGGCCCCCAGGCCCTCGGTTGAGAAGCACAGGAGAACAGAGAAGAAACGCTATTATGGCCAGAAGAGAGGTGGTCAATATGTTGCAGTTCTGTTGGGTCTCCAACTCCCTCTCACACACAACCCTTTCAATAAAGTGAGAGATATATTTTTCTAAGAACTGTGTCGCTCGTCTTCATTGTGTCGTTGTGTTCTGCATGCAGATGTATATGTATTATGTGGTTATACAACATTAAGTTCGTGTGATGATTGTTCATGGAGAAAGAAAACTCTGAATTCAAACGTGCCCAAATCAGTACAAAAATTAACGCAAACATTATCACATTTCGCTCGTGGTGAAGGGGATGGAAAAATATGTATGAATGGAAACACGTTCGTATTCATAAAACAGGAGTAAAAGGGTAAAATCTGTCTTTCACACACATACACTTAAATTCACACATGTTTACCAACACACACACACACGCATATATATATATGTATATCAAATGTATTTATGCTGTGTGAAATGTAAAATGATACATATATATATATATATATATATATATATATATATATATATATATATATCTTTATCATCATCATGTCATGTTGAAAGTATGGCTTTCCTTAACTCTCTCCTTCTCCGTTCGTCTCTATCGGGCATCGCATTCGGCAAGTCCTCTTGACTATATCCTGCGTCGGTATGGAGCTATTGTAGATAGGTTCTAGCCGAATGTCCAACACCTGCTCGTGCATGTGAAGAAAATCATCACTTATGAGCTCGTCATTACTTCTCCAGCAGTGTCCTGTGTGTATTTTTCGTCTGATTTGAATGGTTTTAGAGATGGCGGGTAAGTTTCTGTATAGCTGCTGTTCATTTCAGAAACCAAAATATACCTTTGGGAAAGAAATGAATTCAAGTATTCTCCCTTATATATGTGCGTCAGCGCGTTATTTGATTCCATGCAATCATTATAGAAAAACATTGCACAGTCGGCTTCGACTGAATGCATCTCTGCCGAAAGGTAAGACGTGTGTCCTGTTTATGAGACTAAACTATCACATTGTAAGGTTCCAGTAGTGCTGGAACTTTAAGCAATGTGGAATACACCTTTCATCAGCATCGCTCCCAGGTCCACTCTGGCCTGCACCTGATAGGACCACGTCAATAGATCAAATAGAACTAAACTTATGCTAAACTGATTCAGCAATCCATCGCTTCAATCTTTCCACGGCGAACACACCTCCTATTTAGGTAGACTGTGATCTTTTATGTTCGTGTAATAATTGCTCATGGGGAAAGAAAACTGAAACGCTATTACACACACACACACACACACACACACACACACACACACACACACACACACACACACACACACACACTTATGCTAAACTGAATTATTTGAAATGGAACTTTTTTTGTATGATAAAACGAATTGTTTGAATTCGAACTTTTTGACTAAACTGAATAGGTTGAAATAGAAGTGTTTTTATATTAAAACTGTGTACTAATGCTAAACTGAATTATTTGAAATAGAACTGTTTATTTGTATAAAAATAGGTTTGGTATTAAATAACCAGAAATGTTGATATGCCATGAAACCCAAACAAACAAACAAACAAATATTATAGAAAAAGAGCAGGGATAATATTTAACTGCTAACCTACAGGAGGATTAGGCATGTCATACCTTTTCTAAGGTTATTAGACAGAAAATTAACGTAATAAAGATAGACGCTAGAGGTCTAAATAAAACCCAAAGCTGTGGAAATAAGTAATAAATTTAACGTTAATAATTAGATATTTTGCTTCTCAAGAGATATAAAATTATTATCGTTATCGCTTAGTCGGGACGGACAATACTGAAGAAATGAGGAATCAATTAAACGTCACTCACTTAAATTTTAAATATATCAATTAATTCAATCAAATTTTTCATAGAACAAATTACTTTATAGGATAAAATATAATTGGTAAAATAATTTTCCGTTATGTGGATTCATCGTTTCGAGAAACAATTAACTTTTGTATCCGTTCACTGATAATTTTTAATTGACAACAAAGATGGCAACGTACAAGTATTGACCGCTTTATCTAGACAGACAAGTTTTTTAGCTCGTATATTTATAGTGTATGCGTTACGGTTTGAGTGTATGCATGTAGTGCTTCCGTATATGTCTCTCTCTCTCTCTCCCTCTCTCTCTCTCCCTATATATATATATGTGTATATATGAGTGCATTTGTGTGTGTGTGTGTGTGTGTGTGTGTGAGTTTATTCTTTAATTTATATTAGTGAACATATATCCATGCATAATCAGAATAGTACGAACATTTGTCCCGTTTTTGCAATCTTTCATCCCGTATGAAACGCTATTACACACACCCACACACACACACACAGGCATATATATATATATATATATATATATATATATATATATATATATAGTTTTTCTTTTATATATCTGTGCGTAACCAACACCATTTTCAATATATTTTCCGAGTAAATAATTCTAGTGAGATTAGTATCTTCATTATAATGAAATTACAACAAATCAAATCATTCAATTATCCCAGCTACTTAACACGACGAGAAAGTAAACTAAAAAGACAATTATACCAATGTACAGCAGAAATAAAACGGCTAAATGTAATGAAGTGTTGGGGCACAATTATAAGTACGGGATCATTTCTTTTTGTCTTCATGAATAGACATTTTTCTTCAGGCAATTCTTAGTGCTTTTTTTTGCTCAGCTATGAACGGTTAAAATGTTTTATTTGACGTATTTCAAAACCTTTGAAGAGTTACTATTACAATCTCAAATATAGATGTAATGCATTCTTTTGCTGTTAAAATCTCAAATCTACATGCAATGCATTGTTTTCTTGGTATACAGAATTTTATTGTGAATGACTGTATCAGTCTGTCGGACTTTTAGGGGTTTTTTTTTAATGTAAACAAACCAGCTAATTGACAGACAATTTTTGTAAAAAAAAATACCCATTATAGATTATTCAGTATACCGTAAATTGCTATGTATAAGTCGAACTTTTAATCATGAAAAAATCCCTACAAAACAAAGACTTGACTTATAGAGCAAGTAAAAAATCCAAGTAGTTACCATTAAGTAGTCAATCAGAAGTAAAATAATTTGGATTTTAGAAAGTTACTTCTAGTTTTGTCAAATTTTTTTCAAGCTTAAAAGGTTAACATGTATGCCGTGATTTCTAGTAATTTTCATAAAAATCATAAGTTATGATATTCACGGGAGATATTTTTCTTCACGTATCCCAAATTCTTCAGCACGTCTCTTCTTGTTCTTGTTCTTGTTCTTGTTCTTCTTCTTCTTCTTATCATTATTATTATTATTATTTACTCCTTTAGAGTTTTTCACATCAGTGTTAGCTGATGGTTTTTCACTGGATTTTGAGTGACAGCAAGTCTCCGCAAGTCTCCAGGACTCGTCTGAGTATTCTGGCCGTCCTCAGCAATGCTGTCGTTTGAATAGTCTCTACCCGTCCGCTAACTTACAAGTCCTCCGGGCCCTTTAATAATCCTTTAGTTACTGTGCATATCGCACCAATCACAATTGGCTCAATCGTTACTTTCATGTTCCACATCTTTTTAATTTCTCTGGCAAGGTCGAGGTACTTATCCTTCTTTTTACTTTCCTTTAGATTTATTCTGTGGTCCGCCGGGACAGCAAAGTTGACAATTTTGAAGATTCTCATTTTTTCGTTGATTATTATGAGGTCTGGTCTTCTGGACGGGATTAAGTGATCCATTTGTATGTTAAAGTCCCATAGGAGTTTATGCGAGTCATTTTCGAGTTGTGCATATACCATTTGTTGGTATGGTCGAATTGAAATTTCCTGCACATTTGCCAGTGGATCAGCTTGCCGACGAAGTCGTTTCTCGCCTTATACTCCTTCTGTGCTAATTTGCTGCATTCGCTTACTATGTGATTGATCATTTTGTCTTTGTCACCGCAGAGCTTACATTTACTGTTTTGTTGCGTCTCATCTATTCTCGCTTTTATATGATTCGTTCTCATGGCATTGTCCTGTGCTGCTATTAGGAGGGATTCCGTTTCTCTCTTAAGGTTTTCTTTTCTTAGCCAGGTCCAGGTGTTCTGGTGTGAGGTGTTGTTTATTAGACGTTTAAAGCGGCCATAGAGTTGGTTTCCTTCCCCTTTTTGTTTCCTAGTTGTTGTCATTTTTTCGTTTATCGTGTTGTCCGTACCGTTTCTCATGGCTGTAATTAGACCTCGTTCGTTTTTTCCAATGTAGTCTTCGAGCCGTTGTATGGATGCGTCAACAGTGTCTCCGATACTGGCAAGTCCTCTTCCTCCCTGTTTTCTAGATACATATAGTCTCTCAACGTCGTCTCTGGGGTCTAATGCCTTATGCATGGTGATTCGTTTTCTTGTTCTTTGGTCCATTTGTTTAAGTTCCTCTCGGGTCCACTTGAGAAAGGGTCCCGAATATCTGACTTGTGGCACAGCCCAAGCATTTATACCTTTGATGAGGTTCCTGCAGGAGAGTTTTGTCTCGGGTTGTTTTCGCGTTCTCCTAGATATTCTTTTCGGATCGTGTCTTTCATTTGCACTTGGTTGATGGTGTCAGCCTCCAAGATGCCCAAGTATTTGAAGGTTTCATTTTCTTCGAGCGTTTTAATTTTGTCGTGATTTGGTACATCCATTCCGTCAGTCATATGTCTTTTGCCACTTTTCATGACAAGTATGGCACATTTTTCACTGCTAAATTCTATTCCTATCTCCTGACGGTATAATCTTACAGCGTGTATTAGAGTTTCCAGGTCTTTTTCATTTTTTGCAAATGATTTAATGTCATCCATGTACATTAGGTGGTTGATCTTCTTTTGCGATCTGCTGAGTTTGTATCCGGTTGCGTATTTTCTGAGTATGTGTTTCAGTGGCATCATGGCAATTATGAATAGTAAGGGCGATAGTGCATCTCCTTGGAAAATGCCTCTTTGGATCTTTGTTTTACCTATGCTTCTTCCTCCTGCTGTTAGCTCCTCTCTCCAGGTTTTCATGGTTTGTTCGACGAATTTTATGACTTCATGTGATATTTTGTACATTTTGACACAGTGTAGTATCCAGCTTTGTGGGATAGAGTTTTTCACATCAGTATTAGCTGATGGTTTTTCACTGGATTTTGAGTGACAGCAAGTCTCCTCAAGTCTCCCGGATTCTCAGTATTATGTCTGTTCTCAGCAATGCTGTCATTTGGATAGTCTCTACCCGTCCGCTAACTTCCGAGTCCTCCAGGCCTTTTAATAATCCTTTAGCTATTGTGCCTAAAGCACCAATCACAATTGGTACAATCATCACTTTCATGTTCCACAGCTTTTTCAATTGTCTAGCAAGGTCGAGGTACTTATCCTTCTTTTAATATTTTTTCAGTTTTATTCTGTAGTCAGCCGGGATAGCAAAGTTGACAATGTTGCAAATTCTCTTTTTTTGTTGTTGATTATTATAAGGTTGCGTCTTCTGGATGGGATTAGGTGATCTGTTCGTATGTCAAAATCCAATAGGAATTTATGCGTGTCATCTTCCAGGACAAGTGCTGGGTTGTGTATATACCATTTGTTGGTATGGTCACATTCAAATTTCTTGCACATTTCCCTGTGGATCACCTTGCCCACCCAGTTGTGTCTAGTCTTGTACTCTTTCTGTGCTAATTTGCTGCATTCGCTTATGTGCTTGACAGTTTCATCTCTCTCATCGCATAGCCTACATTTGCTATTTGATGAGTCTTATCTATTCTTGCTTCGATATGATTGGTTCTTATAGTGTTTTGTGCTGCAATTAGGAGAGTTTATGTTTCTGTCTTAATGTTTTTTTTTTCTTAGCCAGGTCCAACTTTTGTCGTGTGAGATGTTGTTTATTTGTCGTTTAAAACGCCCTTAGAGTTGTTTTTCTTCCCACTTTTGTTTCCTAGATCTTGTCATTCTGTTATCCATCATATTGTCAGCATTGTTTCTGATGACTCTAATCAGTCCTCGTTACTCTTTGAGAGTTTTTTCGCACCAGCGTCAGTTGATGGGTTCCACAGGAGTTTGATTGACAGTAAGTCACCTCAAGTCTCTAGGATTCTTCTCGGTATTCTAGCCGATTTTAATAATGTTATACCTAGGATCAGCCACTTGTTCTCTTGTTTCTTCTAACTTATCTAATCTCTGTCCCGTCTTGTAGAGACTGTACCGAGCGCACCGATTCCACCTTGAATCACCGTCATTTCCATGTTCCTTAGATTTTTTTAGTTGTTTAGCAAGGTCTTAGTAGTTCTTTCTTTTTTTTCACTTTCTTTCAATTTTACTCCGTAGTCTGTCGGGACGACGAATTCCACAATCCGGCTAGGTCTTTTTGTTACTGTTATTAAGTCTGGTCGTCAGGCCAAAATTTTGTGATCTGTTTGAGTCTCAAAATCCTTTAGGAGCTCTTGCGTCTCATTTTCCAGAACGGATACTGGGTTACGCATAAACCATTTGTTCCTATGCGCTAATGTACATTTCTTGCAAACTTCCAAGTTGATCACCTTTCCCACCCAGTAATGTTTAGTCTTATACTCCTTCAGCACTAATGGTCTCTATATACTTATAAAAGATTGATCGTTTCGTTTCCATCAATAAATAAGCTGGTGTTGCTTTGAGCAGATATTAGAAGAGATTCAGTATCTCTCTAAAGTTTCCCTTTCTTAGCCATGTCAAAGTTTTCATGTGAGAGATTTCGCTTGTTTGTCACTTGAAATATCCACACAGTTATTATTCTTCCTATTTTTTTCCTAATTATTTTGTTCTGTTGATCCTTGTGTTGTATATTGCTGTTGATCACAGTAATCAGTCTTCCTCTGCACTGTTTTTCTGTAGTCTTTGAGTCATTGTATCGATTCATTAACACTATCTTGAATGCTGCTGAGTCCTCGCCCTCCTTGTTTTCTTGACATATACAGTCTATCTACGTCATTTCTGGAATCTAAGGTCTTATGCATCATCACGACTTTTCTTGTGTTGTAGTCCATCTGTTGGAATTCTAACCTCATCCATTTTAAGAATTTCCCCGAGTATCTTTCGAGGGGGAGGGCAGCCCAACAATTTATCCCTTTGATAAGATTTCTGATTGTTTAGTTTAGTTTCCAGTTGTTTTCTCGTCCTCCTGATGCATTTTCAAAAAATGATTTCTTTCATTTTTCAAATGCTTGATGGTCTCTGCTTCCAATATCCCCAAATATGTGTAAGTTTCCTTTTCTCCAAACGTTCTGTACATTTGTTTTTATTATTTTCCACTTATTTATTCAATGTATCATTAGCAACCGTTGTCTTACTGGAGAACAAGTGAGAAGGCTTCTCCCGAATCTCCCGTTTCCGTTTCATTCCTATTCCCAATCGAATCGCCTGCTGTGCCAATTATATTAAAGATATTAAGGAGAGCATCTTCCCTCTTGGTAACAGTTGTCACATTTGTCTTACATTAAATCTTAAACTCAGGATCAATTACCCGTCTCTATAAAAGAATTGAAATGCTTATATAAAGTTATCATTTTCTCATGTATAATCTTTAAACAATTATTGGAAATTCGAAGAATCGTTACAAAATCTTCTGTATTTTTCCAGATTTCAATAATTCTGTTTGCTCGGTTATTTTAGT
>OY757911.1:54110116-54155116 GCA_963585895.1 Sepioteuthis lessoniana | reverse complement strand
ATAGAAAGGTGACCCGAATTCAAATTCTTCACGAGATTTTACTCTCGCCTTAGTCTACTTGGAAAAGGCATGAACTCATCTCTTCTTGATTGCCAAGAAAGCGCATTGCATTAACTTCACCACTTCAATGGACTTGCTGTTGACGCGTAAAACATTTTGTCTAATCTTCACCAATACAGAAGCATTTTGTTAATCGATAAACAAAGTATATGTGATGTCAGTTAGTGATACGATGAACCTGTCTAAAAAAAAGTTTCATATTTGAGCACTCTGAGATCCTTGCCATATCCGGTGGCTGCTCCAGGGGTCAAAAATGATATTATTGATTTTTCTTAAGAGGATTTATGGAATTTGTGTTATATACCACCATCGATCATATGCTTTCTAATCATTCGAGGCATACATTTGTTAGTAAATATTTTTTATGAAACATTATTTTTTAAAAGAAGCCAAAGCTCATTCGTTAACACACCATTAAATGGTTTCAAGTATTGCTATTTATTCGTTTGCACACTGTTTGTTTCAAGTATTGCTATCTGACACTAATATTTCTCTTTGAACGCAGTGAAATGGTACTATTTAACAACCCCTCCGCTCGGGCAGGATATGACACAAGGTCAATTTTTTAAGCGGAGTTTAACAGGTTTGAATTCAGAGTTTTCCTTCTCTTAGACTAGTTGCCTCACCAAGGCTGAAGAAACTAGTCCGTCCTACTATTTATCCATAGCTGGAGGGAGAATAAGGGGGTTCATACCTTTCCCAAGGGTATTTGCCCGAAAGTGAACGTAATAGCGCGACTGGAGTACGAACTCGCGTACTACGATTCCGCAGTTCATCGCTTTAACCATTACACCACGAGGACACCCCCTCGCAGTGAAATGGTAAATGATTAACCAGTTTGGTTTGGTTTGGTTTGTTTGGTTTTATGGCATATCAACCTTTGTAGGTTATTTAACGCCAAATCCATTTTTATGTAAATAATCTGTTCTAATGAAAACAGTTAAGTTTAGCATAAGTACACAGTTTAATTGTCAAAAACATTTCCATTTCAACCTATTCAAGCAGTTATATGTAATGATTCAGTTAAGTGTAAATACAGTTTTAATGTCGAAAAACAGTTCTATTTCAAATAATTCAGTTAAGCATAAGCACGCAGTTTAAGTGTAAGTACGGTTTAATTGTCAAAAACGTTTCTATTTTAAGCTATTCAGTTTTCTCAATTCAGTTTAGCATAAGTATGCTGTTAGTTCTATTTAACCCATAGACAGGGCCCTATCAGGTGCTACCACTCCGGGCCAGAGTGGACCTAGGAGCGATGGCAATGAAGGGGTATTCCGCATTCCCTAAAGCTCCAGCACTGCTGGAAACTCACCATCAGATTGTTTAGTGTCATACCCAGGACACTCGTTGGGGGGTCTTACACCTCTGCAGAGGTGCAGTCAGTGTATTCTACAGCCCCTGCTGACTGGGCAAAGGATTAACCATATATATTTGATCTGTAAATGGGTCCCCAATTGAGACTACTACTCTGGGTCAGAGTTGATTTAGGAGTAATGGCAATAAAGGGGTACACCACACTCACAGAAGTTCCTGGTCTTAATACCCACCATCATCCCTTGTTTACATGCACTTCAGTAATTAGAGAGTAATGATATAATGAGAATGATGCTTACAATAAAACTTTTTGACAAAGTTCAGATATTTCTTAGGTACTGAACTTGATTGAATCCGATTGAAAGGATGCATGTCTAATTTCTTGGTTGTTTAGAGTCTTCCAGCCTGCGGTCGTGTCGATACTGCTGTATGGATGAACTACTTGGACGCTGACTAAACGGTTGGAGAAGAAGCTCGACGGCAATTATACAAGAATGTTACGAGCAATATTGAACAGGTCCTGGCAGCAACACCCCACACGGCGCCAACTGTACGGCCACCTACCACCTATCGCGAAAACTATACAAGCTAGACGAACCAGACATGCAGGACACTGCTGGAGAAGCAAAGACGAGATCGTAAGTGATGGGCTCCTGTGGACCCCCGCATATGGCCAATCAAAAGCAGGACGACCAGCTCGAACATTCATACAGCAGCTATGTGATGATACGGAATGTAACCCCGAAGACCTACCGAAGGCGATGAATGATAGGAGACGTGGAGGGAGAGGGTCAGAGATATCCGTGCGAGCCGCACGTCATGATGATGATGATTCATATAGGCATTGTGAGTTTTTTATAAGCCCGGTTTATTCTTACGTTTTGTAAAAGAATAAACCTTACTTAAACAGCAGTAGAGACCTGGTGACAGCTTTTGAAGAAAGGGGCGAACGACTTATACATGCAACAAAATCTATATACAACAACAACAACAACAACAATAAACATGGGTTTTACACCAAATGGAATAAACAACAAAGGTGTAAGTAACAGTTCATAAAATAGAGTTCAAGGAAGCGTTCACAAAAGATGTAAAATATGGTTAGGTTTGTTGTGAAGTTGAAGGTAAAGTAGGTTTGATAAGGTTTGTGGGTAAAGTAGTTGGTTTGATGAGGTTTGTGAAGGTAAAGGTAGATAAAGTGGGTGAAGTAGTTGGTTTGCAGATAAAATGCCTGCTGGAACTTAACTCTGTGTGTCTTGTTCCTTTTAACTCAGCACGTGCGTTCTTCGCTCTTCGGTCCCGGGTGGTGGAAGGTACCAAAATACCTATGCCGTCAAGGGGCTGCTACAATGGACCTGATGCTAACAGTTGTGGGAGTGGAACCAAGAGAGAAAGAGAGAGAGTATCCAGTGGAGCTCGTTTTTATGATGGGCGTCACGTGACCCCGAGGGGCTGCTGTTGTTCGGTGAAACAGGATCACCAGTTCCTTACCAAAATTTCTACAGCATTGGATAAACCGTAGGGGGATGGTATCCCGTAAAACAATTAAACTAAACTTGACCTGATACGTTATTTTTATCTTTATAAATAATTATATTTATAAAATTAATTTAAGATAAATTTAATTAATTCAAAATTATTAAAATTAGTTATTAAATAATTAAATTACATTAAATTGAAATTATCAAAATTGATTTGAATTTAATACTTAATCAATTAATTCAAAAGTAAATTAATCTAAAATAAATTTATTTAATTTAACTTTATTTTAAACTTGAGCTGATGCGTTATTTTTAGTTTTACTATGCAGCACCATCTTCAACTTTGTGATTTTGATTTGTTCAAGATTTAATGCAGTACGATTTTTTAATGCAAAATCTGCGTAAGCATTTACTTACAGAAATATTACATAAAGAATGTTCCAAATGATTTTGCAAGATTTGGCAAGTGAGTAGAGTGTTTGCCAAAGGCCCGAGAGTCGAGGTTTCAATCCGAGGTCGAGTCACACCAAAAACTCGGTACTTGTTACCTCCTCGCTTAACACTTAGCGTTATAAGGTCTGTATCAAGGGTAAAGTGGAGCAATTCAGGGAAAACTGTAGTGCCCTCCTTTACACTTCAGTGTAGTAGCTAATGAAAAGGGAGCTTTCAGGTCACTCTTGACAACAGTCACCAACATTACTTTTCGTCAAAGTTGAAGCTCTGTGCTTCTAAGGCATTTTTTTTTATTCTTGGTCGACCATTTTTGTTTGTCATTACTTAAATGCATCTTTAACGGTTATTATAGTTCGAAGTGGGCTTTTCTACCAAAATACAAATCCTATACGAAGCTGTTTGAATTTCACATAGTAATAATGAACTGGAAAGGTCTTAACCCAACTCTTCTCCCTCCTGACATTGGTAAATCATAAGGCAAACTTGTTCTTTAAACTTTGTCTGGCAGCCCGTCCAAGAAAACTCAGATTTTAAATCATTCATAGATCCGGATATGGATGAGTGCTCCAAGGATATTCCTGCCCAAAGTACGTTGCGTGAGGAGCGCCACCTTGGACCAAACCAAGCCATAAAACTAATTATGAATAACAATTATAAATAGAACGTGACAGATTTGAGTTTTTAGCAATCACATTTTAGTTAATCTGTTGTAATTGCTGTAAGAAAAGAGCATGATTGATTTTTTAACCAAATTAGCTGTACCACAAGCGTTACAACAATATAGCCTTATATTAATCCAACAAAAACATTAACTTTTTAAATATAAGCTCGCTTATGATATTTTTATTCCCAAAAGTATTTTCCTATTTCGATCGTAAACAGAGTCAACCAAAAGTGTGTCTTACAAAACAGTAAATCATTCAATGTTTACAATTACGTTTATATTCCTAAGCGTATATGTCAGTCAAATGCCACTCTTTTGTAAAGAAGTCAGAAAATGCGCCAGGACCTTTGACTACAGTGCTTTTTTTTTATTTCAATAAATATCTTTGATACTGGCGCAAACACATCACTTCAAACATTCTTATCATAAAATCCCTGTCGGATCGAGAGGAACAAATGAAGATAATATCTTTTAAAGTCATATTTTTCACGTAACCTTCAAAAGCTTAAGAGACAAAAAAAATGAAGCAAAAAAAACAAACAAAAACAAAACAAAACAAAAAAAACAACAAACAAACAAACAAAAAAACGAGAACAAAAATCTGTTTCTTTTCATGTATGGAAAATCCAGAAATTTATTCCATTTCTTTCGTATATCGTTTAAAGATGCCGCTTTTGTCTTCATTGTTTACCGTATATTTTCATGTTTGAATCGAAACATGCATAGGCCTACCTTTAATCTTAAATAACGAAACAATTAATACATGGAAGTAAATTTTTAAACCAAGTTTTAGTCTAAATTTTTGCGTAATATTTGCATGTTAATTTTTCTTGATGTTAATGTTTGCTTAAACATTGGCAGGTGAGCTTAGAACACGATGAGTAAGGTTCAAGCAGAATGGTAAGACCCCATCCCAAAACGTGTGACATCGAGTATGACACTAAGCAATATCAGGTGGTGAGCCGCAAGTGTTTTTAGGGAATGTGAAGTACTCTTTCATCGCCATTATTCCTAGTTCCTCTTTCGATGGGAGGTATTTGTTAGGGTCACATCTATGCATCAAATAAATTTATTTAAACATTATTTGTATTTGATAGGACAGTGTACAACATAAAAAAACTTTTAAGGAACATATAGCCAAAAGTCAAAAATGTAATTAGATAAACCTACAAAGCCCTTAATTCTTTAACCTCCCGACAAAAAAAAAAAAGAATTGACGGGCTGTCATGCCGTTAAAATCAATCAATCAAATAGAAAGACTATAAACTAACAATAAAAGGGTTTAGAATTAAGTTTTTAATCTTTTCAGATCATAGGCTATAAAACTTAACCCATAAATAACACCTAGATTCACAAGGTAACAATTATATTTTATTAATGAAGCATCTGATATTTTTTGAAACTGCACATGTAATATTTGGTTTAAATGAATTGTTTAGTAGAAGGAGCACATCAGATATGTAATGATTTGACAGTTGCAGATGCGTCGTACTCATGACATAATTAATTTTGAAATAAAGCTGTTCAAAGCAGAATGTAATGTTCAAAATTCTCACTCCTTGCTGGAGATGCGGAATAATGTTAGAGAATCAACCAAATATTAGCACAAAGTTCTGATAGAACCCAAGGATGTGACGAACAAGAAATTGAACCTCAAATCTTCTGAACTTCAATGTCAAAAGGACAGAAAGAAAACTTCGTACATTTAGTGAAGGTTCTCGTCGATAAGCCCTTGAAAGACACAGGATCCTTGGGGACCACTATTCTAAATATATTTGAGGCAAATGACTATTTCTAAAGCATTAGCATTCCTTATCAAGCTGGTTATGTGAAATACTTGTTTTCAATATATAATTCAATAAGAAGAGAATATTGAAAGTAAAAGTACTTTGTATGGTACTTAGTCAATATGTACGTTTATAGAGGTACAATTTCAAGCATTTTAGAAAGTTATCATTTTTATAAGGACTGCAGGTGGTGCAATGGTTATCGTCGTAGGAAATGGACACGTCGACACGAGTTCAAATCCTGGATGAGACTGATTGCATTTCACATAGCACTAATACCCTTGGGAAAGGTATGAATCCAATTATTCTCCCTCCAGCTATGGGTAAATAGTAGGACAGACTGATTCTTCAGCCTTGATGAGGCAACTAGTCTAGGAGAAGAAATACTCTGAATTCAAATATGTTAAACTTCACTTAAAAATTGACCTTGTGTCATATCCTGCTCGAGCGGAGGGGTTGGTAAATATGATAATGACTGCACATTTAACTCGTATAAAAGCAGTAATATTTAATATAACTGAGACATTCTCTTTATAAAAATGTGTTCATATTCTTCTTTTTTTATGTTTCTGAGTGTTCTTTCGTGAAATTAGTCACGAAAGAAATTACATTTACTTTTTAGAATATTTGTTGTTTATTCGAGAGCTATAAAATCAACTGTTTTGGAAGCATCTATGTTCTACAAATGTCTCTTTATCATTCAATCAAATAAGATATTGTCTTTCGGAAAAGGAATAATATATAGAGTGAAGTAAAGACAATTTTTGTTTTTTTTGTGTAATGGCACATCAACATTCATGAGTTATCTAATGCCAAAGCCATCCTGGCAGAAGAACAGCAGTAATACTATTCAACATATAGCTGGGGGATGTCGAGTGTTATTACCTTTCCCAAAAGTATTAGTCCAAAAGTGAATTTGATAATGCGATAGGAGTTCAAAATCACATACTACGATGTCACAGTCGTGCATGTTAGCCATTACGCCACGGAGACTCTGCCCTCAATGTAATGTGTAAAAGTTTTAAATCTATCTAATGCATCAAATATAGTAAAAAGTATCATTAAGATTCTAATCATGGAATTTAAATACAAACGCGTGTTGTTGAACAGCTTATATGATACAGGATTAATAAATCGATGTTTATAAATGTGTGTACTTAGTTAAAAGTCTTGATACTTAATGATTTTTTTGGCAAAACAGAATCAGAATCAGAATCAGATTTTAAAAAGCTGCCCGATTCTTGTTTCAACAGTAGAAGAATATCAATTTAATTTAATGAGATTTAATTTTACAGTTTTATTCCATCAGTCGAAACATATATCTTTCGCAGACTGTCAAATCATATTAAGGAAATATAACATTACGGGTTCATAAATGCGAATAAAGCTAATAATTCACTACCAGGTATAACTAAAGTGTTACCTAACGAAACTCAAAATTAATAGATGTTACATTTCTCAACGTACAAAGTGGGCCCATTTGTTTCGAATACGAAAAGTTTATTAACTGACGGTAACATTTCATTGTAGCAGTCTTCGAAACGTGAGAGAAATATAGACTGAAATATTTTAGATCTCGCATATAAACGCTGTGAGATTTATTGATGTTAGATGAAACAAAATACCTTCTTCGCTTTTCTCCGACCACCACCACCACCACCACCACCACGGCCTTCACCCCCAGAAGGCTGTTCAAAAAATTCCTGGACTTACCCGTTGACTCTCTCAGATTACGTGCCCAGAATAAACTGAACCAACTGACTAAATTCGTTTAAAAATCTTCTTTTAATAATTTCTCCTAAATTTCTCTTAATTACTGCTTACGTAATTACTAAAAACTTCCCATAAAGACAACATAACCAAATAAGCTGTCATCACATCTAGTGCTTATTTTGAACATATTATCAACGACCGATTTCAAAAGTAAAAAAAAAATGACGGGAGCTGACATCATGGTCGTGGCATATGCCTGCGTACGACCTTTTCAATGTGACATTCACGTCAACTGAAGGATTTATTATAAGAAATAAAACCATTAACTCTTATAATTAATTACCAACCTTCATTATATCACAGAAATGATTATTCATTTTTCATAACTTTTGTGAAGCTTACAATAAAATAGAGATAAAGAATTTTATAAAAAGGTCAATCTTTAGAAAAATAGTACGCACTAGTTTGGACAAAAACAGGAGTCGTCAAATCAGGAGTAATACGGCCACTCACTTTTCATCAAGCAAATTTTTCAGATAAGTTCTTTACATCTGGAGATGTAAAGGCAAAACATTACGAAGGTTGGGTGTTATGGGTGATAATAGATTATTGGTTGATGATTTTTTCTTTCAAACGCAAATACGCGTTGTTTTCTTTGGCTGATCGCATTGGTTGAAATGGGTGGAAGGAGTGAAAGAGAAAGAAAGAAATGGCTGAAGCTATTAAGACTCAACTTTATTACTCAAGAAGTTCGCAACTAAGGTGCCGTGGTGGTGGGAAACCTCATAGAACAATAAAATAGCTGCCTTCCTACTCGAGGTTTCAGTTCTCTCTTGCCACTAGTTTCATTTTGGCGCCAGGAAACATCTTATCTCTCCATGCGTGTCCAGATTGTTCTTATAGCTAGGGATCCCTTGGGATATTGTTACTTCTTCGTATTTATTTTGTTTTCTTTTTATCTGTTTTTTTTTCTTTTTCTTTTTTTTAAATTTTTTATTCAATCTCCAAAACTCATGTACATCGGTTCTGTACCGGTACTTAATGCATTCCAGAAGACATTTTAAGAGAGATGGATAATTGAGACGGATATTTAGAGAGAGAGTCAGGGAACTCCTGGCTATCAGCATGATTTGAAAATGATGCATTCTAACTTCAACCTCACGTCTTGGATAGTACAAAACTAGAGTAAATTTCCCATAAACTCTTAAAACTATAGAAGTAAATAAAGGATTGTAATCCGACAATATGTAGAAAAATTGATGACAAGGTAATCCAAGTGGAAGGAGAGATTTATTGAGAAGTCGATACAAGAGATTTTCGGTTCTACTGAACCATCATCAGGACTATGAAGGGTGATATTAGTGATGTTAAGTCAACGATGGATGTTTAAGAATGCAAAATACAAAAACCTAAGGGAAAATTTGTAGAGTAAGAAAAAGTTGGCCGTTTAATTGATGAATCCGCGTTTGTTGTTATATTTTTGGGAATAGCTACAATATATTCCATCTTTAGTTAATATTTTCCATATATGTCATAATTTTTATGCTTTCTATTTTCATTTTTATTTTTATTTCTTCCATTTGACTCGAAATCTTTCTCAATAAACAAACGTAACATATATTCTATACAATATTCCTAATAAGTCAAATGACTGTCCGGTGGCAAAAACTGCTTGGTAGCGCCAGGAGTGGCAGTACCGCCTTGAGCTACCGAAACTGCGTTATCACCCTGGTTGGTGGCTGATGAGGACAGAGTATCGTACGTGCTTTCACAAATTGTATGATGAAAATTCCTAATAAGTCAAATGACGTAATTTAAAACAACCAACGCTGATTCACCAATTATCTTATTATACATATTTTCCCCTAGGTTTTTGTATTTTACATTTTCAAACTCTCATCGTTGACTTAACATCGCTGATATCACCCTTCATAGACCTGATGAAGATTCAGTAGAACCGAAACTCTATAGTGTCGACTTCTCAATAAATCTCTCTTTCCACTTGGATTACCTTTTAATAACTATCAACATGTTCGTTATTTATAGCGGCAGAACATTTTATTCATCTGTGTTTTATCTGTTTTTATAAAGAAAATCTTACATTGAGTATTTTTAAAAAGTTCCATGAACTTCAATAAAAATACTAAAATAATAAATTACACAAAGCAAAATGGCCATCAGATATATTCACCGGACTGAATGACACTTCTAGTCAATAAGATGTGCAATGGTAAATTTGAAGTTAGTTTATTGAAACTCGGATATCAATGATTGATTTCTTTTATCTATTCAACTTTTTTTCTGATTTAAATTAAAAATGGACAACTGCTGAGCAATCCGTTCACAGCTTTACTCTTTTGATCTGCTAAATTTCATTATCAGAAGTCAATTTAATGAAAGTGGATTTCATATGATTTAATATCAATTTCTCTGAAAAATATGACTTGACTGTTTTCTATTAAAAAGTGAATTTCAGAAATATGCATAAACAGTGCATTGATCCATGAAAAATGAAAATATTCTTCTTGAATAATAATAATAATAATAATAATAATAATAATAATAATAATAATAAGAAGAAGAAGAAGAAGAAGAAGAAGAAGAAACAAAGAATATGCAGTCAAATAGTTGTAGAGACCGGGATAAAAGAGTTATTAACATTATGAGAAAAAGATAAAACCAGACTGGAATAAAAGGAATAAGAGAGTAGTTAGGAATGTTTGGGAAAGGTAACTCAATAAGAATTATGCAAGAAATCAAAATTTAACATATGATAAAATATACACAAACCAAAATCTATCCTAGTAAATAAAACTCATAACATTCTGTCGGGTGGATCACCAAATCCCGGCCATAAGAACAGGTCTAGTTTTTTTTGTAACAAGAATACAAAGTGTCAACTAGTGGAATTTGCTGTGACAGTGAACTATACAGGGAAACCAAAACCAAGCAAAAACAATGGACAAATAAATAGATGTTTGCAATGGGCTGAAAAAGTTATCAAACACGAAAATGACGATGAGACTAATATAGCCCAGAAAAATGAGTTTGAGTACTCTGGACAAGAGGAAGACTTGAGACCATTTAGACCAGAGCACAATTAAAATCAGCTGGAATACTGAAAAGAGTCTTGGATATCTAACTCAGACTACAGTGAAAAGTCGTTATATATATATATATATATATATATATATATATATATATATATATATATTGCGTTTTTATACACATATACGCACGCACGCATTATATATATATATATATATATATATATATATATATATATATAAAAAAATGTTATGGTACTGATTTTAAAACAATCATCATTTTCACACAAAGCCAAAATGCACGAGGTAAACTATAATATATGAACTTTGGTTTTATTGTAAAATTCCCTAAGTCTAATTCTCTCTATTGAGTTTCTGTTTTTTATTTACTGGTCTTTTGTAAAAGATTATCATATTTATGAGCTTACTGACTTACTCAACAGAAAAAATTAAAAAGAAAACATATGAAATAATAAAATAAATATGTAAAATCCAAATCTTTTAGAAAAAAATCGAAATATCTGATTAAAAAAAAATGAGGGTATTGAATAGGAACAATGGCTGTAACTTAGGATATTAGTTCGAATATGAGTGAAGAAAGGGAAAAAACAACAATAAAATTCACATATATTTTTAAATGATAGAAAAATAACTCGTATCAGAACATCGCACAATTAAAAAAAATCGTATAATAACGATATATATATATATATATATATATATATATATAGAGAGAGAGAGAGAGAGATTGTCAGCATTTCGTTGTTGATACATAATGATTGAACATTATAGACACTTTTGTTGACATATTTTTTGTCAATTCTTTCGAATTGCCGTATCGTATTGTTTCATTTTCGGTAAGTTTTAGTTTTAAAAATATAAATAAAACTTATCATATGTAATAGTTAATTTCAAAACTCCAACCTAGTCATTAGAAAAAAAAAAAATCTCCTTCGATAGGAGTTTTGCAAAAAAATAACGTCATATATCAATTTAATTGTCCTTTAGGAGAGTATATCTCAGAAAACAACAATATATGTGGTTGTTTAACCTCAACGACCCTATCGAGAAGACTTACAATGAACCTTTCCGATACCAGTTCCATAGCACAACTAAAAAACATTCATGCCCATCAACTGAATTTCGGTAAATTCTTAGCGAAAAGTAAACTGTATTAGATCTACAAAATGAGAATCAATAACTAAAGATTCTCGAGGCACCACATATAAGGAATATACAACCCAATTTTTTTAGAACTCATTTTGAAACCAGTGCTAATGTACTTATATGTCTTCAGCTACTGACGCTATTTATAGAAACAAATCTAAAAAGTAAACGCTACACAATACAACAGTAAAAACACTCATTCTTACAAAGTAGTAAAGTACAGACAAAAGTTATATCACTTTTGGAATATATCCTCCCCTGAAAATAGCCCAAGATTGGGCAGAAAGTACTTGGGAAAAAACTAATTATGGAAGGTTTTTCAACCAATTCCCGCCGAAAATCATAAGATCGGTATGGCAATTCGAAAGGATTTACAAAAAATATTTAGAGTAAAAATGTCTACATTGTTCAATGAATACATATATATATATATATATATATATATATATATATATATATATATATATATGTGTGTGTGTGTGTGTGTGTATGTGTGTGTGTATGTGTGTGTGTGATATTTTTTATTTAATTGCATATCATCTATCGTGGGTTATCCCCTCCTGGTGAAAGAACAGTATTGGTGCTATTTATCACAATGCTGGGGGAAAAATGATTTATTAGCTTTTCCTAAGGTATATGTTCGATGTTGTAGTACAGCTCGTTATCCTCTACCCTACTGGATTCCTTCCTTTAGATAGATAGATAGTTAGATAGGAAGCAAAAGAGAGAGAGAGAGAGAAAGAGAGAGAGAGAGAGATAGTGAGTGAGAGAAAGAGAGAAAGTGAGAGACTTTGAGTGGGGAGACCGGAATATTGATGAAACTAAACGTCTAACTTGTTTTTAAGTCATCCAGACTTCAATAAAATCCATCAGTTAGTATCAATGTGAAGAGAGAGGTGACATCATCAAGCAAATAGAAATGAATAACTGTAAGAAAGAAGTACCTCAGAGGAATAAGAAACCTCTCGAAAACCAATGACATCAGCAGATATTTCATGAAGGAATCCATACCAAGGCAGTCTCCATTGTGTTATACACTGGACAAGTCTTAAAATGAACAAGGAAGTAACTCTTTAATATCTGTTAACAAACAGAGGAAGGTATATGAGGATATACAATCAATTCTTAAAAGGAAGAGTCAACTGAAAAATAAAACGAATGAGACCTTCCACAAGAGATAGAATTTAGATTGAAATATGTTCATAGAGGAGAGACAGTTATCAGCAACAGTGTTGATGACAGAATTTTATAATATCAGAAACAAAATGACTATTGTTTCTACAAACAATATCAGTTATGCTGAGCAGGAGGTATGTTAGATATTTATCCAACCAACCCTCTTTAGATGGATGTGGCACTGGGTCATTTTATAGAGGCGAGTCTCGCACGAATCGAGACTCATGCGCGGCCGTGCAAAAGAATGCTTGATCCCGTCAGCATTTCCTATTTTTTGGTGCCTTAGTAGCCAAGCAACAAAATCAAACCAGCTAAGAAGGCAATGCCAGGAAGAAAAGGGTCCCTTATGCGAATCGATTCGCACAATAACACTCACCGGACGAAAACCCTTGTGTTATATAGCCTTGAAGAATGGAAGAAACCACAACACTTCGTTATAAGGATATAGATCACACACTTTATTCTCGAAGCGGGTCATTGCTGGCGTAAGTATTACAGAAAGAGAGACGGACCGACAGAGGCAAAAAGAAACTGCTATACCGGTCCATAATTTCTACTCTTGACCATCCTACGCTGTGTTATTTTCATGGCACCACTTAGCACTTCTGCTTCTCGGCTGGAGCGTATTCAACCGGAGGCCAACAGTGAGCCACTGCCTCAGCAAGGCGGCCAAGCACTCACTTTGCCAGACTCACGCTACCACTCTAACGTTGCCGTCTGTATAAATACCCTAACATTTCCATTCAACCACGTGACTGCTTCAGCTTATTTTCAAAGGTGCGTCCTGTGCAGATAATCTCTGATTCCCTTCTCGGTCAAGGGTCAATATGCAACACCAGTTGAACCCAGGAAAACCAGGGATTGGTGCGTTTAACCAGGTATCCGTGAGGCAAAATGGACTCGAGTTCTAAACTGATTGAGAGTTTATCCTAAATTATTTGCGGACTGCTTTGTTTTCTCGTATTCAAAAGTTGAGATTTTAAAAGGAGTATGCTAAAAAGAAATAGATTTGAAGGGTGGATTTAGAAAACGAAAGAATTATCAAATGTCTGGACCTTGTTACAGACCTGAAAAAGCTTGAGAACATAACGATGACAGTGATCCCAAATATAAATGGTGTCCTTGAAATATCCACAAAAGGCCTTGAAAAGAGAGAGATGTAACTGGCGACCAGCAAGTAAATCGAAACCACACATAGTACTGCAGTGTTAAGATCAGCAAGAATACGTTGAAAAGTCTTGGAATCCTGAACAAACTTGCTGCCTGGCAAAGTCAGAGAAAAATTGGAAATCATGATGATAATAATCAGCTTATATTAATCTAAAAAAAACTCAGAAAATGTAAAATGATAATAGTAATCTGAATCTTTGTTAATAGGAGTACAATATGATGCCATAAGGTCCAGTTATATAAGATTGAAAATTGATTATATGCAACTGAATAGCAAGTGTTCATTATTTGAAGATAAATCTGAAAGAGTTGATCGCATAAAAAGCCAATGCCACAGCCCCTGGATAAAACTAGGCCCAAATGGATGATAAAGATGATTCAAAGAGAAATGTGGAAGAGATTAAAATTTACCTACACAAACAAATAGTATATGCACAATTCTATGAGACGTTGAGATACAAAGGGATCACACGATTCCAGTCAGAAGGCCAGACTAAGTGAAAAATAATAAGAAAAAAGGGACTTCTCATGCAGTGGATTTAGCTTTTCCAGTATACAACAGAGTGAAAATAAAAGAAACTGAAAAAACTGACAAATACTTTGATCTTGCCAGGAAGATGAAAAAAAAAACAAAACAGGAATATGAATGTGACGACGATACTTATAATGGTGGCCGTGCTAAGAACAGTTTGGAAAGAGTCAAGAAGAACTGCGAATCAGTGCGAGAATTGAGACATTACAGAGCAGAGCATCGTTAGGATCAGCTAGAATTGTCAGAACATTCCTGGGAAACCTGAGAAGATTTGCAGATACTCAAACTCCTTTGAAAAACCAGAAACTTACACCGATATGAAAAAAAGATGTTATATAATAATAATAATAATAATAGTTATCATTATTATTATTATTATTATTATTATTATTATTATTGTAGTAGCCGTACTAGTAATGAGAATCCATGGAAAATTTAACAGAGTTTGCGATTGATGATAATGGTCCATAGAGCATTTATATTGTTCTGATCTATTTTACAAAATGGGATTTTTTTTAATCCTATTATTTGAGCAGATGATATTGAAATAATTTATTGTTTTGTTTTACTTTTATTTGGAGTCTTTGTTTAATGGCCAATGGCCATTTGTGGGTTATTTAATACCAACGCCAGTTTTGTGAAAAAACAGCAGTAATACTCTAACCTATGGGTGAATGAATAAGAGGATCTATACCTTTCCCAAAGGTATTAAGTGTTAGTAAACCTTATAGTCTGAACTCGTTTACTTTGAGGCTTCACTCCAGACCTCCTGCTACTTGTTCATGGTGACTCACTCTAATCTATTTTTATAAATATGGATATGTGTGCATTCGAATACGTTCATATATTAATTGAATGAATTCAACAAATGAATACACAGAGTTATTTTTAGAATCAGATTGGTTTGGTTTGGCTGTTTAATGGCATATCAATCTTTACAGGTTAATTAATGCCAAAGCCATTCTTCCTAGAAGAACAGCAGTAGTACGAATTTAACCCAGAGATTGACGGATAAGGGGGTTCATACCTTTCCCAAGGTTATTAGCGCAACTGGAGTACGAACTCGCTTACAACGATTCCGCAGTCCATCGCTTTAACCATTATACCACGAGGGTACCCCTTTTAGAATAAGAGCTACTTGTGTATCAAGGAGAAAGTGTGAATTGTAATAATTAATATTGCATATGCTTAGCTGCCTGCACACACACACACACACACACACACACATATATATACATATAAAATTATTTCAATTTTCAGCTTGACTTTAATTTTTAGCTCCACTAAATGATTCTATCGATTTACTGATAATTTCCTTTAAAATCCAACGTAAATACGAAACGATAACCGGCTATCAATATTTTGTTATAATTTGACGTGCAGAGGTCATTAGTAAGTTCACTTCAGTAAAAATTATCAACCAATAAGAAATAAAAGTAATTCGTCGATGCCAGATAAAAGAAAAAATTTCTACTTCAATTTCGTTAAGTTTGTACCTAATCAAATCCAGAAGTAGCTAAGGAAATTTAGTGCATTCCTAGGCAAAAGATAATCTAAGATTATCCCTCATACGTCTTGTCGGTTAGACTTAATACATTCTGACTGTATCCCATCTGGCCGGGTAAGACTCCCCAAAGAGAGATGTCATGAGTATGACAGTAAACTGCATCTCATGGTGAGACTTCATTTTTTTATTTCATTGCTTTTCTGTCTGAACTTATTAGACCAATGCTGTTATTAGATAGTGTAATTAACCTATTTCTGTTTTTTTTTTAATGTAGTCCCCTAGTCCTTATATTGATACATCTACCCAATCCTAAATGCTGGCGATTCCTCTTTATCTCTTTCTTTTCTTGACGTATACATTCTGTCAATGCATTATTATTATAATTATTATTGAATTTTAAAAGTATTATAAGAATTATTTTGTATTTCCTTTTCCCAAGAAAGGGAAATACAATTATATTGATTTATCAAAAGAGAGTAATGAATAATAAGTTTCATTTCCCACTGATAAATGATTATTCTTTTAAAATAAAAGAATAAAAAAGATTTCGATCGTTTAAACTTTTGTCAGGTTAGACCAATGAAATTTGAATATTACAAAGGCGTCTGACTATCAATAGAAAATGGCAGGCAACTAAATTTAGAAAACATGAAGATTTTGAAGAAAAATTACAATCTACTGAGTGGATTGTTTCCTTATTCGAAGATAATGAATATTGTATCATTTTCCTTCACGAAATCGTTCGACACTAGATAGGAAAATGTTTTTCCTCAGCGTTCGCCATCAATATTTAGCATATATGTTATAATGGTAAGTACAAGTATTTCAGGTTAGTTGGTTTGGGTAGATCCATGGCAAATCATCCCTAGGCTTATTTTATGCCAAAGAGGTTTTTGTTTCATTCTTTCATTGCTATGTTTAATTGCTATTTATGTAGATATTTGTAAATAATTTTAGGTTTTCTTTCTATTGGCAAATGAGTATAGTTGGAAGGGTTCGGTGGGTATCTGCTGAAGTCCGGTTTCTGCTGAAGGCTTGGTTATCCAAAGGTATACGTAGGTATCTATTTGTACATGAGATGTTTTGACCTATATCTTTAATTCTTGGTTTATTTTCTCCCGGAAGTTGCTTATTTTATTAGGATAAGTTGTTTCTAATTGTTCTTTTATGTTTTTTATGCTGAAGAAATCTCTTCGAGGATGGGTGAGATATATACATTGTACCAGTGAGTTCCACTGCGTATGGCGTTTTAAAGGACCATTTTGTTGGAGATTATTGTTTTAGTTTAATGGAGTTAGTTAATTTGGTATAACCTATTCATAGTCGTATTAAGATGCAAACTTCTGTTCCATTCTAGTCTTACGATAATCTGGTTTTCGTTCTTTTAAATGTATTGTTTTTGGTAAAGTTTATTATGGAGATGTTCACTCTATTGTTGTTGCTGATTTCTTTGTCGGTGTTTGGCTTATTTTAGGTTTTAGGTCAGTGTATGGTATTTTTGTGTTTTTGACGGGAATAATGTCGAGTGTATATTTGTCTATTGAGTCGACTCTTTAATTACCCTGGGTTCCTATATAGCTCGGAATCCAGCAGAATATTTGTATTTTGGTATAGCTCTTAGACGTTAGTTTGTTCAAGAAGATGACGATTAGAAGTTTATCCAATTTTCTCTTTTTGATTGCTGTATAAAGAAAGAGTCTGGGTGGATGATGAATTTTTTATATTTGTTTTTCGAGACAATGTTGGATGTCGTTTCTATTGCGCTGGTTGCGGCGGAGAATGCGGAGGCTTTTTTAAAGAGTATTTTAAATAGTTCTCTTGACGAAAACAGTTCCACTTCCAGTTCTGTTGCTGTCTTTGGAGTCATTCGTATAAATGTGAAACTAATTAGGGTATTTTTCTTGGATGTTGGAGAGGTTACCTGGATAGATTAAAGGATGGGTAGTAGTTTTGTGTGTTTGCTTAGATAGAGGAGGAGAACTTAGTTGTATGAGATTTCTTTTTAAAGTCTTGGTTTCATGTCGAGACGAAAAGGTTTCATTACCTTTCTTTTTGAAGCTGTCTGGGGTTAAAAATCCAATTGTGAGCCAGGTTAGTTGGTAGAGAGTTTATTTTACAGAAGCATTAGAGAGCTAATTTCTATTTTCTGAGCTGTAGACGTTATTAATGAATATAAGTGCGTAGGTGTTCCCCTGGGAATATCCTAAAAGCACATGGGAAGAATATCGAGTCATTTATGGTCTATTATATTCTGTGATTCCCGATAGAATCTCCAGGCTGATTGATATGTGAAACAACCGTCGTGGATTTCCGGGCGGATTTGCGTCCTTATATAGCGTTAGTAAGTTTGCTGCTCCGTGCCTCACCCAGTGTGAGCTATTACAAGGAGGAGTTTTAGTACTTAACAACATTTTCTTTGAGGTCAACTAAGGACACGATGAAGCTTAATTTTTCGTTAAAGATTATACCAAGGGATTTGTACTGATTGCCATTTAATATTCAAGTTCCATCTTGCTTTATTGTAAGGCTGTATGGCATTTTCCTAAATTGACAAAAAGGCAAGCATCTAGTTTTAATTTTGAAGATATTGAAGTCGCTTGCAATTCCCCTTTGTTTAATTTTCTTTATACATTGTTGCGTAGAAATTTGATTTGATACTATTATAATCATTATCATCCATTTCAAAATATCGTCCACTAATATGGCCTCTCTAACTAATGCATGTAAAATTTGAAAAAATAAAATCAATGACATGTAATTGCAATAGCATCAAAGAGCGCAGCACAAAAAGACAAGTCTAAATGTCGATCATAATTATTCCAGTATTATTCAGATTATTTGCAAATGATAAAACTCATAAATATCACGAGATGAAACACATCCACACTTGCATTCTCTATAACGCATTGAAAAAAATGCTGCGTTTAAGAAGAAAAGCAAAACAATAATCACAATGGGATTTTAGAAGCGAGAGAATTTGGACGCAAACAAACTAGCGTAGAGCTAATAGTTAAGGGAGCTAGTTAGGCAAACTTCTTGTGAGCACGGTTGTTACTGGATTCTTAATAATTTTTACCCTGTATCGAATTTTGCTAAGTGTAGCGTAGTTGCTGATGACTACAATCTTTATGATGGGCAATTGTTTGTTGGATTGGTCGGTTGGTTGTTTTAGTTTTAGGGCATATCAAACTTGTTGTTTAATTAATGCCAAATCCATTTTTATACGAATTATTAGTTCTATTTCAATGAATTCAGTTTAGTCTGAGTACATAGTGTGAAAATCATTTCTATTTCAAGCTAACCAGTTTACTCAAAAAGTTTTAATTCATACAATTCACTTTAGTATAAGTATAGTTTTGGTCCACACACAGATAAATGTCAAAACCATTCTCTTTCGAATAAATAAATTTAGCATAGTAATGTTTTAATGTCAAAACAGTTCTATTTCAGACAATTCAGTTTAGCATAAATACGCTGTTGACATTGCAAAACAGTTCTTTTTCAAGCAATTCTGTTTAGCATAAGCACGCCGATTAAATATCAAAACAGTGCTATTTCAAGTAATTTAGTTTAGCAGATTAGTCTAATTAACCCATATGTAAGGTCCTATCATGTGCTACCACTCCGGTCCTGAGTGAACATGGGAGCGATGGCAGAGAAGGGGTGCTCCACATTCCCTAAAAGTCTAGCATCACCGGAACCTCACCATCAGATTGTTTGGTGTCATATCAGGACACTCGTTGCTGGGAGGTCTCAATCCTCTGCAGAGAAGCAGCCGGTGTATTCTACAGGCAATTGTTTGTTGCTGGATGAGAAATATAATTACTTAACAAATCTCAAGTGTAAGGACATTCCATCCTTTTAGTTTCTGAGATCATGGATCTAAGGTTAAACTGATGACTTTGACAATATCCTGGGTATAGCCTTCATTCTTGCAGGAACCAGCGTATTTCGAATCTTGAAATGATTCAGTTACTTTCTTTACTTGCTACCGCTTATCCTTTCGTGTTTCCATTCGCCCCCGATAATAAGAAAAAGTAAAAAAAAAGAGTATCCCTGCTTCTTGATACACATAGTCTATTGTATCAGATGCTGAACTTTGTCAATTTGACTTTATTCCTGCAGCAATTTTCTTTAAATAACTTATCTATGCGCATCCTGGTAACATTCACTTACAAAATGTTCTAACTTTACAAAAATGCCTATTTAAACTCAGTATTCCAAGCTGCATTTTAGCTTTTTATTATATCAGCAATCTGACCTTAACACGGCTTATATAAAAGTCTGCTTCCCTATGGACAAAGCCTACATTAGAAAACTCCCAATTGTGTGTGTGTGTGTGTGTGTGTACGTGTGCTCATGTCTTTGTGTTTTACGCACGTGGTTTGCAATATTTATTCAGAGACAGATCATATTTCAACTAAGATACGGGGGGGGGGTCCTCGTGGTGTAATGGTTAAAGCGATGGACTGCGGAATCGTAGTAACCAAGTTACTACAGTCCAGTCGCGCTATTACGTTCACTTTCGGCAAAATACCCTTGGGAAAGGTATGAACCCCCTTATCTTCCCAGGTATTAGTTAGATAGTACCACTACTGTTCTAGGAGAATGGCTTTGGCATTAAATAACCTACAAAGAGTTGATAGTCCATTAAATATAGAAACCAAACCTTGAAATTTATCGATTCTGAAGACTGATCAAATTAAATGACAGCCACAAATAAATATGTACAAATCAAATAAAAAAAACAAGTTAATATAAATTGATATAAATATATTTAATTAACAAAAAAGAGAACTTGCCCTCTTGTGAATTTTACCATTCCATCAGACCACTGAGTGAAAATAGAAGAAAGTGAAATGGTTGACAAAAATTTGGGCTTTTCCAGAGAATAAAAAAAGCAGTGGAACATGAGTGTGGCGTTGATGCTACTTATAGTTGGTGTCTTGGGAACAATCCTTAAGAGATTTGGAAAGGGACCTGAACAAATGAAATTACAAGAATAATCAAGACCATCCAGAGTACAGCATTAAAAACGGCTATAAAACTGAGAAGAGTCCCGGAGACATGAGAATACCAACAGTTAACCTAGTGAAAGACCACCAGCCAATGCTTGTATGATAACTCACGTGGAGTGAAATAATTTGAATATTCAAATACAGTGGAGCAGAATAATAAACTAAAGGAAGTAGAATAAATATATCAAAAGTAACAAAATAAATATTTATACTTTAATGAATTATACTACCCTTCTAAAAATGCCTAAGCTAATAGATTACACTTACCATTTATTTAAACATTTTTTTTTTTGGCTAGCAAAAAAAAATTTTTAAATAAGAGAAGTGAATTAATAGCTAGGTGTAGACATAGGGCTAAATTTAGACTATAGATGCTTAACAAAAAAAAGCATAGAGTTAAATTGAGAATTAATGTAAATGAATAAATATAATAAAATGTTGGATAGAAAATTGTGAAAAAGCATATTATACATACGCACTACACATAAAAAGTGTAACTGATTAATGGTTTCTAAAAAGTTTTGAAATTTTAAAATATTTGTTTTAGTTTAATATATCTATTACTGTATGATTACATAAGTTTATTAATTAAAGTTTAAATCTCATTCAATCTGTAATTTAGTTCAAAATGTAATTAAAAAAAAAAAAATATTTTTATTTTTTTTATAATAAATTTACTACATTTCTAACCGAAATTAAAATCTAAAACGGAAGTGGGCTTAATGAGGAGATAACTCTTCACCCCTCTTCTATCCCTTCCCACTTTTTCTGTGTATATTCTAGGTTTTTTTTATCTAAAATATCTGAAGAAATCCTGTTAATTTTTTTTCGGGTTTTTGGAAATTTCAAAAATGCGTAACAGGATGGAAATAAATGTATAATCCTATGTGACCGGTTTTGTTGTTTTTCTTAAAGTATATATATATATATATATATGTGTGTGTGTGTGTGTGTGTGTGTGTGTGTGTGTGTGTGTGTGTGTGTGTTATCAGTTTCCCCCCTGCTAACTCGAAGAAATGGTCTATTTGGCAAAATGTATCGAGGTAAGGTAAGGAAAATTTGCAATACAGAGATTGATATTTTTAAGATTTGAGTCGTTATCTAAAAAACTGATGGTCAGAAAAAAGGTTTAAGAACTTAGGTCAGATTGTTAAGAAATTATATAAGAAAATAATTATCAACAAAAGATTTATTGAACAGAAAACGTGGACTTTAGGCTCTTTGCCCTGGGAATGTCGTTTATCTTGAATAGCTTGTGCCACATTGAAATGATACATAATTTGGGGCGTTAGTTTATTTTATATGTAAATAAAATAAGTTGCTGTGAAGAAAAGACAAATACCTGACCGTCATATTTTACTCGCAGGAAATTAAAATCAAATGACTTTCAATAGAATTACATACATTTATCCTAAAATTCATGTCAATTATTTTTCATTTATTTTATGTAAAAGCACTAGACATTTTATTTCTAGTCTCACACACACACACACACACACACACACACACACACACACACACACACACACACATATATATATATATATATATATATATATATATATATATATATATATATATATATATATTTAAGCATCTTTAAGTAAATAATAAAGACACATCTTATCTATATAATCTTTTTAAAATTGGAATTGGTTGGAATTGGTAAATAGAATTAAAGACTGATGCCCAAATACACACACACACACACACACACACACATATATATATATATATATATATATATATATATATATATATATACATATAATGGTTTGATCATGTTTCTCACGGTTGATCCTTTATTATCAGTCACACAGCCAGTCCACAGGATCACTGGAGGTTTGAAGGGCATCCATTTCTTTAAAATTTCATGCCTGGCTCACGTGGGTTTACCATTAATGTTACATATCCAAATGCCTTTAACAGGTCCCACCGTGACATATTTTAATATTGTTCGTATTTTTATAATTTAAAGTCAAGGAAGAAAAAGCTCTTTGAAAAAATAACTAGTATAAAATCAAGATTTTCTTTCTTTCTTTCTTTCTCTCTTTCTATCTTTCTTTCTTTCTTTTTATAATTAGGCTATAGGTATTTTTATTTACCCACATATGGATATAAAAAAATCATTTCCGTGTAAAAGAAAATGGCATATGAGAAAATACATTTGAAGTTAATATCAATTCAAGACCAATTATGAAACATAGTCCTACGTATCACAAGTGAATTCCTCTAAGAACGTTCTTGTTTTCAAGTACTTGTAATTGTCATTTCCGTTAATACTGCCAATTTAATTTAATCATTTACTGTGTTTATCTGATTTTTAAAAAAATGTACGATTATTGGTGTAGACTTTTATATTCATCGGAAATGTTAGTTTAATATAGGGTGCTTATTTATAAATGTAAGGGAAAATGCATAATAGTGAGCACACGAAGAAACAAATGAAAACCCAAAAGAATACATTTAGTAACAAAATGGACGGTTAAGATGCCGAAAAAAGTTTGCATCATTAACATAAAGGTTTAGTGAATAGTCAAGAATACAAAAGTAGAAATAGTTTTCCTATCAGTAAAGAAAGATTTGGTACAAATCATATGTTTAACCTCCGAATACACGGAAGGTCATAACTAGAGGCTGAGCTGAATTGGAGCAATCATTATCCGTTATCTGATTTTTGGACATATTGAATAGAGGTAGAATTAAGCAATTGATATACAACACTAATAGTTAGTTTTATGGTGACCAGAATTCAAATCCTGGGCAAGGTTCTTTGCTTTTCATTTCACTGTAATGCTCCTCTTATCTCGCCAACTATGGGTAAATTGTAGTCCAGACTGGTCACTTAATACTTGGTATGGCAAATGGTCAAGGAGAAAGAAAATGTCCACCAGCTGTACTCCACTTGAAATTGGTCTTGCGTCACATCATGCTTGTCGGTGAGGGTTTTGGTAAATACATATTGTGACGATATTTACCTGTAATATATACATTCATTTTTTTATTAATTTTTTTATTTTACTTCGATTCAAGTTTTTACAGTAATTATTTAAATTAAAGTAGGTGAAAAAATTATTTCCCCGAAGACTACGAACAACTCAGAGCACATTCATCTACATGAGGTAAAAATAATTGTCAATGTAGTGTAATGGATAACACGCCAGTCTAGCAGATCGTCTTTGTAAGTTCGAGTTTAACTAGATGGCTTATGTGTTGAAGCTCCTGTTACACTAATGAAAATTTAAGAAATGACGACACAAAGGAATTACCAGAATCGATGAAATAACTCTCGTTGGAAATGTAAAAATGTTCAAAAAACATTTTTAAAATAAATATGGGATTTTTCTTTTAGGAATATATCTATTCATATAGAATATAAACAAAAACAAAAACAAGCAAAAAAATAAATCAAAAGAAAAATATTTAAAAAGCTGATTATAATTGCATAATTAACGACGATTAAGTCTTCTATAATATTTAACAAGATAGATATATAGAGATAAACTGAAACATAAGTAAAATTAATTAATCTTATCAGAAGGAGAATGGATTGTCAAAACTAAAAATATATATCTTGAGTTGAAAAACCTCAGTAGGTTTTATTTGTCAGTTTTGTAATCTGTTTTATCTCCGTTTTATTATCTATGTTCCTGCTGGAATTATATTTTACTCGAAAAAGACCGAATATTATCTATGGAAAGTTAAAAATATAAAAAAAAGAAATTAAAAAAAAAAATGAAAAACCAAATACTCACGTAAGTGAAAATGAAGTCTTTTCTCAAGAGGTTATTTATATATTGCACCAGAAACATCTTATTTACCAAAAAAGCAATTAAATAAAACTAATACATTATATATATATATATATATATATATATATATGAAGAGAGAGTAAGAGAGAGAGAGGGGGTGGGAGAGAGAGAGAGAGAGAGAGAGACACACACACACACACACACATACACACAGATACACACACGAAAACGCGTATTCATACACAGACATATATATATATATATATATATATATATATATATATATATATATATATATATATATATATATATATATATATATATATATATATATATATATTAGATAGTTGGTAGTCAACACGTCGCAATTTGTTTGTAAATGAAAGAATAAAAAAAAAATCATTTTTGAACTGTATTCAAGCCAAATATCTCTCTCATTTTCTATCACTCTGTCTTTATATATATATATATATATATATATATATATATATATATATATATATATATATATATATATATATATATATATAGTACAATTAAATAGAGACTCAAAATTCACAAACACACAAGCACACTGAACATACTTCCAGTGATTTGCTTAGCACAAGTGAGCATAATTAAAGCTTTAATATGTATATATCCATAATTATACATTAATAAGGGTATATATTGTGTTTTACATAGCTCAAATTTCTAATGAATATATTACAAGAAAAATAGGAAGCAGCGTGATGCAATATCGAAAAGTGAAAGAGTAAAGCTAATTTTATAAAGCGAAATAAATATCAATATTAAAGTGTATCAAAGTTTTCTTTTTCTATATTCTATCCTGTATGGAAAATCCCGAGACCTCATATTTTTGCTATAATTTGCACTGATTATTGTTTAATGATCTCAGCTTTTCTGAAAGCACCTGTTGTCACTTTTTAATTACCTATCTTTTTACTTTCATCAACAACTTAAATTTCAAAGAAATGGTCACCATCTTCAAATTATTTTAATCAATGTTTACTGAGATGAGATTTTTTCCCATTTCCTTTGAAATAATTTACTGAATAACAAGAAAAGCAAACTTTCTATTCATTATTATAACTCATATATAATAAAAAATTACTTCAGCATAGTAATGATAATTTTATTTTTTTTCTTCTTGAGAGTTTATCGCACCAGCTTAAGCTGGTATACTTTTACAGGAGTGTGAGTGACTGTAAGTCTCCTCGTGTCTCTGGAACTTTTCCGTGTATTCCAGCTATTCTCCACAATATGGTAATTTGGATGGTCTTGATTCTTTCTTTTTTAACTCTTCTCGTCTTTGTTTCCAAGTATTTTTCTTAACCAGTCGGCTGGAGCTGTAGAATACATCGACTATACCTCGGCAGAGGGTAAGACCCCCGAACCACGAATGTCCTGGGTATGACACAAAACAATCTGATCGCAAGTTTCCAGTATTGTTGGCGATTTGGTGAATGCAAACTACTCCTTCATTGCCACCCCCCCTGGTCCACTTCAGCCGGCAATAGTAGCACCTGATAGGGTCCTATCTATGTCATCTATAACTAAATTGCGTACTTATGCCAAACTGATTTGCTCGAAATAGAACTGTTTGACATCTAAACTGCGTACTTATGTTAAACTGAATTATTTGAAATTTAACAGTTTTGATATTTAAAATGATTTCTATGCAAAGCTGAATTGTTTTAAATAGAACTGTTTTTGATACTGAAATTATACTTTAGCTAAACTGTTTTTTTTTTTTATTAGAACCCTTTGACTAACCTGAATAGCTTGAAACGGAAATGTTTTTGACAATTAAAATGTGAACTCAATCTAAACTGAATAGTTTAAAATATAATTGATTATTTGTTCAAAAATGAATTTGGCGTTAAATAACCCCCAATGATTGATATGCCATAAAACCCAAACATCTGACCAACCAACCAACCAACCAAGTATTTTTGAACTAATTCCAGTACAAAAATTTTCATTGTATCACAGTCCAGTTCATTTTCCAGAGCTTTTTTAGTTCTCTTGAAAGATCAAAGTATTTGTCCATAATGTCACTTTCTTTTAATTTCAATCCCTGGTCCACCAGAACTGCAAAATTCACAAAATAGCAAGTTTATTCCTTGTTAATTAATACTAGGTCTGGTCATCTGGCCAATATCAGGTGATTTATTTCTATCACAAAATCTCAGATATTTTTTTCCGCTTCTCATGTTCAAGGGCGGAATTTTCTTTGTGCACATATTATTTAGTTTTACGGTCGAATATTAATCTCTTGCTCAAATTTCAATAGGTTACCTTTCCTAATTAGTCGTGCTTAGTATTTTACTTCTTTGGCACAGACTTCATTTGTTTAATTTATGATTAGACATTTATCTCTTTCTCCACGTAACCACCTCTTGCTATTCTGTGAGATATTATCAATTATCGCTTTAATACAATTGTTCCTCATAACTCTATTTTCTGCGACAATCAAAAGAGATTCTGTTTCTCTCTGAAGGTTTCCTTTTAGCATTAATTTCTCGGTTTTCTCCAGAGCAATTTCGCCTGTATGACTCTTGAAGAATCCATACATGTTTTTCTTCCTATTTTGGTTTCCTAGATTTTGTAGTTATTTTTCTTCCGATTGGCTTGATGTGTCATTGCTATTAATGGCTACTACACTCAATACGTTTCTCTGTTTTAGTGGATTTATCAAATGTTAGCATTTATGCATCAACGCAGTTATATGTGCTGCAAATACTCTTCCAAATTTTTGACATATGGAGTCTGTCATATAAACTCCCGGGTAAAACAGCTTAGTCACCTTCAGCTGTAGAATGCGCCAACTGTATTTCCACAAAGGGCAACCCCCAATTAGTATCCCAGATATGACACTAATTTATCCGCTGGAGAGGCTCCAGTCAGAGTAGTTTGGGGAATGGGGAGTACCCCCCTTGCCATTGCTCTCAGATCCATTCTGAACTGGAGTGGTAATGCCTAATCGAGTCCTATCTATGCGTTAAATTGAATTGTTTGACATTTAAACTATGTCCAAACAAATGACTAATACTAGATTGAATTGTTTGAAATAGAACTGTTTGACTTTTTAACTGTGCGTAAACAAATGATTTGTGCTTAATTGTATTCTCAGTGATACATAGCAATAATGGGGACAATTTAACTCTGTGCAACCGAATGAGGGATATTGGATTGAAATAATAGTGTTGGTTAGCAATAATTGAAATGTTTAAAGAGTGCGCCTAAATTGGTGTAACATAGCAATACTTAAAACCAGTTGTGTTCAAATGAATGAATACTGTAGAAAAGAATTAGTGTTAGATAACATTTATTGTAAGCACTTCACTGCCTGAAAACAAATGATAAATTTTAAATTGAATTATTAATGTTTGAGAGCAACATTTTAAACCGTTTAACTGTATGCAAACAAATGATTAATATTAAATAGATTTGAGTAAGAAATATTTGAACTTATTTAACTGTTTGCAAAAATGACCTAAAACTTGTTTGATAATGATATGAACAAAATTATTTTACAAATCATATAGATTTAATATATTTATAAAATAGGCCAACTTAGTCGAGGGCGATCCGAAGGTTGTCATTTGAATAGCTATAACAGAAAGGTGTTGGGAGGGCACCTGTTCTTTCCATAGATCGCTTCACTTTACTCTTGATACCTACCTTATAATGCTAAGTTTTAAACCAGGAGGTATCAGATACCATTTTTTGAGTCTATGGTATAACTCGATTTGGGATTGAACTCAGGTTCTCCGACCATTGATAAACAATCTAGGCCAATAAACATGTTTGATTAAATAATGAAGACACATTTTGTCTGTATAATCTTATTAAGATACTTTCAAGTTTCCTGACAAGTGTCTTGGATTTAGGCTTGAACTGGTTGATTAATTTACCAATATACCAAGATGTTTCAAAGGCCATCATCATGGGTTGTTTGCAAATGATGATGACCTATACAAGTTTCAAAAGTACTCAGGACAATTTTGGTAAATTGATCTACAAGCGTCAAATTAAAACCAAGGCACTTGTCAGGAAACTTGAAAGGATCTTAATAAAATTATATTGAAAAAAATGTGTGTTTATTATTTAATCAAACATGCTTAAATGAAAGACTGCTGCACCCAGACACAGAAACGTATATATATATATATATATATATATATATATATATATATATGTGTGTGTGTGTGTGTGTGTGTGTGTGTGTGTGTGTGTGTGTGTGTGTTTGTGTGTGTGTGCGTGTGTGTGTGTGTGTGGTTACATATAAACAGGTATTAGCATTAAAAAACCTACAATGGTTAATATGGCATGAAACCCAACCAAACAAACAAAACCCGGATATAAGACATTGTGCACAGTTAGCAGCTTTATTGTCCTTTGCTCAATTATTTGAGTTCCTTGATTCTACATTCTAACAATATTCCAAAGAACCTTACAGTCTAATATTAACTACATCATGGAAACTACGGAAAACTGCTTAGTATATCTAGCAATTGTAGGACAGGTTTTAACGCGGGTAAAAATCCCAAAAAGCATCATTCATCAAGACTCACTCTCGCCAGAATTATTTGTGATAGCATTGATGCCCCGGAAATATATTGTTCAAAAATGCAGAAGTTGTGACCAATTTAAAAAATCACTGGAAAAGATTAACCACCGTATGCATAACAATATCAAGATTTTGGCCAAAAACGAAAAATATGTAGAAACCCTTATAAAAATCAGTGACAAAAGAAATAAATAGATTGAAGCCTTATAAGAATATTTAGTCAAGACACAGGAATGGAATTTGGCATTGAAAAATGTGCCATGCTCATAATAAAAAAAAACTGGGAAAAGAGAAACAGCGGAAAGAATAGATCTTTCAAATCAAGATAGCATGAGATCGTTAGAAGAGAAGAAAAAAATCAATCTTTGCAGGAGAAATGCCCTGAAATGAATAGACACCTCAGCAGTCACATTTGTAATATATTTTGGACAATGCTTAAAATGGATGTAGGAGAAAATCAGACAAATGAACAATAGGAAAATTAAATTAATGACTATACACCAGGCCTTACACGTGATTATATAACATAGTGGAAATAAAAGAAAGCAAAACGTTAGAAAATACCGGGACCTTGCTAGGAATTTAAAAAAAACCCTGTGAAACAAGAGGGTGCCTGGGATCCTAATTGTACTCAGTGACATGGAATGGTCCCTAAATACATAGGAATCCAAAACTTGAGGAATTGGAAATCAGAGGAAAAAGCGGTACCATCCCAACGATGGTGACTGTCAAGAAAAAAAAGGAACCTATCGAATTGTGGACATTGCACTTCCGGCTGATCACAAGGTAAAATTGAAAGAAAGTAAAAACAGAGTTAAGTAAATGGACCTTGCTAGAGAACAGAAAAAAACTATGGAACATGAAAGCAATAAATTGTAGTTGGTTTGATCGGTATAATCACCAAAAATTTGATAAAGGAAGTGGAGGACTTGGAAATAAGTGGCCGAGTGGATACCATCGAAACTACATCATAGATGAAATCAGCCAGAATTCTGAGAAAAGTCCTGGAGACTTGAAGAGACTTGCTGTCAGTCAAACTCCAGAGAGAAACCATCAGCTAATACTGGCATGAAAAACACTCAGATGAATAATAATAATAATAATAATAATAATAATAATAATAATAATAATAATAATAGCTAAGCAAAGGAAACATTAAGAGAGAAATTTAATCTCTTCGAATAGCTGCACAAAACAATGCCATTAGGACGAACCATGTCAAAGCAACAATAGATAAGACGCAACAAAACAGGAGATGTAGGATATATGATGGAAAAGACGAAACGATCAATCTCATAATAAGCGAATGCGTCAAATTAGCACAGAATGAATATAAGACAAGACATGACTGTGTGGGCAATGTGATTCACTGCGAATTGTGCAAGAAGTTTGACCACACAAACGAATGATATATGCGCAACCATAATCTGTCCTAGAGTATGAGACGCACACACTCCTCTGGGAATTCGAGATACAAAAAGATCTCCAAAGATCAGCCAGATGACTAGATCTTAAAATAATCAACCAAAAAAAGAAGAACTTGCCAAATTTTTGATTTTGCTGTCCCAGCGGTCCGAAATCAAAATAATGGGAAAAGAGGGATTAGTACCTCGACCTTGCTAGAGAATTGAAAATGCCTTGGAACATGAAAGTGACGATAATGCCAATTGCAATTGGTGCTCTTGACACAGTCACGAAATGATTAGTTCGGGGACTGGAGGGTTTGGAAATAATGGGACAAGTGGAGACCATCCCAAAAACTGTATTATTGAGATTGGCCAGAATACTAAGATGAGTCCTGGAGAATTGCAGAGACTTGTTGTCACTCAAATTCTAGTGAGAAACTATCAGCTAGTGTGAAAAACTCTCAAAAGAGATAATAATTATAATAAAAATAAAAAAAAAGAAATTCTGCAAAATTGTCGACTTTCCTGACTCGGTTGACCACAGAACAAAACTGAAAGAATGTGAAAAGAGAGATAAGTACATTGACCTTGTTAGAGAATTGAAAAACTATGGAACACGAAGGTGACGATTATACTAATTGTGATTGGTACTTTTGGCTCGGTAACTAAAGGATTATTTAAGGGCCTGGAGGATTTGGAAGTTGGCGGCCGAGTGGAGACTATCCAAACAACTGCATTATTGAAAACGACCAGAATACTAAGAAGAGTCCTGGAGACTTGAGGAGACTTGCTATCACTCAATCCCCAGTGAAAGACCATCAGCTTACACTGATGTGAAAAACTCTAATGAGTAATAATAATAATAATAATAATAATAATGGAACTGACAGCAGGTGGAAGAAGCATAGCTGAAACAAAGATCCAAAGAGGTATCTTCCAAGGAGATGCACTATCGCCCTTACTATTCATAATAGCCATGATGCCACTGAACCACATACTCAGAAAATTCACTGCCGGATACAAACTCAGCAGATCGCAAGAGAAGATCAACCACCTAATGTACATGGATGACATTAAATTATTTGCAAAAAATGAAAAAGAACTAGAAACTCTCATACACGCAGTTCGAATATACAGTCAGGACATAAGAATGGAATTTGGCATAGAAAAATGTGTCATGCTCGTCATGAAAAGTGGAAAACGACATATGACTGACGGAATAGAACTACGAAATCACGACAGAATTAGGACGCTTGAAGAAAATGAAACCTACAAATACTTGGGCGTCTTGGAGGCTGACACCATCAAACAAGTGCAAATGAAAGACATGATCCAAAAAGAATATCTTAGGAGAACGCAAAAACTACTCGAGACAAAACTCTCCAGCAGAAACCTCCGCAAACGAATAAATACTTGGGCTGTGCCACTAGTCAGATACTCGGGACCCTTTCTCAAGTGCACCCGAGAGGAACTTAAACAAATGGACCAAAGGACAAGAAAACTAATGACCAGGCATAAGGCATTACACACCAGAGACGACGTTGACAAACTATATGTATCTAGAAAACAGGGAGGAAGAGGACTTGCCAACATCGAAGACACCGTTGACGCATTCATACAACGGCTCGAAGACATAGAAAAACACGAACGAGGACTAATTACAACCATCAGAGTCGATACGGACAACACGATAAACGAAAGAATGACAACAACTAGAAAAAAAATGGGAAGGAAAACAACTCTATGGCCCCTTTAAGCGTCTAATAAACAACATCTCACACCAAAAAACCTGGACCTGGCTAAGAAATGGAAACCTTTAGAGAGAAACGGAATCCCTCCTTATAGCAACACAGGACAACGCCATAAGAACCAATCATATCAAAGCGAGAATAGATAAGACGCAACAAAACAGTAAATGTAGGCTATGCAGTGACAGAGACGAAACGATCAATCATATTATAAGCGAATGCAGCAAATTAGCACAGAAGGAGTACAAGGCGAGACACGACTGGGTTGGCAAGGTGATCTACTGGGAAATGTGCAGGTAAGTTCATTTCAACCATACAAACAAATGGTATATTCACAACCCGGCGCCTGTCCTAGAAAATGACTCGCATAAACTCCTATGGGACTTTAACATACAAACGGATCACCTAATCCCAGCCAGAAGTCCAGACCTCATAATAAACAACAAAAGAAAGAGAATCTGCAAAATTGTTGACTTTGCTCTCCCGGCGGACCACAGAATAAATCTGAAGGAAAGTGAAAAGAAGGATAAGTATCTTGACCTTGCTAGAGAATTGAAAAAACTGTGGAACATAAAAGTAACAATTGCGCCAATTGTGATTGGTACGTTAGGCACAGTAACTAAAGGATTATTACAGGGCCTGGAGGACTTGACCTTTGGCGGACGGGTAGAGACTATCCAAACGACAAGATTGCTGAGGACGGCCAGAATATTGAGACGAGTCCTGGAGACTTGAGGAGACTTGCTGTCACTCAAACTCCAGTAAAAAAACCATCAGCTAACACTGATGTGAAAAACTCTAGAGGAGTAATAATAACAATAATAATTGTCGTTAAGTTATGTAAAAAACGCTTTTTATGTACTCTTATAAAGTGGTGAGATGTAAAGGAAACATAAGATCAAAATAAATGAAAGAAATGTCTACATAAAGGAAAGAGAAAATGGCAAAGAAAGTATGAGTGAAATAATAAAATGGTAAAATAATAAATACACTTATAAACATGTCGAATGAAATAGAAAATCAATACAAAAGAAAGAAAAGTTTTTTTTTTTCCTAAAGGAAGGACGGAAAATGGAAAAGAAATAAAGAATGTAATAATAAAAGCCGTATAAAAAATAGACTATTGAAAAGATTAAGTATAAATGTGGGGCGATATATAAAACAGTAATAGTAAAAAAAACGTATAAAAATGGGTAAAAAAAATTAACAACGATAAACATAGTTATAAAAAGCGAGTTTAAAAGATTGTCCAAAAGAAAGATAGGAAACTAAGAAAGTTAGAAAGCTTATTGTTGTGACAGAGTGAGCATTTAAAAGATCGACCGGGAGATCACTACGTGGAGTGTTACTGTCCGGTCGGCTATCTGTCTGGACTATTTATGAGGGTTTATCAATGGCAGTATCCCTCCGCGGGTTACAAATCCTGCTTCAGCGTGATGCTCAAAGAAAAAGGGAAAGAAAGGAAGGAATTTAGTGTCAGCAACAGACATTTTTTTTTTGTCTAAGTTGAGTAGAAGCATTGTTGACGTGATTAATCCACCTGAGAATAATGTTGAGAGATGTGGGACGGTTTCGAGCGATCAGACGAAAAGAAGAAGAAAAGACTATAATGATGAGTGATATGTGGGGTTGGGGAAAATGGATGCAAACCTAGAGTCGGTCTTATATTTTTTCCTCTTTTGGTAGCGTTGCTTGTCACTTTATAATAAAAAAAATGAAATTATACAATGGGAGTTGTTGTTGTTGTTGCAAGGTTAAAAAAAGAAAATGATTTTCTGGGGCTGGTGCTTTGTTGCTTTTAAAGAAAGGCCAAATGTAATCAAAATTTGTGACATCTGTAAAGAAAAAAATGTGTTGGAAGTCCTTTTTATAAATAAAAGGAAAAAATGGTTTGTGAGATATGTCTTGCCTATCTTCGCTTCCACATTGATATCTGTTTTAATTTCATTTGCCTCCGACCAGCATGTTGAATAACTGATCGTCAACTGTAAAATAACTACTGGCGCTAGTAGCGTAATGGTTACCGTCATAAAAAAAACTTTACAAGGCTCCATAAGTCCAAATTCTCAACGAGGCTATTTGTATTTCATTTTGCACTAATACTCTTGAAAAAGATATAAACACAAACTATCGATAAATAGTAGGACAGACTCAGCTCTTTAACTTTGATCTTTCTGTTGGTCTACCAAGAGGATAACACTGAATACAAACCCTTGTAGGGCTAGTAAGGGATGGGCTCGTCGGACTGGTTCTACTCTAGACACGCCTTAGACTCACCACGAGCAAAGCAGGATAAGTTACGACATTTTTAAATAAAAACTACCCAGTCAAAAGTACCCTTCTAGTCTTAATAGTGAATGCTGTTGTCCTTCTTGTAAGCAAAATTGCAGCTTTAACATTATCTTAAAAGTCGATATAATAAAAGCAAATTGACTCTCAAAAATAATGCAAATTGTGTTAAACCAAAATTCAAGAGACAATAATAAATACCAGATAATATATAAATATATATATATATTTGTGTGTGTGTGTGTGTGTGTGTGTGTGTGTGTGTGTGTGTGTGTGTGTGTGTGTGTGTGTGTGTGTGTGTTAATTTTGAACACTAGAAGTCGGTTATCTTAACTTTCATGTGGTGTGCACAATGATCAGACGGGAATGTGACCAATAAGTCAATTTATCGTCGCGGTTTATTATATTAGCTTGCTCGTTAAGCTGGTTTTCCATTTTGAACAGTTTTCACATACCATGTCTGGGGGAGTAGGTGAAACGTCTCCAATTGCAAAATATCAATATTGTAACCCAATGAGGGATCCCTGGAGCTAAAAACTTATGAAAAGAATTGTACCAGCCTTAAACGTCAGGAAAATGTAATTTTCTTATGCAAAATATAAGAATACAGATTTATTTATCGACGTAAAGAAGGTGAATGTCACAATAAAAGGTAAGAGAAAACTTGCACTCTGCATCCCTGCCTGCTGTCAGAATGATCGAAGTAAGCAAGTGGCTTGTTCATACACAGGCACATTAAATCTCATATCATACCGAATTAGCCTTTGTCTACCTGTTGAAATAGATATGTCAAATCGGGGCTCCAGATAGATTAATCAGATAATTAATTGCTTTGTTTTGTTTTTGGTTTAGTCTCGTTCTTGTTTTTTTGTAGAATATAAAAAAGTTATACTACCCCAAAAGGATTGGGCTGTAACCTTTTATTTGCCAGTCCTCTATATTGCGGCTTGATTTGATGACTAGTTAAAAACTGTTACGTAAAATGGATACTCATCTCGCTGACGTAGACCATAACTTTTAATTACCTAGGCAATTAAAAGTTATGGTCTACGTTGAGTAGACCATAACCATAACGCTGGAATAGAACTGTTTCTATATTTAACTGAGTGTAAACAAAAAAAATTACTATTGATAAACTGAATTGTTTAAAAAAGAAATTTTTATGCGTATAAAAATGTATTTGGTATCAAACAACCCTCAATGGTTGATATGCAATAAAACCAAACCAAACAGAACAAAACAAAACAAAACAAAATTAATCTGATTGGTTAGTCAATCAGAAATTTTGTTCCCAACGGAATTTTCTCAAAAGATCTTGCGTGCTTATAATTTGGGGTATTGCCATATGATAGAATATAAACGTTTTCGTTGAGTTGGTTTTCCATTTCTATCAATTATCACACATCATGTTAGAGTATAATCGTGGAACGTCTCCATCGACCCGTTTCCCATTCAATTAGATCTGTTGAAAATATCTAAATAAGTTTGTAAGAAGTAAATGTTTGAAAGAATCTATACCCTAATTCTTTGATACGCTGTCAGTATATTCATTAAAACAACATAGATTCACGAATCTGAGATCCAACAAGGTTCTTTGGAAGAAATATGAATAAAAGTTGTTCGCTTTACCTCATAACGGGCTATCATCGATCATATCATGTTTTAAAAAGTTTTTTTTAATGTTTTAAAAAGATTTAAACAAAGCTGCGTTTGATGTAAAGAGGAAGATGGGAAAGAGATTGCTTATCTACTCGTGGCATATGTTTTGAAATATAGAATGAACAGATTGGTTAGAACGATTCTCACAGCAGTTGTAGAAGCAGCATACTTAAATTATCTTTCACATGATTGTTAAAGGACTTTTTTTTATTAACCGTCAAATGGTGACACGCTTAAATCTGATTTCAGAGCTTTTATAAAAGACATTTTAGGTAGAATATCACATTTGTCATTTATAATGCAATTTCAGCTTAAATATATTTATGCTACCTTATATTGGTGAGTGTTAAGCAGGGAGGTATCAAGTACCATTTTTAAATTCTTTGGTATGATGCGACCTGGGATTAAACCCAGGTCTCCCAAACCATTGGCGAACTCTATACCCACAAGGCCAATGAGCCGGTTCAATAAAATATTAAAGAATTATTAAATGTGCGACTGATTTGAATTAGTCTAATGAATATTTTTCTATGACAGTTTATTTGTTCAGGGTAAATCAACCTTCGTGAATCGTTTTAAACCAAAACTGTCCTTGTAGAAGAACTCGATTATTTCCCCATAGGCGGAGAACACAGTCAATGTATTCTTAACATCACCGTATTAGATAATATTTCGTATAAGAACAAATAAAAGCAATTCAGATCATTTTTACGAAGGATGTATGCTTAAAATATATGCAGATGCATTGTCACCGTTTGCAAAATTATGAAGGCTTGGAAATTCGAACAAAACTAAAGATATACGCAGTCAAATGCTGAAGACTGCGTTAAGGTTCACGTGTGTGCGGATTAGTGCCTGCATGTGAACATGAAATCGCAAAACGCTGAAAACTGGAAGACAACATCAAAGAGCATCCATTACAACGTAAAGTTCTATGATAGATATATATTTTATATATTTGTGCCCAAAACAGAGCGCAAGACTAGAATAGTCTGAAATAATACTCCTAAGGTAGAATACTGAATTTTGCATAGTTTTTCATAGCTATCATTCGCTTAGAATGGTTGCCTACCAAGTTAAATGAATCCAGTCAATCCAATTATGTGACTCATAGGTGGGGGAAATAAAATGGTTATCAAAAAGGTTTGGTTCTAAAATGTCATATCATCATCATCATCATCATCATGTCGTGCGGCTAGCACGGATATCCCTGACCCTCTCTCTCTCCACGTCTCCCTATCATTCATCGCCTCCGGCAGGTCTTCAGGGTTATATCCCGTATCATCACATAGCTGCTGTATGTATGTTCGAGCTGGTCGTCCTGCTTTTGATTGGCCATATGCGGGGGTCCACAGGAGCATATCACTTACTATCTCGTCCTTGCTTCTCCAGCAGTGTCCAGCAGTCTGGTTCGTCTAGCTTGTATAGTTTTCGTGACAGGTGGTAGGTGACCGTACAGTTGGCGCCTTGTGGTGTGTTGCTGCCAGGGCTTGTTTAATATTGCTTGCAACATTCTTGTATAATTGCCGTCTAGCTTCGTCTCCAACCGTTTCGTCAGCGTCCAAGTAGTGCATCCATACAACAGCTCCGACACGACCGCAGCCCGGAAGAAACTGCATTTCATTTTATCGGTCAGATTTGATTTCAATATGATCGAAAGCCTATCGATAGCTGTCCATGCCTTCGTTAGCCGTGTGTCGATGTCTTTTTCGGCTGATGAGACACTGCTTCCTAGGTAGGTGAATTTGTCAACCAGTTTCAGGGAAGTTCCGCCTAGTGTGGAGATGTCGCCTTTCAGATTAAAGCACATGAATTCAGTTTTGTGTGCATTAACATTGAGTCCAATGCCTGCAGCGGCTCGTTGCAAAACAAAATAATTATGAACAATTAAAATGCATGGAATTTCAGGATAAATGACAATCCAGCTAAAAGAATAGGCACTCGGAACACAACGTCAGAAATCCTGAGAAACAAATGTTTGTCGTGTTTTTATAGTTATTATTCTCCTAGACTGGTTGCTCACCAAGGTTAACAAGTATAGTCGGTCCAGTTATGTTTCCTAGTGTTTAGGTAATTTAGTTATTAGTAAAGTACAGTACCAGAAAATCGTATTAGAAAGACAAAACCATTATAAGGAATAAAAAATAAATATATCATCGTATAAAATTTTCAGATAAATTGTCATTTATCCAAAATAACTTTAACTAACACTGCTTTGAAAAAAATATTTACTGATGATACAACGCTCTATCAAGTGTAAAACAAATGTTGGATATCTTGACATGTGTAATGTCACCAGTGATAGTTCTAATGTCGGTAAGGTCAAATCGCTAGAGTGGGGAAGAGGAAAAAAAACACAAAGAGCTCAACCTGCTTCAATCGTTAGAACCTCGCTAATCTATTCTCTCTGTCTACCCTGTGAGGATGGGGAAGCAGATAGAAATGGATTACGGACACAACTTGTGAGCGAACTCCTGCGTTCTTCATGGAATCAACACTTCTCGTATTTTTGATTTGTTCCTTCATTTTTTTCTCATCGAACAAACGTTTCTCTCCTCATACCCCAGCCACCAAAAGAGAAATAAAGTTAATATCATGAATTTTGGTATCCTACATTGGAGATTACAGAAAAACATATCTTCATTTAAGCCTCGACAGGTTAACATGGTCCGGCAATCCACCATCACCACTTAGATGGCCGACTGCTGGTCACCTCAGTAAGGTCCGTTTCGGGAGTGTGTAGATAAAGAATATTTTTTTTATATCTAAATTAAAAGAAGAGATGATGAACTTTGTCGACGATTATTTTCGGCTGATGGGTTTTTGATAATCTATCAATTATTTCTTTTTTTCAAAAGTTACACCTGACATCTAATCAATCAGCTGATCTTAATTTGGTTATGCAATGGCGCAGAAAAATGATTTCTTTTCAAGACTGCTAAAACTAAGCTGTTATAATTCGATCACAATTGAAACGCAGTCGATCCAGCCATCATCTCTTTATATTTGTTTCACGACTAAAAGTTTCCTGTATCAAAAATACAACTATTACAAGAAAGTCAAGAGTAAAGTGGACGAAGAAATTAACAATGAACAGCTGACTACTTCCTGTACAAGAAACTATTCCGACAGATGGAAATAGTTCAAAAGAAATCGATTGCCTTAAAAAAAAAAAAAAAAAAAAACAACGGCAAACAAACAAAACAAAAAACTCCCAGTTATCCACTTCTCCATTTTTTTTCATGGTTTTAATGCTGGCCAGCATTTCAGAAAAATGATTTCGTCCGATAAAAACTTGAACAATTCTCATTAAGATAATCTCCAATTTAACAGCATGTGTAGAAACGAGGAAAACTTCTATTCAATGTTTTCAGACAGAAAAATGACATTTTCTGACAAATATAAGGTGTTTAGATGGAACAAATCCTACTAGCATACAGCATACCTAAAGAAACCGTAGCAGCAATAACGATTCTCTAAAGAAACACCAAAGTAAAAGTATGATCACCAGATGGAGACACAGAATACTTCGACATTGTAGCAGGAGTACTACAAGGGGACACGCTGGCTCGTACCTTTTTATCATTTGTCTAGACTACGTACTTAGAACATCAATTGACATAATCAGAGAATGGCTTCGAGCTGACAAAGAAAAGAAGCAGAAGGTACCCCGCAAAAACAATTACCGACGCCGACTACGCCGATGACATAGCGATACTGGCAAATACACCCGACCAAGCCGAAACACCACTGCATAGTTTGGAACGAGCAGCCGCAGGCATAGGCCTCAATGTTAATGCACACAAAACGGAATATATGTGCTATAATCAAACGGGGGACATCTCCACTCTAGACGGAACACCTCTTAAACTAGTAAGCAAATTCACTTTCCTAGGAAGTAGCGTCGCATCAACCGAAAAGGACATCGACACGAGGTTAACGAAAGCATGGATAGCTATCAATAGGCTATCGATTATATGGAAATCAGTCCTAACCGATAAAATGAAACGCAGTTTCTTCCAGGCAGCGGTCACATCGATACTGCTATATGGGTGCACTACATGGACTTTAACAAAACGGCTGGAGAAGAAGCGAGACGGCAATTACACAAGAATGCTGCGAGCAATCTTGAACAAGCCCCACAAAACACCCCACAACACCCCACAAGACACTAACTGTACGGCCACCTGCCTCCTATCACGAAAACTATTCAAGTTAGACGAACCAGACATGCAGAACACTGCTGGAGAAGCAGGGATGAACTCATAAGTGATGTACTCTTATGGACCCCCACATATGGCCGTGCAAAACCAGGACGACCAGCTGGAACATACATTCAGCAACTATGTGAGGATACAGGATGTTGTCCTGAAGACCTGCCTAGGGCGATGATTGATAGGGAGAAGTGGAGAGACAGTGTCAGGGATATCCGTGCTACCAGCACGACATGATGATGATGATGAAAGATCAAACATTTAAGTTTGAATTGATTCACACATATTAAAATTTGAGATCATTTGGATGAAAATTGCTTAAGATATTTGATTACGAAATGTGTATATTTCTGAACGCCTTCTACATCTGAAATTTTTCGATATAATCTTTTACTTCAAATATAATGGGAGTCCAAAAATGGTTGATCAAATCTATCGTTACAAAAATTTCTAAAGCCCTGATGCTCTTTAATATGTGTATAAAAACAGATTCGCTTTAAGATGGTGATACTGTTTTCACATTTTGAAGTTTTCATTTTAGCTCATTTTGTTGACATAAATGCATCGGGATTCCGCCAAGAGTGCATATATTTTGGGCAGAAGGTTGGTTCTTTTCATACGAGTCACTATCCTTTCGATTACAAAGTGGGGTAGTTTTTCTTTTCCTTTTTTCAAAATTCTACACACAAAAGAGGGTCTGCCTTTCTTTTCGAAGTCGCCTTACAAAAAGGTTTCTTTCATTCAACAAGATTTCACTATGACATGTTATTGTTCATGAGTCATTAACACAGCTATCCAACCGAAAAGCAAATTAAATCTGTCAATCCCCAGGCGGGATTTATAACTGGGCCATCAGCTGAGCGCTTAATGTTGTTCCCAAAGGTGGTACCTTCGCGCAAATATTAAAAGATTAATAATCTATATTCCCATGAAATTCATCATATAAACACACACACACAAACACACAAACAAACACATATAAACATTTGAACTTTGTGTATACACTGGGAATTTGGCACCTGTTATTAGCTATATAGATATATCCATGGTGTTACTCTATATAAGCAATCATAATCATGAATTAATTTTTTAACGCTTAATATGGTTACAAAAATAACTGCCATCTAATTACATTGAACATCATCATTATCATCATCATGTCACGCTATCAGTATGGATCTCTCTGACCCTCTCTCGAAACCCGTCTCTATCGTCCATCGCTCCCAACAGGTCTTCAAGGGTATATCCCGTATCGGCACAGAGCTGTTGTATATAGGCTCTAGCTGGTCCTCCTGCCTTTGCTTATCTATATGAAGGGGTCCACAGGAGTACGTCACTTATGAGTTCATACCCACTTATCCAGCAGTGTCCTGCACGCCTGGTTCGTCTAACTTGGATAGTTTTCGTGATGGGTTGTAGGTGGCCGTACAGCTGCTTGTTTGTCGTGTGAAGCCTCAAAGACTTGTTCAATATTGCTTGTACTATCCTTGTGTAATTGCCGTAAAGCTTCTTCTCCATTCGTTTAGTTAGTGTCCATGTAGAGAATCCATTTGGCAGTATCGACCCGACCACTCCTTTGAGTCTTTCGATAGCTATCTATGCCTTTGCTAGTTGCGTGTTGATTTCAGTTTCCGTTGATGAGACACTGCTTCCCAGGTAGATGAACTTATCCAATAGTTTCAGAGAACTACCATTTAGTTTGGAGAGGACACCTCTTTGAGTAAAGCACATGTATTCCGTCTTCTCTACATTAACATGGAGGCCTATGCCAGCAGTTGTTCATTCCAGACTATGTTGCAGCGTGTCGGCTTGGGTGGGTGTATTTGCCAAAAGCGCTTTATCATCGGTGTAATCCGCGTCCGTAATTGTTTGTGCAGGATATCTTCTGCTTATTTCTTTTGCCAGCTTGAAGCCGTTATCTTTCATTTTATCAATAGACGTTCTAAGCACTTAGTCTAGGCATATGATACTCTGGTATGGGGCTAATGTGTCTCTTTGCAGCACTCCTGCCACAATGTCGAAGTAGTCTGTGTCTCTATCCGGGGAGCGGACTTTTACTTTCGTAATTTTATATAGCATCATTATGGCTGTTTTATTTGGGGTAGGCTGTAGGCGAGTAGTATTTGCCTCATCTTCCCTCTATGTATGGAGTCAAAGGCCTTGGAGAAGTCAAATAATAATATTGTTGCCTCTGTGTTTTGGGCACGTACACCTTCTACAATTAGATGGATAGTCAAAGTTTGAGATGTCATGGGTCGATTTCTCCTAAAGCCATTTTGGTTCTTCCTATGTATCTTCTCAAATTTGGGTTTTATGCTGTTGTGTAGTAGAGCATTGTAGATCTTGGTCGGTTGTTCTTGGCTATTCTGAGGTCACCCTTCTTAGGGAAAGGGATGATGTACCCCATTTTCCATCTGTCTATCGTGTTTAGGTTATATACAGTATAACAGTGCCAGTGCATTATGCCGTCAAATTGCCTGGTCTTACTTAATTCTTGGGGTATTTCAAGTCCTGCTGTTTTCCGATTTTTAATTTTTCTTAGTACTGAGTCGATTTCTTCTTGTGTAAACGGTCCAAGTTTGATGTCTAATTTATTACTAATAATTTTCGGGTTTAGCCCATGCGTAACTTTCGGACGTTTTCTGAGTAAATTCTTGAAATGTTGTTTCCATTAGTGTATTCGTTCATCTTCACAGCTTCCTTTCTGTTGAGATTTCGCTGTGCTCTTCCTTCTGCTAACTGCATTTAAGGTTTCCTATGCTATTCTGGATGGTCTCTCTTCAACAGAGTCTGTAATCTTATTGATCTAATTTTGTATGAATTCTGATTGTTCCTTTTGGTATACGTTAGCTAATCCATTTTTGTGCCTTCTTAAGTTTCAGGGCATTGATATTAGTTGAGTTACTCCTATTGCATTAAGAAGTGGTTTTCACCTCTGCTAGCTTTTTTCTAACCGCAACTGTCTCCCGTGGGATTCTAGATTGAGCTCTTTGTTTAGATGGTATGCATTCTGCTGCCGCTTCTAAGTGGACATTAACGAAATTCCCATATTCGTCATTCAAAGTAGGTGTTTCTGATATCTTCTATTGTGCATTGGATTTAATGCCTCCTTGGTTAACAGTCAGCATTATAAGATACGGATCAAGGGTAAAGTGGTTCAATCCCAGAAATAGAGTAGCGCCCATCCCAACACCTTTGTGTAGTAGCTATTGAAAAGGGAGCCTTCAGGTCACCCTCGACAACGGACGCCAACTTTACTTACTTTTATTTATAAATGCAGTAATTTATCTATGTATCTCATATATCTATCTGGATACACACACACACACACACAAACATATATATATAGAGAGAGAGAGGATATCAACTGTAAAATTAACAGAAATGAACATAGTGGAAACACATGACTTACAATTACACGTTACAAATCTTCAGGTTCACATGTTTCATTCCGCCAGGTGTCTTTCTTTAGACATGTCAATAAAACTTTAATTCATACACGACGATGCAGACTCACGTGAACATCGGCCACGTGAAACTCAGTGCCGTTGATTTTCATCCTGATTTATTCCATTTTATCGACAAAAATCGTGATATTGTTCTGCATTTTGTCTGCATAAGGAAGTGTATTTTCCTCATTTAAATGTGTTTAATGTTAAATTTTTGTTACACACACACACGCACGCACAAACGTATATATATATATATATATATATATATATATATATATAAGTGTGTGTGTGTGTGTGTGTGTGTGTGTGTGTGTGTGCCTTTGTGTGTATGTGTGTGTATGTGTTTATTGATGTTTAATTTTGTACGAGATTGCATCAAACGTTTAGATCTGAAAACAAGCCATTAGACAATTTCTTTTTAACAATTTTTCTTCTAGCAATTTTTTTCGAGTACGACATTGGCTTTCTATGCGTGTTTACAGACTGTAAATAAAAATGAACAAGAGAATATGTCCTTAATTACATCGCACCTAAAATATTTTTACTCGGGCATGAGAGAAAACATTTCAATTCGTAGATTATTTTCCATATATATATATATATATATATATACATTCGTTTATAAGTCAGTGGTGAGTTTAGGGCGAACACTGAATTAGGGTCATGAAACAATTCATTTATTGAATTATTATATGAATCCAATAACCTTTGTTCATCATTCTTTTCATTAACTTTATATTTCAAAATCATTGATCACATAACGAAAAATTACCTAAAAGACTTATAGTCCAGTTGGAGAAAAATAATAAACAGGA
>OY757911.1:54067616-54105116 GCA_963585895.1 Sepioteuthis lessoniana | reverse complement strand
TGTTTAAGGATTAAGTTTAGATTATAAATAGGTACACATTCTCAATTTTTTTACACAAACTATTGATTTCCAATTCCATATGTTTATTTTCTAAACCTTTTATGGCTGTAATCTATGTCATTTCGCAAATGTAATATCTCAGGTATAGTCAATAATTTTCTTGTCCTTTGTCCCAATGTTTTTTTGTTAATTTTTTTTAGTTTCTGCCTCGTCAGTTTTAAGAATGTTTCTGTGGGGGACTTCCCAGGTGGTCATTCCTTTGATGAGATATATGCAGCTGAGATTGTTTTCTATAAGTTTGCTTGTTATATATATATATATATATATATATACTATTTTTTTACTTTTCATTTCAACTCTGATGTGTTGAAATATTCCCGCGTCTTTGTAATTTTCATTCTCTTGAAGCGTTGTGACACTTTCTTGATTTATTAGATGTGTTCCTTCTGTCGTTTATTTTTCCAACTTTTCATTTTGCGCATGGGGCATTTTAAAATGATAAATTTCATTCCTAAAGGCAACATTCATATTCTTACGTATGATGATCTACAGTTCTTTTTCATTTTTGGTTCATAGCTTGATAACGGAATGAACCCTGATAAAAAAAATACAGCTCTTCTAGGGTTGATGTAACTCTGAAGGAATATGTCGTCAGGATGATCGTATGGGAAAAGAGCTTTGTGATCTAATAGACAAACGTGGTGATGTCCCTTGAAGAGCTTAACCATTCTAGTTAGTAGAGTAGCATATTAAGAAAGAAAACTCAGAATATCTTGTGGTGCAAATGATTGCTGATGATCTTGCCCCAACTTATCACTGGTGTATAATCATATCCCTGACTGATTGGTATTCGTACCGCACAAGCGTTAGCCACTTAATTACTTGATGCAGGGATTTTTTCCTCTGTCATTTATGAAAGTAAAGAGACGGTATCATCTGTAAAATTAAACAATATATATATATATATATATATATATATATATATATATATATATATATATATATATATATATATGGTATCTCTTTTGCATGCGTATCTGCATTTCATATAAGAGCTATAAATGCGTGAATGTTTAGCACAACTGTGATTTTCTTGTTTCCTAGTGATTGACATCAGTTCTATAACAAACAGTAGTGGGGAGAGAGACAGAGACGGAAAGGGGGAGAAGAGGTATAGTAAGAGAATCACCCTTGAATATCCCTCATTGGAGTTTTTTCCTCTGCTTGGTTTTTTTCTTTTGCGAATAATTCTTCACATTAGTTTTTTACGGTTTTTTATGAAGATTATGAGTTTGTCGGAAAATATACATTTTGTACATTTTCCGAAATTTTCCGATTCAACTTTTAGCGCCATATTATAGACGTAGAAACTATTTCAAACTCTTGTAACACACACACAAACATACACACACACACACATATATATATATATATACAAACACACACACACACACATATATATATATATGTATATATATATATATATATATATTTGTGTGTGTGTCTGAGACTCAATGAATATATATATATATATATATATATATATATATATATATATATATATATATATGTGTAAGAATATATAGGCACGCACATAAATTTGATTTGTGTGTTGGTCTGTGCGTGTAGGTATATATGTGTGTATTAATGTATATGTATATCTATATGCTTGTGTTCATATAGTCCTTGTTTAGTATTAACATATACCATACGCAGAATCATTATTTTTACTCCATCATAAAATTATATATCAGTTTTCATTCACTGATATCTTAATGTTACGAAATTATAGAAGACAAAAGTATCAACTTGCCATTTGGTATATATATATATATATATATATATATATATATATATATCTTTAAACGAAAAATATGGAAAAATGAAAGGCCTTAACTGTTTCTACACCAATAAAAATTCAAATTTCAATAGGGTTCATTTATCTGAATAACTATATAAAAGTAAATCATTTCAATTTAATCAGAGACCACATTGCATTTTTATAAAAGTGATTTTATTGAGTTTTTAAAGTTACATTTGAATACAAACACAAGTGAAACGCCATTAAAAATAATACTGCGAATTAGATACACCTGATTCAGAAATGACATCTTCGTGAAAAGGCCTCAAAACGCTTAGAAAAACTATGGGAGTCACAAAGTAAAGTTAGACGTCAAATGATGTTAACAGAGAAATAAATTTGCTTTTAGACACAGACGTTATTTCGGACCTAGGGTCATATTGGTTTCGCGATGTCACAAAGAGATCTATTTTGTTCATTCGTAGTTTGTGGCAACTCCCGTCCCCAAACAATGCAAATAAAGTCCTCAATTTGGACACCCAACCCTGGCACCTTGCCTTCAACCTCTGCACACGAAACATAAACAGAAGATTTAACTCTGAGTTTGATTATAAATAACCACCACACTAATGGCTTGAACAGACATAAAATGGATTTAAAGTCAGACATTCAAGAAGACAAAAAGAAAAGAAAAAAGAAAAAATAGAAAGAACAAAGGTAAAAAGGAAAGTTAGAAAGAACAGAAAAAAGCACGAAAAGAAGTAAGGAAAATAAATTTTGTAATCAGAAAATGAGGAGCAAAGTGTGAAAATATTGAAATGGAAGGAAAAGGGGAAACAAAATATAAAAATAAAATACAATATAAAGAACGAAGGAAAGAATGTAGGAAAATGAGGAAGGAATGAAAAAAAAAACACAAAAATTAAAAAGGAAAATAGATTTTGTAATCAGAAAATAGGAAAATATTGAATTGGAAGACAGACGAAAACAAAAAGAAAAAGAATGAAAACACGAAGAAAATTAGAACAAAAAAGATAATAATTGATATCAGCGGCTGCAGAAATGAGAATAAAAGGAAAAAAATGGAGAAGCGAATAATGAAATAAATATACACAATTACAACTAATTGAAACAGAAACTAAGGCAAGATTTAAGAGGTAAGAACTGACTGCATATAAAAGAAATTAATAAGGAAGTATATATATATATATATAGAGAGAGAGAGAGAGTTACAGAGATATAGACAAACAGAGTTAGACAGATTTATGAGAATAGTGTCGTAACAAGTCTCTAACCATTGCGATCATCAATAGAGGCAGCCGCATTGAAGCTATTCCTTATCTATACCATCCTATGGATCCCGATGGGAAGAGGTTTCATGTTTGAGGCCCATCGTGAAAAAAGCTATCTAGATAGCTTTTTCATGTTTGAGGCCCATCGTGAAAAAAGCTATCTAGATAGCTTTTTCATGTTTGAGGCCCATCCTGAAAAAAGCTATCTAGATAGCTTTTTTCACGATGGGCCTCAAACATGAAACCCCCTCCTATCGGAATCCATACGATGGTATAAGACAAGGAATACCTATAATGCGGCTGCCTCTTTTGATGATCGCATTGGTTAGAGACTAGTTACTACACTATTCTCATAAATCTCTCTAACTCTGTCTGTCTATATCTCTGTAACTCTCTCTTTCTATATTTATATGCTGCGTAGTTATTGATAAGATTATGTTATATAAATACTTTGACTTGATAATTATTTTCATGGTTAACGTTATTTATTATGTTTTTTTTCACACTATATAAGCTTTACATTGCAGTTTTTACACTTTGTTTTTACTGAAGTCCGAATGACAGCAAGTCTCCTGAGCTCTATCCTACTTCTCTATGTATTCTAGCTGATCTGAAAACTTCTGTGATTTGGTTGGTTTGGATTCTTTTTGTGATATCCAATTCCACATGATTTCCTTTCAATACCTTGGCAACCATTGCAAAAGCACAAATTCTATTTGGTGTGATGTTTATTAATTATTAATTATAGGCTGGCTAAATTTGAATTTGTTTTCCTGGCTATATTTATCTATATATTCAGACCGTTTATTGGTATATATGTAAATTTTTACACTGTAAGGGTCGGAGACCTGTCAGAGAAATATCATTACACCGAGGAATAAGAGATCGATTTGGATTTTAGAAGAATTGAGAAATACATTGCAAATGTGTCATGGCGTAATGGTTTTTTAAAATGGAGAGTGGATAAAAAAGTTATTTATTTTCATTTGACGAAAACGAATTGTTATAGGAAAGGAAGGTAAAAGCAAATATATTGTTATTGTTAAACCTAAAGGCAGCCAAAACATGGCTGGGTTGTTTTGACAGATCATGGCAAACTGTTAGCATTAAAATTGGTCTTTTTTCTAAAATTAGAATAGAACTTCCAATATGGAATTTATATTTTGTAAATAAGTAAAAGATTTGGAGAAAAAAATTGATATTTTTGTTCAGCCCCGTCCTAAACTCAGTTAAAAATATAGATAAAATAATAACGTCTGTCTCAAGCAGCATTAGACAACGAGAGACAGAGCGAGGACAGCGCTCGGTGTGGTGAGCAGTTTCCACGAAATTCGGCATTTTTGACCTTGTACCAGACTGATCTGTGCACAGAAAGCGAAGAAAGGCAAACATAATACGACGCTGTGAAAAAGCCAAGAAGCTTAACGTCATAAGTACTTGGGAAGTAGTACCAACGATTTTGGAAAGCAAACATAACTGCCATTTAAGATTGCCTTGCACCAGACTATGGACTGCGAGATTTAGAAAAGCCTATGCCGTATAAATAGAATTGACGGACTGTTAATTTATAAACTCGTCTCTGACCTATACTTTTCACCTCCGGTATAGGTCAATATATGTATCATCTTTGAAGGACATTTTTTATACACTAAATATTTCTTTTTGCTAGCCATGTTTTCTTTTCTGTTTCTTGCCGTCGACTTTTAATCTTCTTTTTTTTTACTGTCTTAATTGTGCGGTCTCATTCAGTAACTCGCTGACTGGCGATTCCAACAAACGATTGATCTGTTGTCTGGATTTAAAAAGTACAACGTAAGCAGAAAACGAATCAGTCGTGTCATCCGAAGATATATCCAACCAGCCGAACGATTAGCCAATTAGATGAGGATTCACCTCCGCGTTTGGCGAGGATGGCTGGACCGCCACAAATTGTTGCTATTGTAAACTAATAAATTCGCTCATGTGCTTTCTTTGCTTTGGGCTTTGTCCACTCAGCTTCAAACTAAAGTCAGTTAGGCCATGTGTATGAAGAAAGCTATACCATGACACATTTTAATTCATCAGAAATTTGTAACACTAAGCGTTCAGAGAGGACATTTTTAGGTGTTGATCAAAAATGAAACCCAATCCTATTCATATTGATCAAAAATGAAACCCAATCCACATTAGAGTTTATGTGGCAGTCACTGGTGATGGTTAAACCTCCATTCACTTTACCGCATGGGTCAGACTCATAACAGAGGACTACATCATTTGCCTACATCATTTGCCTCAACTTTCCTGAATCAAGTGGGTGGCTGCTGCTCGACTCTCTATCTGGTAACACGACTCTTCACCTTGTCATTCATTCGATAGAACTCATTCTTGGCTGTGAGAAGATTTATGTGACCACATCACCCCAATTATCTGTCCGCTAACTCCTTAGATCATAATCCTCTTGATAATTAAGCGTAGAATAACGTGGAGCGAAAAAAAAAAAGAACAAACAAAAAACTACACAGCACAAAAGATGAACTGGAACAATGATAACAACTTTTATCATTTCAAACAAGAAATCCTCGGAAAGGCTTGAAGGAAATTTCAAATTTGTTTTCTGGCAATGGTTGAAGCAATGGTGATTCCCTTGAAATTTGATATATATTATTTCAAGATACTTTATCATAATATTGGTAAATATATCTGATATAGAGCAACGACACTGTTATTTTCATTCTGGTGTAATTTAAACGTTAACTTTCCCATCGTACTATATATATATATATATATGGAAGTATTGAGGATATCAATTTTTTTAACGAAATCATACTTAATCTAATTAAAGTAAAATCGAAAAATAAGTGGATTTTTTTTAAGTAAAAGAAGAATATTTTTATGATTAGCAATGTGAAAATATCAGATTTTAAAGTTTGAATCAACGCCAACGTTCAAGATAAAAGTTATAGTTTCCTTGGCTGAGTGCCTTGGATGGTGTAATAGTTTGTAAAATAGTTTAACAAACTATTAGTGAATTCGAGTCTCATTTGCTTACCTATTCATTCGGCCTTGCGACACCTCTGAACAAGAAAGCTTTGTGAATTAGTATATTTTTCTTATCTTCTAACACACTTAACATTGCTTATCAAAATGATGAATATTACCAATGCTTCAATGGCGTCAGTACTAACGCCACTAAAGTTCATAAATTGAAAGCTAATGTGAACGATAACGCACTAGTAATAAATCTGATCATTAAATGAAAATAGCTATAACAATTGTGATGATCATGACGTTAAATCGTAGAAGATTTACGAGTAAATGGTAGAAGAAAAGAAAATATAATAATAGAAAAAAGAGATAAGATTTGGCAAATAATGAGAAGAAAGATCTGAAAAAGAAGGAATATCCGAATCAGGAAGATATGAAAAAAAAAGGTAAAAAAACGAAGCAAGTCAGAGGATGAGTGGAGAGTAAAACGCATTAAATAAATTAAGAGTCGTGAAAGGGTAGTTAAGCACAAAGTCGAATTTATGACATAAGTAAGGAGAAGAAACTATGAACGAAGCGAACAAAACAGATGGATTGGAAGAAAAGTGAAGGCGCTGAAGATGAAGAAAAACGAAAAAAAATGAAGCAGGAAGTAAAGAAGACTAACCCAAAATAATGGAAAATAACGTAAACGAGGAAGAAAAGTTGTTGCTAGAGATGCTCATAGTATCATTGTTATTATATTAGAAATGAACACGGTGACACTAGTCCGAAACCAGAACGAGGCTGTTTGCATTTCACATAACGCTGATGACTCAGAGAAAAGTAAGAATCTATCTTTTCTTCTTTTCAGTTCTTTAAACTTAGTATTGCAACTTGCCAGGGAGAAGGAAATTTCTAAATTCTAACTTGTTAACCTCCGCAATAAAAATTGACCTTGTGTCACATCCTGCCCTTGCAAAATGGTTTGGTAAATACATAAGAGATGTGGAAGATGTGTCTACTCGGTCAGGAAAAATGGAGAATACTCAAGAACGAGAATTACTCCGAAAGATGAAATCAAGGTAATCTTTCTTAGCAACAAGAATAAACAGACTTGGCTAAAATAAATAGAAGGAAAATCTGCTACAATGATGTGAAGTTATTTATTTAGATCTGGCATAAGTCAACATATATGGAGCACACAGTCTAATCCGACTACCTCAGGTCTGCGAAACATTATATCACGTGATGAGCCAACTTAAAAAATGTAAGAGTCGATCGAAAAATAACGTGAAAAATAAATTAAACAAAATAGAAAACAGAGTTCTAATTTCGAAACAAATTTATCAAAAGAATTTCAATAACACAATTTAATGATTCTTTTAATACACACGAAATAAAATACTAAAACGTACATGATTCAACCCTAACGTATCACATTATTAAAAAGTAAAAAAATAAATATAATCCCACGAGATCATAATGATTTTTCCTAAGAGACCACTTTAAAAGGTTGATATGAATAAAAACTCTTTATCTATTTATTCATTTATTTATTATTTATTTATTTATTCATATGCTTTATAATAATTATGAGTTGTTTACGAGTTATTATAACAGAAAATATAGTACGTCGTATTTTATTATTTTATCAGGAAATAACAGTAAAATGCTCTTTGAGAATTAAACATTTTTTCAGGACAATTTAGTACAGGTAAGAGGTGCTGTAAGTCTAACACAAAGACGAAATTTTCAACCTTATTTTCCGATGGAGTTATCAGTTGGAAGCAAGAAAATCTTTGGTAAACGGGCCAGAATTCTCAGAATTGAATAAAGTTAATATTAAATAACAGAAAATGTTTGATCTCTCCTCGATAAAGTTGTGAAATGCATTTTAGTGTTCTAATCATATTCTGAATTGAAATTTTATATTCTATTATCCTTAATAAATCTCAAAATTTTTCTATTCTTCTTTATCAGATTATTCTTCTTTACAACTTCTATTCATACGTTTATTATTCAACTATGCTTTTACCTTTTTTTGTCATTTTTAATTTGGTGTTGTTTTGTAAGAATTGTTTTCCCACTAACTAGAATTCCCAACACAGTATATTCCAATGGAACTTCTACATAAAATGTTTGAATTCTTAGAATATACTCGGCCATGGTAGTAATGTATTCAATTAATTTCCCGTCTGTTTTTGTCTTCCGCCTTTTCGAACTATAAGTTGTGCATCTGTTTATTTTCTCAGTTGTTTTCCAAGTACTATTAAATATTGCTATTCCTTTTATAAAAATAATAATAATGATAGTAATAGTTCAATGCTCGTCATGAAAAGTGGAAAACGACATATGACTGACGGAATGGAACTACCAAATCACGACAGAATTATGACGCTCGAAGAAAATGAAACCTACAAATACTTGGGCGTCTTGGAGGCTGACACCATCAAACAAGTGCAAATGAAAGACATGATCCAAAAAGAATATCTTAGGAGAACGCGAAAACTTCTCGAGACAAAACTCACCAGCAGAAACCTCCTCAAACGAATAAATACTTGGGCTGTGCCACTAGTCAGATACTCGGGACCCTTTCTCAAGTGCACCCGAGAGGAACTTAAACAAATGGACCAAAGGACAAGAAAACTAATGACAATGCATAAGGCATTACACACCAGAGACAACATTGACAGACTATATGTATCTAGAAAACAAGGAGGAAGAGGACTTGCCAGCATCGAAGACACCGTTGACGCATCCATACAACGGCTCGAAGACTACATAGAAAAACACGAACGAGGACTAATTACAACCATCAGAGTCGATACTGACAACACGATAGACGAAAGAATGACAAAAACTAGGGAAAAAATGGGAAGGAAAACAACTCTATGGCCGCTTTAAGCTTCTAATAAACATCTCGCACCAGAAAACCTGGACCTGGCTAAGAAAATGAAACCTTAAGAGAGAAACGGAATCCCTTCTAATAGCAGCACAGGACAACGCTATAAGAACAATTCATATAAAAGCTAGAATAGATAAGACGCAACAAAACAGTAAATGTAGGCTATGCAGTGACAGAGACGAAACGATCAATCACATTATAAGCGAATGCAGCAAATTAGCACAGAAGGAGTACAAGACGACACACGACTTGGTCGGCAAGGTAATCTACTTGGAAATGTGCAGGGAATTTCAGTTCGAACATACAAACAAATGGTATATGCACAACCCGGCGCCTGTCCTAGAAAATGACTCGCATAAACTCCAATGGGACTTCAACATACAAATGGATCACCTAATCCCAGCCAGAAGACCAGACCTCATAACAATCAACAAAAGAAAGAGAATCTGCAAAATAGTTGACTTTGCTGTCCCGCCGGACCACAGAATAAATCTGAAGGAAAGTGAAAAGAAGGATAAGTACTAGAGAATTTAACAACTGTGGAACATGAATGTAACGATTGTGCAAATTGTGATTGGTGCATTAGGCACAGTAACTAAAGGATTATTAAAGGGCCCGGAGGACTTGGAAGTTGGCAGACTGGTAGAAACTACCCCAACGACAGCATTGCTGAGAACGGCCAGAATACTGAGCCGAGTCCTGGAGACTTGAGGTTACTTGCTGTCACTCAATCTCCAGTGAAAAACCATCAGCTAACACTGATGTGAAAAACTCTAGAGGAATAATAATAATAATAATAATAATAATAATAATAATAATAATAATAATAATAATACAAACTGAAAGAATGTGAAAAGAAGGATAAGTACCTCGATCTTGCTAGGAAATTGAAAAAACTGCGGAACATGCTTGTGACAATTATACCAATTGTAATTGGTGCGTTTGGAACAGTAAATAAAGGATTACTAAAGGGACTGGAGGACTTGGAAGTTGGTGGACGAGTGGATACCATCCAAACGACAGCATTGTTGAGAACGGCCAGAATACGAAGATGAGTCCTGGAGACTTGAGGAGACTTGCTGTCACTCAGACTCCAATGAAAAACTATCGGCTAACGCTGACGTGAAAAGCTCTAACGAGTGAATAATAATAATAATAATGATAATGATAATAATGATAATACAGACCTTATAATAATCAACAAAAAAAGAAAAATTGCAAAGTTGTTGACTTTGCTGTCCCGGCAGACCACAGAAAAAAACTGAAAGAAAGTGAAAAGAGAGATAAGTACCTTGACCTTGCTAGAGAAATGGAAAAAAAAAACTATGGAACATGAAGGTGACAATTATACCAATTGTGATTGGTGCTTTAGGCACAGTAAGTAAAGGATTATTAAATGGTCTGGAAGATTTAGAAGTTGGCGTCCGAGTGGAGACCATCCAAACAACAGCATTACTGAAAACGGCCAGAATACTGAGAAGAGTCCTGGAGACTTTAGGAGACTTGCTATCACTCAATCTCCAGTGAAACCCATCAGCTTACGCTGATGTGTAAAACTCTAATGAATAATAATAATAATAATACACTCTGCAACCTTATTAAGTTTGGCCAGAATACTGAGAAAATTCCAGTAGACTTGAGGAAAATAGCTGTCATTCAAACTCCAGTGAAAAACCAACAGCTAACGCTGGTGTGAAAAGCTCTCACTAGACACGATTGGGTCGGCAAGGGGATCCACTGGAAGATGTGCAAGAAATTGACCATACAAACAACTGGTATATGCACAACCCAGCACCTGTCCTAGAAAATAACACACATAAACTCCAATAGGACTTTGGCATACACACGGATCCCCTAATTTCAACCGCAAGACCAGACATAATAAGAATCAACAAAAAGAAAAGAACTTGCAAAATTGACGACTTTGCTGTCAACCGGGACAGCAAAGTTAACAGAATAAATTAAAAGCATGTAAAAAGAGGGATATAAGTACCTCGACCATGCTAGGGAATTGAAAAAAACTATGGAACATGCTGGTGACAATTATACCAATTATAATTGGTGGTTTTAGAACAGTATGTAAAGGATTATTAAAGGGACTGGAGGACTTGGAAGTTAGTGTACGAGTGGGGACCATCCAAACTACTACATTATTGAGAACGGCCGGAATACTGAGAAGAGTCCTGGAGACTTGAGGAGAATTGCTGTCACTCAGAATCCAGTAAAAAAACATCGGCTAACACTGATGTGAAAAACTCTAATGAGTAAATAATAATAATAATAATAATGATAATCCTTTCAGTTTTCTCTCGGGTTTTGATAGTGTTTTTCTTTTGTTTTTGTTTTTTTGTTTGTTTGTTTGTTTTTTTACTGAGGTTTGGACGGCAACTAGTCTCCTCAGATTTCTTGACATTTTCTTAGTATCATAGCTGTTCTTAACTGTGCTGTGGTCTGGATAATCCCAATTCTTCCTGTTCTCACCGGTTCTCCAGTCTGTTTTCCAGTATTTTGTAAAACAGACTAGGGCATCAACTGCAATTTGTGTCATCGTCCAGTTTTTCAGCTCACTGCTAAGATACAAGAACTCGCCTCACTTTCGGTTTCTCTTGTTTTCACTCTCTGGTTTGCTGGAACAACACAATCCACAAGATGATCCACTTATTAATAAGATTTCTAGTCATCTGGCTAGGATTAGGTGATCCGAATTTTATCTCAAACTTCCAAACAGTTTTCGGCATCTTCTTTTTTAAGGAATATTTTGATTCATGCAGATCCAATTTTCGACGAATTCCAATGTCTTCCACAATTCTTTGTGGCTCACTATTCCCACACAGTCGTATCTAATTACTATCATTATTTCTTATTTTTGAAATTTTCACATCACTCCTGACTGATATATTTCCCTCAATGCCAATTTTAGGGGTGTGTTTTGCTCTGGTTATATTTTATTTTTCTTCTGATCTTCGGTTCCTCGAGATTCTTTTCCATATCTCTTTGGACTATTCCATGAATGTGTACTGCTGTTGTATCAATGTGTGTTCATGATCAACAGTTTTTTCAGCTATCTTGCAAGATTCTAGGATTCGTCAATTCTTTTTAGCTTCCTTTTCTTTTTTACGCTGTGATCTAGAGGAATAGAAAAATCAAACAGATAATATGCTCATTTCTGCTAAATCCAGTCTTCTGGGCCGTATTCTATGATCCGTTTTTATCTCAAAATCCCGCCGAATATTATTGGTTTAATTTCCTAAGACATAGATTCTGGTTTATTCGTTTGCCACTTGTCAGTTGTGAAATTTCAGTTTCTTGCACAATTCCTTGTTATCATCATCATGACACGCTCTCCCTGACCCTTTCACACCACCTACACCTATCATCCATCGCTCCCGGGCGGTCTTCAAGTTTATATCATGAATCAGCACAGTGCTGTTGTATATAGGTTCCTGCTGGTCGTCCTGAATTTGCTCGTCCATGTGAAGGGTTACACAGGAGTATATCGTTCATGAGTTCTTCCTTACTTCTCCAGCAGTGTCTAGCATGTCTGATTCGTCTAACTAGGATAGATTTTGTGATCGGTGGTAGGTGGCCGTACATCTGCTGTTTTGTGGGGTGTTGCCTCCAGGACATTTTCAATATTGCTCAAAGCATTCTTGTGTAATTGCTATCCAGCCTTTTCTCTATAAGTTTAGTTAGCATCCATGTAGTGCATCCATATAGCAGTATCGACACAACTGCAGTTTGGAAAAAAACTGCACTTTATTTCATCGGTCAGGTCTTACTTTCATATGACCGATAGTCTACCGATAGCTCCCCATGCCTTTGCTAGTCGTGGGTTCATGTCAGTCTCGGTTGATGAGACACTGCATCCTAGTTAGGTAAACTTGTCCACAAGTTTTAGTGTGGAGATGTCGCCTCTTTGATTAAAGCACATTTATTCCGTCTTGTGTGCGTTGACATGGAAACCTATGGTTGCTTGTTCCAGACTATGTAGCTGGGTTTTGGCTTGGGCGGTTGTATTTGCCAAAAGCGCTATATCATCGGCGTAGCCCGCGTCCGTAATTGTTTGTGCGGTATATCTTCTGCTTCTTTCTTTTGCCAGCTTGAAGCCGTTTCTTTCATTATATCAATAGAAGTTCTAAGCACGTGCTCAAGGCAGATTATAAACAGGTATGGGGCTAATGTGTCTCCTTGTAACACAACTGCCACAATGTCGAAGTAGTCTTTGTCTTTATCCAGTGAGCGGACTTTTACTTTCGTGTTTTTTGGTTGCGTTGTTGAGCATTGTAGATCTTGGCCACTATAGAAGTAAGGTTTACACGTTGGTAGTTCTTGGTTATTCTGAGGTTACTCTTCTTAGTGAAAGGAATGATGCATTCCTTTGTCTATCTGTCTATTGTGTTTTGGTTATAGAACGACATTACAATGTCGGATCAGAATGTGGTCGAATTTCTTAGTCTTTCATACTTCTAGTGTATTTCATCAAGCCCTTCTGCTTTCCTAGTTTTAATTTTTCTTCGTACTTTGTCAAGATCTTCTTGCGTAAACTGTCCAAGTTCGATGTCTAATTCCTTACTAATCATTTCCGAGAATGGTTCATGCGTAACTTTCGGATGTTTTCTTAGTACATTCTCGAAATTTGTCGTGGAAACATTTCAACAATAATTTCCCGTAGCGTTTCCTACCCGCCCAGTAGTGCCTACTGTTTTATACCTACTTTGCTCAGAGCTGAGAGCTTGGTCTGTAGAGAACACCAACTGGAGCTCGGCAGATTAGACAAAATTTGGCCGTAGTAGTTTACCTGTAATGCTTGAGGACGGTATCTTGATAGCTAAGAAGTCAATGACACGATAACCAAAGTGGTTACATGAACTGCACCATCTATTTTACTACTTACTGAGCAAGACAAGCAGTCGGAAAGTCTCTATACGATAAGTTGGTTGGTCATGTAATCCCCAAGCAACTAAATGATTATTCTGACCGTATACTTCAAATTGTTCTTGTTGAAAAGGTATCGATGCCCATGTTATAAAAAAAGGTGGAGATAGCAATAGTTGAAACCATTTAGATTTTGCGCAAACGAATGATTTTTATCATATAGAATTTTTAGTATTAGACAGCAATAATCAAAAGCATTTAACAAACTATTCGCTAACAAATCACACACACATACACACACACACACATATATATATATATATATATATATATATATATATATATATATATATAAGAAGGTGGCATTAAATAACCTATAAGAGTTGAGATTACATTGAACCAAATAGCTCTAAATCTGATGTGTTAGTTGGCTGCATTCAGTACCACATTGTTCTTGTATCACAGGCTGCTTGGCTGAGGTTGTACGTTTGTAGGACTGTTTTGTTCCGGTGTTATATTCTGTCAATATGAGTATTTTTCTGTATTGGCGCTCGTGTTTCTCAGGGTAAACTGGTGCCCATCTAGTTACAATCTTAAAGAAGAAACAGAGGGGATTAAAGGATCTACCACATGATCTAGCTTGTCTCTAAACCAATAAAAAGCATTTACTCACTTACTTCTCAACATAAAAGATTTCCTACATGATGCAAATGTGTGTCCCGTGCGAACTAAAGAATCACGGACATGATCTTCTCCTAACGACGAATATACGAGAAATGCATTAAACAGAATATACCCCACTGCATGTTATTTTTCGACTTCCCAAAACCCTTTAATACTAGGAACAGGAAAGTGCTATGAAGTATCATACGGAATCAATGGTGCCCTGACCTCGATGGCAAACTCGTATCTGTATAGCATAAAGGAATGAAGGCTTTCAGTCAGCTTAAGCTGAAATCTCTCGAAATCATTTGAGGTTGAGAATGGAGAGCAATGGAATTGTCATTCCAACCATATGGATACAGATTAGATCAAGAAAAAACCTATTCAATGTCAGTCATTTTAATGCAGCAAGAAAGGCCAGAAACGCAGTGGTACGCGAACCCATGTTTGCTAATAACACTGCTTTCATTGAACCCAGTGACCAAGAGGCACAGTAGATTATAATCCGATTCTCAAAAGATGAAAAAGCATTTGGGCGTAATCTAAAGCTCAATAAAACCGAGGTTATGCAACAACCCCCAACCAGGATCTGAAGACATTAGGAAATACATAACCCAAGCAAAGAAAATCAAATATCAAGGCTCCACAGTTCCCAAGAACTGATTAGATGAGGAACTTGGTACACGATCGTCAAATACAGCTGAGACTTTGTCAGGCTCAACAAAAACTTCTCTTTTGTATATAAATGTGCAGTGTGCCGCACCATAGTTTTCTTAATTCTCCAGTATGCTGGGAAAAATTAACAGTATACAAAGCGGATGCCCAAAGACTTCACGTTCATTTTATACGTCATTGTGCTAAATAGTAAATGTCAAGTGGAGGTAGCATATCCCAAATAAATAAATCCTGGAGAAAACTCAACTCCTTATCATGTGCGATACACTCGTCAAACACAGACTTAGATAGGCTGGTCACTTGAAAAGACTTGAGGATAGGAGACTCCCAGAACAGACCATTTACCTTCATATTAGAGAATAAGAGGTCACGGAAAACTGTTAGAGAAAACAACAGGAATAATAACATCATCAAAAGAAACTTGAAGGTCATAGACATCTTTTTAAACAGTTGCCAATACCTGACCAAAAATACAAAAACTTGAAGGAAAAATCAGCTAAACGTCAACATATGATACGATGAACAGCTAGTTGTATACCCACAGATTTTAACGGTCTTTAAAAATATGGAGTCTCAGTTTTGTGATAAATTGGCTGTGGACATTTTCTTCAGAATTCATCAACCTCTAAAATATTCTATCTGTTTTATTGGCACTACCTTCTGCAGATTTTCCTTCGTATTACCAGTTCTTCCAGACTTTCTAAGTGATTCGTGAAATTTTTCCTGGCTCTCCATCTATGATAAGTGTTGCTGTCAACTTCCTATTTCACAGCTCCCTCAGATCCTTGCTGAAGTTAAGATATTCATGTTCCTTGAATTCAACATGCGGTTCTATGAGACAGCGAAATCTGCAGTGTGCTACATATTTCTTCTTTGTTCACGAAAAATAAATTAGCAGCCAAATAATTATTTGGTCGAATGCATCATCCGTCTCTCCAAATTGTCAACACATACTATCCAGCTGAGTCTTATCTGTACTAACTTAGTCTGATCTTATGATAATACTCCGGGTTGTTATTGATAGAGATTCAGTTTTTATCATTAATTGCTCTCTTCGCTGCAATTTTCTGGGGATCTCCGGTGTATTTTCGGTATTTTGTCTTCTAATGTGTCTTTGTAGTATTTTACCCATCTAGTTATCACTGTTAAATAATTCCTGCTTGTTTTTCGGTTATATTATCTGCTGATATAAAGAGCTCCAGCGTAAAGTCTATCTCTTTTCGAGAAATTCCGGTGGAGTAGTGATTACAAGGCTTGACTACGACATCGTAATGAGTTCGAACACCAGTCGAACAATTACGTTAACATTCTGATTAATACTCTTGGAATGATTATGAATTTTACCACATCAATGAGTTTTATATTACTACATATCTCCACACCAATGGGTTTTATATTACTACTATTGCCCTTCTACAAGTATTGCTCTGGAAGAAAATAACCTATTGATGTTGATATATCATTATGAAAACAAACCAATCTCAACCAAACTATACATCTTTTCTTTTTATTGCATATTACGGACATTCCTGAATTACCGTATCGACGTCATGCTTTTGAGTCTTTTCCCTTTTTGCTTGTTTCATATTGTCTGCAAACGTAAGGGCGCAGAAGTAGAATATGGAATTTTTTTTTTTAATTTTCGCTAGATTTGTCCAATTTTTGAACAAAAAACCGTAGTAAATGATTAGCATTTTTTCAATAAAATTCACCCCAATATGTGTGAGCAAGAAAAGAAATTACAAAGATTGTATGATTAGCTTAACGCCGACACCAAGCCCAACGAATTTCAAATTAATTAGTGCGTGTTAGAAAAAAATATTACTCCCCATTTAAATACTGGTTCGCTTCCGAATTCTATTTTGGGGGAATGAAATAACATTTCTGAAAAAAATTATTTTGAAAGCATGCTAATCCTTTTAAAAGTGTAATGATACAATTATTGGAAAAAATGGTGGCCCTACTGGATAAATTTACTTTTTTGTGTCAATCTTATTTTGTTTATTCATTAGAATGAAGCTAAATGTTGTTTTATGATAGAGTTGTTTATTATTATACATGAAGATTGCTAATTTTGCTTTCACACTCGGTAAGATCTTGTATGTACATCGTCATAAATTATATCTTTCTTTAGTCTATGTTTGTAACCTCTCCTCTCGTTCAGTTCTTAAAAATGAGTCTGGAATATCTTATCATAAAAAAGAGGTATAAATAAATCTATACCAGTGTTACTTTCAACAAAGCTTTCATCCAATGATGGCTCTGGTTCAGGTTTAATTTCGGTTGCGAAATAGCATAAACACTCACCCTGAGAGCCTCAGCAGTACCTCATAATACCTACAGGCTTAGGTGATATATCATCACTCTGTTGAAATCCTAAAACTATGCTGAGTAGTAAGGGCTTTATGCTTGATCCTTTTATTTTCTATTATATTTTATGTATATTATCTCTTCAGGTTTCTATGACTCATCTGCGTATTGTGATCACTCCCAACAATGCAGTAATCTCAATGATATCGATTGGTCCACTTATTTCCAGTGCCCCCATGTCTTTTCCATACTATCTGTGATCATTCCAAGTTCGACAAGTGCAGATGGCATCACCGTTACCCTCATATTACATAGCTTTATGAGTTCTGTACAAGGTCCAAATATGTATGTTTCTTTTCACTCTCTTGACAAAATCGGCAAGGTGTCTTTCTTCTTTTTTCTTTGGTAAATTGCATTAGGTTTGGTCATCTGACCGGAATTAGGTGATCCGTTGGTATCTCAAAATTCCAGAAATTTTATGTTCTCATTTACGAGGACGGTTTCTGATTAATTGCATACAGCATGTGCTAATATGATCGAAATATAATCTCTTGCAAAATTCCCAGTACATCATCTCTCCTACTCAGTCATGCCTAGTCTTGAACTTTTTCTCCGCTAGTTTTATGTATTCGATTACAATGTGAATAACTGTTTCATCTTTTTCTCCACATAATCTACACTTACTATTCTGTCTTTACGATTTTCACTATATCATTGTTCCTTATGGTGTTGCTTAGAGTTGTTATTCGAAGAAATTCAGTCTCTTTCTTTGGATGTTTCTTTCTTTGTGGTGTCTATGTCTTCTGTTAGGCAATATCACAGTTCATTTTCGACTTATTTCTTTTTCAGTGTTTTTATTGTTTTTCTTTCTGTACTTATGCTGATATTATCGAAATTTGCTGTATCAATTATTCTTTCTTTGGTCTTTTTAACGTTGTCCTCGAGTCATGATTTTAATGTATCAACGCAACCATCAATGCTGACTACATCTCTGCTATTTTATTTTTTTGACATATACAGTCTATATCATCTCTCGGATGTAAATCCTTGTGCATAGTCTTCAGCTATCTTGTCTTTTGGTGTATTTGCCTGAGTTCCCCCCTGGTCCATTTTAGAAATATTCCTGCGTGTCTTACAAGAGGAATTGCCAAGAGTTTGTTCCTTTGATGAGCTTTCTCATTCGTATGAGCTTTTCTTTTTTTCTTTCCTCTCCGCTTATCTGATACTGTCTACTTCCACTATTAACAAATACTCCAAGTTTTCTTTTTCTCCAAGTAATCTGATTATTTCCTGATTTATTAGTTCTAATCATTCCACTGATTATCTTTTCTCTTTTTCATTGTGAGCATTGCGCATTTTTCAGTGCCAAATTCCATTTTGAAATCCTGGTTATAGATTATTTTTACTCGTATCAGGGACACCAGTTCTTTAAAAAATTTTTAAAATTCGTTTATATCATTCTTGTACATATGCTAATTATTTTTATGGAGATTTTGAATATGTGCAACCCCCTATCCTAGTAAACTTCCTAAGTATTTGGTTGTATAGCATCATTTTTAAAAAATATAACTGTAGTGAAAGTCTGTCTCCTCGGAATATACACATTTGAGTTTTTACTCATGCTAAGTTTTGTCCTTTTACTGGCAATTTCACCCTCCAGTTTTCCATGACATTCGTGAAGAAGTTTAGGACTTTGTTGGATATTTTGCACATTATCAGACCCTTGCAAGACAATATCATAGGCATTTTTATTATGCCATGACTAAATTTTCCTGCCTAGTTTATCATTCTTTGAGGATATACTGATCTACATATATTAAGACGTTTATTCCTTTTGTGCTTCTGTGTGATCTTTTCGTTCTTCCAAAAATGTCCTGAGAATTTCAGTGATTAATAGATTTCTTCTCTTACCAGTGTTATCAAATGTTCCACATTCATAATTATTATTTCACTACTAGTGAGTTCTTCCCACCAGTATTAGCTGGTGGTACTTCATCGGGGTCTGAGTGACAGCAAATCTTCTAATGTTACATGGACTCTTCTCAAAATACCAGCCGATCTTAACAAAGCTGTAGTCTGGAGAGATTCAAATTATCCTCCGATTTCCAAATTTTCTATTCCATTTTCTAAGCCTGTACAAATGTTTCAAGCTTGCTAATAACAATTGTAACCACCATAACCGTCATGTCCGCTTGAACGGCCAAGTCCACTATATGGCAAGTTTTCTCTCTCTTTTTTTAAAATTATCACTAGGTCTTCACTCCTAACCAGCGTAACGTGATCCGTTTGTATTATTATTATTATTATTATTATTATTTTTATTATTATTTAATCCTTGAAAGTGTTTTACATCAACGTTGGTCTTTCTTTGGAGTTTTTGTGACAGCAAGTCTCTTCAATCCCCAAGACTCTTCCCAATATTCTGGCCGTTTTCAATAATGCAGCAGTTTGGAAATCTCCACTTGTCTTCTTATTTCCTAATCGTCCAGTACCATTATTAATCGTTTGGTAACTGGACTAAGAGCACCAATTACAACTGGTATAAAAGTCACTTTCATGTTCTAGTTTCTTCAATTCCCTAGGAAGATCGAGATATTTATCCTTCTTTTCACTTTCTTCCTGTTTTACTCTATGATCAGCCGGAACAGTAAAGTCCACAAATTTGCAAGTTCACTTTTTTTGTTGATAATTATAACGTTTGGTCATCTGGATAAGATTAGGTGTTTCGTTTGTCTGGATAAGATTAGGTGTTCCGTTTGTCTGGATAAGATTAGGTGTTCCGTTTGTACGTCAAAATCCCATTATACGGGACAGACGATGGGTTATACGTATACCATTTGTTCGTAGGACCAAATTTTAATTTCTTACACAATTCCCAGTGGATCACTTTGCCCACCCAGTCGTATTCAGTCTTATACTATTTCTATGCAAATTTGATGCTTTCGCTTAATATGTGATTGATGGTTTTGTCTCTATCACCACAATACCTACATTTGGTGTTTTTTCTTGCATCTTATCTGTTTTTCCTTTTATGTGATTGTTACTTATAGCGTTGTTTTTTGCTGCTGTTAGGGGAGATTATGTATCTCTCTTAAGGTTTCCCATTCTTAGCTACGTCAATGTTTTCACATGTAAGATGTTGTTTATTAGTCGCTTAAAACGCCCATAGAGTTGTTTTTATTCCCATTTTTGCTTTTTGCTCATAGTCGTTCTATTGGTCCTCGTGTTGTCAGGATTGTTTCAGGTGGTTCCAATCAGTATTCCCCTATACTTTTCTATGTAGTCTTCAAGTCGTTGTATTGACCCGTCAACAGTCTTCAATCCTGGCAAGATCTCTTCCTCCTTCTTTTCTTGGCATAAGTAGTCTGTCAGTGTCATCTCTGGGATGTAATGCTTTATGCATAATCATTCCTTTTCTTATTCTGTCGTCAATTCGTTTTAAGTTCTTTTCTGGTCCACATCAAGTATGATCCCGAATATCTTACGATGGAGGCAGCCCACTTATTTATTTCTTTAATAAGGTTCCTACTGTATAGTTTTGTCTCGGATTATTGTTATCATTATCGTCATTATTAGTATTTACTCCTTGAGTTTTTCACATCAGTGTTAGCTGATGGTTTTTGACTTGAGTTTGAGTGACAACAATTCTCCCAAGGATTCTTCTCAGTATTCTGGTCGATCTCATTAATGCAGTTGTTTGGATTAGTCTCCACTCGTCCTGTTATTTCCAAGTCCTCCTGTCCATTTATTAATCCTTTTGGGGACAGTACTAAGAGCCCCAATTACACTTGGTATAAATGTCACATTCATATTTCACAGTTTATTTAAATCCCTAGCAAGGTCGAGGTATTTATGTTTCTTTTCACTTCCTTTCAATTTCATCCTGTACTCCTGAATTTTGCAAGTTCTTTTTTTATATATAGAATATAAGTTGGTCAGTTCGTCTGGCAGAGATAAGTGATCCGTTTCTTGTTCAAAGTCCGAGAGGAGGTTTTGTGTCATTTTCAATGACAGATGCTGCGTTTAGCATATTTGTTCTTACGGTTAAATTGCAAAATTCCAAGTAGATCAACCGTGTCTATTCCTTTACTCTTCCTCTACTAATCTGCTGTATTCGCTTATTATGTGATTGATTGTTTAGTCTCTATTAACACACAACCTACATATGCTGTTTTGTGGCATCTTATCTATTATCGCTTTGTTATGATTGGTTCTTATGGCATTGTTTTGTGCTGCTATTAGGGAATATCTATTTTCTCTCTTACGTTTTCCCTTTCTTAGCCACATCCGTGTTTTTTTGCGTGATATGTCACTTATTAGTCGTTTAAAGCGTACATAGAATTGTTTTCCTTCCCATTTTTGGTTTTTCTTAATTGTCATTCTGTTAGTCGTCCACAACAAGAAGTTTAAACAACATACATTCACAAACTCTCACACATACACTTCTATGAAGAGTCAATTACTGTGACTACCCTCTTTAGACATACAGAAACACAAATACACATGAATATATACATACATGCATACATAGAAGTGTTTACTGTTTTTGGAAATGGAATTGGCGTTCTGAGCTCGAATATTGGACGAGACTATAATGCATTTTACTTCGCGCAAATGTCCTTGGTAAAGATATAAATCTATCTGTTCCCTCCCGGTAAATACTCTGGCTTTCTGCTTGTTAAAATGTTCGTTCAGCACTCAGTTTTCGAGAAAGAAAAGTAGGAGTCTAGACAACTTAGTCCCACTAAGAAATTGACTTTGTCACATATTCTGCCCCTGGGCGTGAGGGTATGTAAATTCTTGTATACATACATAGAAGTAGAGCTTAGCGTAATGGTTATCCTCGTAACAAATGAAATCTGTAATCGGAGTTCGAATCCTGGACGAAGCTATTAGTTCTCGCTTCACGCAAATGACCATTAGAAAGGCATGGATCCACGTTTCCTCCCCTCTATGCGTAAACAGTTGAGCAGACTAGGTTCTTCAGCTTTCATCAGGAAAAAATCTGGGAAAATGAAAGCTGAGTACCAACCAGTTGAACTCAAGTTAAAAACTAAACTTGTGTCATGCTTTCCGTAGCAGATATATATATATATATATATATATATATATATATATATATATATACTCCTCAAGTTAAGATTTTCGTATGGATTCCTCTGACATTCTCTTTCCATCCGTCTCTCATCCCTCTTTCCGGCAGGTCTTCCAAACGACATCCTGCTACCAAGCAGAGTCGTTGCAGATAAGTTCCTGCTGGTAGGCCAACTCTTGTACGTCCATGTAAATGGGCCTATCAGAGAAGGTCACTCATGATTTTGTGCTTTATATATATATATATATATATATAGATTCATTCAAATATCTCAAGTTTAACATAGGTTTTGTTTTATATTTATTAGAATTTATATATGTTAGACTGCATATCGGTCTATATTCGCATTTATGTTACTTAATTCATCACATCAAAAAGAATCAAATTGCAAAGAGTGTCTTTTATTAACGTATACTTACCGTAATTTCAATTTATGGAAGAAATTGTCTAATTATGAATATGAACCAATCATCGTTAATATATATATATATATATATATATATATGTATATATATATATGTATATATATATGTAAAATTTTTCTTTGTATATATACAATATATATGTATATATGTGTGTGTCACTCTGTCTGTATGTCAGTCTGTCTGTCTGCCTATTTTAATATGTGTATGCGTTTGTATATGCGTGTGTGTATCTGTGCAGTTGTGTGTATGTCTGTGTCTCTGTGTGTTTATGTGTGTCTGTCTGGGTTTTTATGTCTACGTGTGTGTGTGTGTGTGTGTGTGTGTGTGTGTGTGTGTGTGTGTGTGTGTGTGTGTGTGTGTGTGTGTGTGATTCTTATTTCTATCCGTCTATTTACGTTTCTGCAACGTACTCAATTCCCAAAACTAATTGCTTTAAGTCTCCAAAGTTTAAGGATGACTCATGGATCAAACAATGCCTTGCAAATAGCTTCAGAGTACACAAGGTGTCCATAATTCCTTCGGGAGAACTACGTTCATTCATTATGCTAAAAGTACACAGACCCCAATTCTCACCTGCAAAATGTGGCAATTCTACTCTCAAGCGTTAGTGTTATTGTGTTGGGAAATCTTTATTTATATCATCAGTGGTAATAACTCCACAGCAAATTGAAAAGTTTAAAGTGAAATAAAAAAAAGGATAATCTCTTTGACGTTGTTGAAACCCTTTGAAGAATGAAATTGTGTAGTATTAAACATAAGTGATGTGAAACGTAAGTAAGTGAAACAAATATTGTATATATTTTCGAGATTATAACATATGCACAACAATTAAGAAATTGATTTCAATTACTGCTGGAAAATGCTGAATATCATTAACATACACCTTTATATCTATTTGTTTATCCATCCATCCATCCATCCATCATTCTCCCTTTTTCTCCCTCTCTGTCTCTCTGTCTCTCTGTCTTGTTATATATATATATATATATATATACGCGCATAATTGCATTCAGATCTCTTGATTTTGGCAGCAGGTTAAAAGTAAGGCCGATCTACCTGATTATATATTACTGACTTTTAAATATTCACTTTTACAACACAGTAGTTGCTCTTTCTCGACATATCCTTTGACACAATATTTCCACAGTCAATGTATACTCACACTCTCATAAACACACACACACACACACACACACACGTATGTGTGTATGTGTGTGCAATAGTAAGATACTCCATTAAATTCTTAATAAGTTCTTATTATTGCACAAATTCCTCTTAAAATGTGTGGTACCTAGATCCGATGATATTAGCATGCATATTCGATTTCCATCAAAAAAAAAGTTATTAAGAATGTTATTAAGAAAAATACGATTTTGAGGGTAGAAATAAGTATAAGACAGTTTTGAAAATTTGTATTTAACAGCAAAATTGTTCAATATTCAATATTTACATTTATTCCCTTTCAATAATTATACTTCAACACATCTGCTGTGCTTTGAATCAATAAGTTTTCTGAGAGTTTCAGATGGAATTTCATTCCAGTACTGTTTAATGCAAGATTTTAAAGTTTTTCTCTCTTCAAATTGACGTTTATTTTTGTATAAATTTCTTGACAAAATTCCCCACAAATTTTCTATTGGGTTTAAATCTGGAGCTTTAGTGGACCAGTCGAAAAGTTCAATATTTTGGGTTTTAAACCAGTCTTTCGTGAGCTTAGAAGTGTGTATGGCTGCGCTGTCCAGTTGAAAATTGGCATTATTGGTGTTTAGATGAGTCAGAAATAGGAAAAAAAAACTTTTCTAACCCAGTGATATATCGAACACAGTTTTGTTTCCCTTCCCTCACAAGTAAATTAGCCTTTTCAGACGCAGTAAAAGCTACCCAAACTATAACAGATCCTCTTCCAAATGGTCCCATTGAAGACAATAGCTTCTCTTTTCTTAAACCATGCCAATAACATTGGAATCCGTCTGGACCATCCAAATTATCCTTTTTCTTATCCGAAAATACCATGGTTTCTCATTTCTCTTTTGTCCATGTTACATTTTTCTTTACCCAATCTATATACCTCTTCTTGTTGTTAGCATATAAAGCAGGGGTTGTCTTCCTATTTCGATATACGAGATTTGGTGAATCATGGAGATTCATGGAGATGTTTACGAACTCTTCTTGGAGAGATAGGTAAAATTCTGAGAGTTTTGCAGAGCTTTTGAGTTTGGCTGTTCTTTAGAAGCTTCCCGAAAAAGTCGACAGGCTGCATTTGTAATTTTAGGAGGACGACCTGGATATTTTCTGCCATATGATTCAGGGTCCTTTAGATAATTTCCTACAACTCTTGGGGATCTCTTGCAATGAAACCTATAGTTTTTCCTACCAGTTTACTAACAGAAATTTGCCCTTATTCATTTTCATTAAGGAGGGACTTCCAATGCATTTTGCAGTAACTGTATTCAATTATGAAATGTTTAAATAAGACTCATGCGATTTAAGATTATGATAAGATCCTTTTTTATAATATGTGCATGCACTTATTCTCCTTTTAGATATAAAAATTTTCAAAACTGTCTCATTTCCACCCTGTAAAACGAAGTATTTTTATAACTTTTTTGGAAATTTGTTATAAAATCGAATATGTATTCTAATACCCATCGAATCTAGGTACAACATACAATTTTTTAGAAGATTCTGTCGAGTAATATCACAATTATTAAGCATTTAATGTGGTGTCTTATACTTATTTCCACAACTGGATATATATAGTTTACTCTATTTGTAAATAGTGTTCAATATTACTTATAGTGCAAATTTAGATTTAAGTTTGAACAGCATAGACTCTAAGTCAATGGCGCCTGGTAACTACCAGTCTTTGCTTATGTCCAACGGGCCTGTATGTGGTAGGTATCTCCAACACAGTTAGCAGATAATGTGCTTACATTATTCAAACTTATATATATATATATATATATATATGTATGTGTGTGTGTGTGTGTGTGTGTGTGTAACTCTAGAATATTGTGCAGATTTGGGCAGGTGTAATATTCATTTATGTATATAAGAGCTGGTGTAGAGTCATACTACTTCTTTCTTGCCGTTCTTTCAATTTAGTCGATAGAGGTAATTTCTAAATTCAAACTTTCAAAGCTGCAATTCCATTTCCTCTCTAATGTAATTGTATTATCTTTAGATTTCCTATTTATATGGAATGATGTTGAGAGCTACAGTTAGCAACCATAAATGTATGATTTATGACAAAATCCATTACACCATACACTTTGGTAAAGTCTTGACAGCACATACGCACATACGTCCATGAGGGCGCGCACGCGCGCATACGCACAAACACACACCCACACACCCATACAGACTCGTACTCATATTCAAAGCAATATTAAATATTTATTTTCAGAACCGCTACAAGTAGAAAATTATGTACACGCATGTGTACCATGCTGGCATGCTTGCTCCTGGCAAAGGTACTCTAAAACTGATTACACTTTGAATTTCAGTTTGCTGGCTTTTACGAAATCTCAAAACCCAAGGCTGTGCACTTAAAACTCTCCTTTAAATCGTTTTATTTTCTCTTCAGTTCAGATAAGTTAAGTCGATCTTAGCTTGACAATGTTAACTTTGCTGCTGAGATACGCCTAAGAGCACTAAGAGAAGCACAGATCTCATAGCTATAACTTCCGAAACTAAAGCACGATTTATCTATTTACAATCCAAATAATATCGCATCGCATCCTTGGTTATTTGTAGCCACATGCTATCTAAAAATAAACCTAGTAAATGAAAAGTCCAACAACAATTAGTATTTACCCAACCCCTTTTCCAAAGGTCGGACGCAAGCCAAGGTGAATGTTGAAGGGAAGTACAATACTTTGAATTCAGAGTTTGGCCTTCCTCAAGACTAGTTCCCATACCAAGGACAAATAAACCAATCTTCACTGCTAGTATTTCATAGTTTAGGAAGAAGATTGATTGCTAGTTTGATTAATTTGTTAACATCTTAACAGCATCTCAACCTGTCTGGGGTTATTTTATACTTAGAGATTTGAGAATTGCATACATGGTAGGTTTATATTAACACATTTTCGTGTTTTTTTTTTTTTTCACACAGATATATGAAATCAAGTATTTCACTCTCATCTGAATGGTTTGAAAATACATCTATTTGACTCATAGATTGAACTCTAAGTGATAAGATCGTTAGGGATCAAAGTGGACTTGTGAGTAATAGTAAATATGTAGTACACTACACTTCTCATTGCTCCAGATTTGGAATATCACCTCAAAATGCAGTTTGGTTATTCGTAGTTATCAATCAAAAATAAAACTTGACCATAGAAATCCAAACAACCAAACAGTATATATGTACTCGTCTGTTGCTGAAAGGATGCGTCGAATGGAAATTGTTTTATGAAGTACAGCTAGTGTGAATTCTGAAAGTTTCCTTTTTGTAGACCGGTTTCTGTACCATGCGTAGTTTTTATTTCTAGCATCACTTAATACTTTTTACTTCTAGTATCATTTCATACTATCACTTCATCATCTTAGGGAGGAAGTGATAGATTATATGCTTGTTCTTAAGGGTATTTTCGACGCAAATAGCCCCATCCAGCTTTTAACATACTTTGCTCTATCCACTTCCTATGACGAATGTCATAATGTCATGAGGGCCTTTTTATCTCCGAAGCAGTACCCAGAGAGTGACAAGAGAGTACAATTTAGACTCTGTAGATAGAATTGAAACAACTGAGATATTTTTGAAATTTCGTAGATACCAATATGTGACGGTTCATTCAGTAAACTTCTCTTGAAGTGACAATAAACTAGTTACTTTATACCCTTTAAGATATTTATACGCATTGTTCATGGGGCCCATTGTGGTGTAATGGTAAGCAAATTATATTTTCAGGAATTTGCCAATGAGTTCAATTCTCGCTAGGTGTCCTATGCTTTTGCCCTGCCTCGACTCAGGTTAGTTTATGATTATGCATAGTGTGTATGTTCATATGAATACATTTCTAAAATTCTCATTCCATTTCTTATAAAAAAAAATTAACTGTCAAACATAATAAGTGACACATAACAGTAATGATTTGGTAAGAGCAATACACTTGGAATGCATCACAATTATCCGACAAATCTGCAACTCAAAGCTAGTTTTCTGGAGTCCCAATTCACAATGAATTTAATTTTGAATTATAAGATACTTGATATTAATATGAAATGCTAATTAGTATATTTTGCTCCTTCACTAAACTGAATCACCCATATCATCATGAACAACCGTTTCAAGGAGAATCGTACAAATTCACGTTTTATCGTTTTTTTTCATAACATGCGCACACGTATTCATTTGTTTTAGAGAGTAACCAATATTTAAAATGCATCATTTTATGAAACCAAAGTACCTATTCTCTCTTTGATTATTAAACTACTGTTTTCTACATCACTGGTCACGATACACTTGTTCTCGATCTTGATCTTATTCTTATTTTAAATCTTTGTCGAATCGCAAGACGATTTCATTTGCCCACTGTTATAGACGTATTCGAAGTGGTCATTTCCGATCTCTCGGACACCAATCAACCATCATAAAAATCTACTGTATCTGTAAACTTTGCAACATGATGTTACGACACCATATAGACGTTTATACCAACACTGCTCCAAATAGTAATTTGCACCACCATGGCTCTAAGAGATGTTTGTCCCACCATGGGTCTAAAAGGTCTGTGAGAATTGCATTACGCCTTAAGTTATGGTCGGACCCCGTGAGAAAAAGTGACGCCCATACAAAACACCGTTTGTAGGCTCGTTTGATACGAACATTATTTGCTTCTATCCCACATTCGTAGTTGTCGAAAAGAGAGAAACAGAGTATGAAAAATGAGTCTAACGCTTTAGATACACAGAGAGAACTAAACCATCACAAGATGAGGGAGGCAAACACAAATCTTGATTTGTTTTCTTTTGGAATTTTCGAACGTGACTACTTAGGGTCCCGTCTTTACATCTTCATGAGGGGGTTGGACCTCTTCGCTGATGTCAGTCCAAAATGGGTGCCATAATTTTCGGTCCGTCTTCATATCATCGCGTCTCGAGTTCAACTGACTTTATTTCCTGTTTTTTGTCCTGCGTTCACTAAAATGGCTCTCCCATTTGACCTTCTTTCAGCCAATCATAGTCAGCGACTAATTTGCTGCTGACACATTTCAATTTTTAACTTGGATGGCTGTTACTATTCTAACCTCGATTTCGGGAAACTGCTGCTCACTTTCCTATTCGTTTCTCCCTTGTTATAGTGCCACTCTCTCCCTCTCTCTCCCACTAACTCGATTTTTTTCTCATATATGCCCCTCCTTTTCCACTGTTTTCAGGTTGACCCGAAATATAACAAAGAAACAATATATCTAACATAACTAAATTCTAAACACACAATCAAGCTTTGTCTATTAGTTTCATTTTCTGTTTCTTTTCTTAGACATTTTATTAGTGCACTTTACTGTTGGCATAACGTTTGACTGCGGCCTCAAAGTAGGTTCGAATAGCAATTGAACTATTATTTTCATTTTTGGACTCATGCTCTTGGAGACGGTATGAATTATTTTATTCCCCAGCCACGCATTAGATTGTATCACTGCTTTTCCTCGAGAAGCATATTTCTGTATTAAATACCCCATGAATGTTTGCGCGCCATTAAACAAAGAAACTAAACCAAAATACATCATATATATTATAAAGCATGATTTTTAATCAATCTGATATACAGATGTTCAGATTATAAGAATACTCCTGAGATATTTCCCTAAGCTAATTATAGAGTATTTATTAATTCCCCAAAGTGTTTCAGGATAATCTTTACTCTCTCTCTCTCTCTCTCTCTCTCTCTCTCTCTCTCTCTCTCTCTCTCTCTCTCTCTCTCACTCACTTTCTCTGTGGCACATAAACAGGAATATTTTTCACTCATAAATTAGGAGGAACGCCCTCAATATTTGTTTGTACACTTAATTTCAATTCTTAAATCTGATTTCAATATGCTTTTACATTTATAATTTCGATTCATTGAAATGAGTGCACTTACACGCAGTGGCTTGAGTTATGTACATATGTAAGCACTTTCAACCAATCAAATATTTTGTTTAAAATAGAGATGAAATTGAACTAACACGGATTGGCTCTAACACAAACAGAAGCCTTGTATTTGATCTATCTTGACCTAGAAACACAATCACTTAACATCGCACCTGATAACTCGGAAAACAGCCGGCGTACACAAATAAGACTTAAACATTATATATTTGTACTGGTCTAATAAAAGAATTACATATACTAGAACCAAGGTAAGCGAAACTGACTTTTCTTTCTTAACTTTATTGTGATGCATATGTGTGAAATACCTATATATATATTTATATATATATATATGGGGGTGTTTATGTTTGCGGAAGATGATTGACGGAGAAGTAATTGTGTGTATCCATATTCTTTTGATTTCTAAATTTTTGCGTTAGTTCCGCTGGAATCCTTTCCATTTAACCATATTCTTTTATACTTGAACAACATCAAACCGTTAATTTTCATAATGCTTTTGTATCAGCATTCGTAGAAATATAATGAAAATTAGATGCACAGCATCAATCGTTCATTGTTTTCAATAAAAAGAAAATCTTAAGATAATCTTGAACGTTGAGTAGTAAGAAATTATTTATATTTTTGCATTGGGTAAATTGATAGAGCCGATTGGAAACTGACTGGTTTTATTTGGTTTATTTAATGTTGTTTTTTTTTTCTTTTATCAATGTATGGAATTTTTTATTGTATATCTTTTAAGACGTTTTTATAAAAATTCATACAGAAGAATAGACAAAAAAGGTTGTTAAACCCATATGTACACATACAGAAACAAACACATGCACACACATCCACTCACACATCCACATCCACTGACCACCCCATATATATATATATATATATATATATAAAGAATGCTTTTGGCGCGAATTTTTACGCTTGCATGATTTTCTTTACATCTTAAGCAAACAAAAAAAAATGTGATACATAATAGAAATATACAGAAATTCAAAAATATAAATTTATAAAAAATGAGTTTGAATACACATAAAATATTAGGCATTGCGTGTGTGTGTGTATATATATATATATATATATATATATATATATATGTGTGTGTGTGTATGTGTGTGTGTGTGTGTGCAGTTAATGGTGGATAAATTGGCACCGTTAAAATTATTAATTTGAGGCATGTTCTTCGTTTTTTTTAAGGTCTTGACTACACTACGGCAACCTAGTATCATTTCGTCTCTGTATTGGTAACTGCAATTCTCTCCTCTATAAATTTGGATACAACATACTCCACTGATTGCCATTCACGAAGAAACCTCAATACAAAGATTTGTGAGAGATTGTGAGTCAATTTGAGGACAAATATATATTTATATTGACGAAAACCAAATACTCGGTTCGCGTCATAAATCTTGGGGTGGTCATTACTGATTTTGACATTTTTTCCCCACTAGGACGAAGATTCAAATGATTGCCCTAGATTGAGTGTGCTGTAGAGGAAGTGCTTCTCTCAGTCAAGAGGCTGGCAACTGCAAGGTTATGAATTTGGCATCAGTACTTTACACTCTGCACCACTATCAGGAAAACCCGTTATTGTGTGTGAGAAAAATTCTGCAACCACACTTCCCCCAAAAACCTGCCTGCTAACGCCCCGGATTGCAATACTATTAATTGTTATCAGTGCGGTGCAGTTGAGCAAATAAGTGAACAAAAGTCTGTGCAACACCATGTATGAGCTGAACGGGAGTATTATGACCAAATTTACAAAGACATGCAGGTGATTCAGTAGTCGTCTGTATGTTATTAAGTCAATCGTTACTTCTTTAAGTTTATTGTACAGTATTTTAAGATACTTTCATTGAATTTAGGTAAATATATAGGATAAAATGAAGTGTCCATGGCATTTTCATTTTTGCGTAATTTAGACGACTATTCCTACATCTTTTTTTTTCTTCCAGGCAGCGGTCACATCGATACTGCTATATGGATGCACTACATGGACGCTAACAAAACGGCTGGAGAAGAAACTAGATGGTAATTACACAAGAATGCTGCGTGCAATCCTGAACAAGTCCTGGCAGCAACACCCCACAAGACACCAACTATACGGCCACCTGCCCCCTATTACGAAAACTATTCAAGTTAGACGAACCAGACATGCAGGACACTGCTGGAGAAGCAGAGATGAACTCATAAGAGATGTACTCTTATGGATCCCCACACATGGCTGCGCAAAAGCAGGACGACCAGCTCGAACGTACATTCAGCAGCTATGTGAGGATACAGGTTGTTGTCCTGAAGACCTACCTAGGGCGATGAACGATAGGGAGGAGTGGCGTGAGAGGGTCAGGGATATCCGTGCTGCCAGCACGATATGATGATGATGATGATTCCTACATCGCACCCGTCCTGTTTATCCGCTCGTATAATGCAAAGATCTTCGAACGAATTGGGCACTCATAATTCCTTAGCTGACGTGGTATGCTTGTTGGCCGAGCGGTCTGATACTAAGTCTAAAGTAAAGTTGGGTGGGTTTCGATTCCAGCTTCAAGCGTCTTATGTGTCTAGCGACACCGAAGAGTTGTGATACAACGAAACAGTCTGTCTGTGGATGACTATATATATATATATACAAACGCTCGCGTGCAAACACGCACACGCACACATACACACCGACCCAACCGCACACACACACACACACACACTTATATATATATATATATATATATATATATATATATATGTATATATATGGATGTGTGTGTGGGGGTTGTTATTTAACACCTTTTCTTTCTTTCTCGGTTTAATTACCTTTCCCTAGCCTTGGGTTAAATAGCATCACTGCTGTTTTTTCCAGAAAGATAGTTTTGGCATTGAATAACCCTCGATGTTTGATATGGCATTAAATAAAGAAACCAAATCAACCAAAATCTTTTTTTCTTTCCCTCTTTCTATCACTTATCACACTCCCAAATATTATTCATGATCTATGCACATGAGTGTTTAGATTACATTACAATGATTCTGCAGAATAATATTTTCTGATGTACTGTTCCAATGTTCATGCTCTTTTACTTAAAATCTTCTTTGTGTAAATCGATATTCTCATATATTTTCATTTGATATTATCTTTTTAACTAGTCTTTACCTTTGATATTGATACAAAAGAAGACATGTTTATTTTAAAAAAGAAAATTCTTATATATATTCAATGGCTAATTTTACATGTTTTGGCTTTTATAAATGAATATCATATATCGATTTCCTTTAAGAAAACTATTCGTATAGTGAGCATAGAGTAATTATATCCAAATGATTAATACTGAAATATATATATATATATATATATATATATATATATATATATATATATATATATATATATATATTCACAGTTATTCCTCGTTTACTTATAGACGAATAACAAATATCTGTGGCGCGATAATTTTTGCTATTTTATCGTCCTGAATGGAGGTGACCTCGTGGTGTAATGGTTAAAGCACAGGTCTGCGGAATCGTAGTAAATGAGTCTAAACTCCTGTCGATCTGTTATGGTCACTTTTGGTCAAATACTATGGGGAAAGGTATGAACCCCCTCGTCCTCCTAGCTTTGGTACTAATCATGTTCTAATAGCAGGATGGCTTTGGCATTTAATATCACACAAAGTTTGATATTCTATTAAACCAAACCAATTTATCAACCAACAAAGATAATGATTATAGAAAAATACATTCGATATTAAATATTTTGGGTATAGCCCTAAACTGCATCAGGTGGTGATGCTTTAGTCTTGGAATTTTGGGAATCACCATTATTCTCAGTAACACTAACACCCGGAGTGGCAGTATCTCTTGAAGCCCCATCTATAAGATAAATAGATGGTTCAATAATTTACCAAGGATTCTTATTATTAGATATTTGAAACGATACCGCTGTGTGCAAAGTGTTTGTATTTGATAGCAATTTATGAATAATAACAGAACAGCAATACGTGATACTATTCAACTCTGTAAAACCAAATGGTTAATATACGTGGGGTATTCAATAAGATTCAATACTTTTTTGTACTGGCAATTAAAAATGTCGTAGACTCTTGAAAATTCAGTGTGTTATTGCTATGCATCTTATGAGATGACCGACCATTTTTTATGATTTCAGGTTCAAATGAACAGCTACAGCAGGAAGTTGAATACACGCTACTAAAGCCTGACTGTCACAGCTGGTGAATTTCAAAAATGCAATATGGACTTGGGGACTCTTTAGAAAAACGATATGTAATAAAATTCTGTTTTAAACATGGAAGAGATGCCACAGAAACATATGGAAGGATTCAGACTGATTTTGGGGCATCTTGCATTAACCGAGCATCAGTTTTTTGAGTGGCATTAGAGATTCAAGAAAGGTAGGGTATCTGTGAGGGATGATGACAGGTGTAGGAGGAGTAAAGAGGTCAATACACCAGAGTTGATTGGCCAAAGGGTTAGGGTTAGGATAACTATGTTGAATTTTTAAGTGCGTTCAGGAAGAGATTCCGTCGGAAGAGACCAGCACTCTTCAAATCGGGTCACTGGTATTTCCACCAGGACAATGCGCCAGTCCACAACTCCATCCTTATCACAGACTATTTGACTGAGATGGGCATCAACACAGTTCCTCGCCCTCCCTATAGTGCAGACCTTGCTCCCTGTGACGTTTGGTTATTCCCTAAGCTCAGAGGCTGTCGTTATGAGACAATCGAGGAGATGAAAGAGGCTGTGACACGCTCACACAAGAGGATTTCCCTGGGGCATTCCAGAAGTTATTGGAATGGAACAACCACTGCATTGCAGCCAGAGGAAATTACTTCGAAAGGGACTATAGTTTCTTGTGCCTACTATCAATAAAAGTGCCCATACGAAAAAAGTCTGGAAATTTATTTAATGACTTTCGTATTATCGAATGATTAATATTGACAATATTGAAACTGTTTAGCTGTGTGCTGATTAATTATCAATATTAAATATAATTAATAGTGTTAGATAGATATACTTGAAACTATCTGTGAGCAGACTAATGACTGATATCAAATTGAATTATAATTATTAGCAAACTTAAAACCATTTAACTGTATGCAGAAAAATGCTAAACATCAAATTGAATAATCAGAAAGAGCAATACTTAAAATTATTTATATTTAAGAAAGAAAGAAAATTCTACTAGAAAGTTGGGAGAAGAGGCGTGAAGATATAACCATGACCGAATGCGAGTGAAGGAAAACAGTTTTGGAGCAGAGATCATAACAGAAAATCCAAATGGATAAACACTATGGGAAAAGATTTTCAAGGACTCGAAAAAGGCCTGAAGGCAAAAATACACCTTGATTCACTCAAAATTATATCAAATTGAAAAACTCCAGTATAGGATCGCATACATGCATACTGATTAAAAAAATGTTCTCCATACATGAAAGACTGACAATCGAAATGAATAGACACTAAGAAGAAGAAGACATATGCAAATGGATAACCAAAGGAAAAATCACCCTGATCCAGAATCACTCCTACCAAAAAAAATCGCCCCAATTAATTATAGACCTCTAACGTGCCTACCTATAATGTGGAAAATACTAATGGTACAAATTAAGGATGAGATTTAATAATCGTTAAATAGCCGCAGGGATGCTGCAAGGCGACCCGTGGAATATGAGAGCTACTATATATTGATCAACACATCATCAAGGAGAGCAAAAGAAGACCCGTGGATTAATCTAAAAGAGGCATACGATATGGTCCCGCAAGGCTGGATAGAAGACAGTCTTAAACTATAGAAAATATCCAGCAAAATCATTAAATATATCGAGGGTAAAACGAGAAAGTGGAACTAATAGCAGGACGAAGATTCTTACCTGAGGTGAGAGATCCAGAGAGGTATCTTTCTGGGAGATGTACAATGATCAATACATTTTTTTATAGCTATGATGCCACTCAGTCACATATTAGGAAATGCAAGGGTAGATACAAACCTAGTAAATCACAGAAAAATACCAATTGCCTAATGTAACTGAACGTCATGCAACTTTTTGCGATAAATGAAGAAGAATTGGAAAGCCTAATACAGGCAGTGAGAATATACAGTCGGGAGAAAGGGATGAAATTCGCTATAGAAAAATTTGAAATCTTAATACAGGCAGTGGGAATATTCATTCAGGACAGAGGGACAGAAATCGTCATAGAATAATGTGCCATATTAATAATGCGATGAGGAAACGTAAAATGATAGAAGGAATAGAACTATCAAACCAAAAAAATGTCAGAATGCTCAGAAAAAAGGAAAGGTACAAGTACTTAGAAATATAGTAAGCGAACTATATCAAAGAGGTTGAGATGAAAGAAGCATTTTAAGAGTACATTTCAAGAAAGTGAAGAAACTACAGGAAACGAAACTATATAGCAGAAATCTCACCAGAGAGATAAATACTTGGTCTATTTCCCCTGTAAGATACTCGGGGCCATTCTTAAAGTAGACGAAGAATGGACTTCTACAAATGGACGATCGGACTCAGTGATAGTCAAAAAATGAAGAAAAAACAGAACCTGCTGAATTGGGGAGTTTGCCGTTCCGACTGACTGTATGGTAAAACCATCGTCTAACGCTAGTATGAAAAACTCTCAAGGGAGCAAAATAATAATAATGATAATAATAATCTATGAAAAATTAATATGAATATCACCAAACGCTTGTATGTAAAACTCTCACGTGAGCAAAATGATAATAATAATAATAATAATAATAATAATAATAATAATTTATGAAACATGAATATGACAGTGATACCAATTGTTAATTGTGGACTTAGAACGATCCTCAAAGATTTGTTAATGGAGCTGGAAGAGTTGTAAATTGGAGAACGAGCGGAGATTATATAAACTAGTGCATTGTTAAAATCAGCTAGAATACCGAGAATTGTCCTGAAAACTTGAGGAGATTTGCTGTTACTCAGACTCCAGTGAAAAACTATCAGATTACGCTGGTATGAAAAAATCATAATAATTACACCAAGATACATCTTATATCAATAAGCTGAGAGAAATAACTTTAAAAAGAAAAGACTCACTCCATGCAAAAAAGAGATTAAAATGCAATTGTGCAGATTAATCCCGATGAAATTAAATTCGTGCAGCAAGGTAGTATCGATAGCAGCGGGAAAATTGTGAGTTAAAGAAACTCATGCTCAACTTCCGTTATGGAGGAACCCATAGTATTAATTTAAATACGATTATGTAGAGAAAAAATAATAACAACGTAATCTTAGTAGAAGGAGATATTATTTGAGAAGCAAAGTCGACACTATAACGCTTCGCTTCAAATGAATCATCATCAACCTTTGAGGGAAGTAATTATATACCAGCTGGACACATCATCAATGATTCTGGATGATCAACCA
>OY757911.1:54000116-54062616 GCA_963585895.1 Sepioteuthis lessoniana | reverse complement strand
TCTATGATCATAGATTATTTACTGAGAACAGAGTTAGAATTAACATAAAATAAGTTCATTAAAAATTAAAACATAAAATGTTATTTTATTCTTATTTGTTTATTTATTTTTGTGTTAGCTGGCATACCAACTTTGTAGGTTATCTAATGCCTTTTCAATTTTGATACAAATAGACAATTCTATATCAAACAAAGTTTAGGATTAGTAAAGTTTAATTTCAAAAACTTTTCCATTTAGTCCAACAGTTCTAATTCCACCATTCAGTTTAGTATAATTATAGTTTTTGTTTAGTAAGAGTAGAATTAGTTTAACTTAAGTACCCAATTTTAATTCGAAAACGTTTCTATTTCAAGCAATTCAGTTTAGCATAAGTACACAGATTACCTTTATTTGAACCATAAATAGGACCCTCTAAGGTGCTACCACTCAGGGCAAGAGTGGATCTGGGCGCGATGGCAATTAAGGTGTACTCTGCATTTTTCTAAAGCTCCAGCATTACTGTAAGTTCACCATCAGATTGTTAAGTGTCATATCAAGACACTCTTGGTGAGTGTCTTACCCCTCTGAAGAAATGCAGTATCACATCTTTTTTAAGAGTATAAAAGATTGTAAAGTTTCCACTTATATCGATTGTATACTCATTTTGTGTTAACTAATTTATCGACAGTAAATGGTAAGTCCATGTAGTTGAAATTAAACAAAAATAAATATAACTCAGGATTGATTAGGTTTGACAATGCTAATTAAGTTAAGTTAGAAAAATAAGAATAATTTTACACCATTAATACCACACACGTTTTCCTCGTGACAATTTTTCCTATGGTATATAACTGCTGTTGGTTACTTGTCACATCAGCTTTCATTGGTTATTTAATGCCAAAACCATCCTTGCAGAAAAAAAATAATGATAAAATGTAATCCTTAGATGGAGAGATAAGAGTGTCCAATACATTTGCCAAGGTTTTTTGTCCGAACTTGATTGCAATAAACCGACTGGAGTCCGAACTTGTTTACTTCGATGTTATAGTCTAAATCTTTAGCCATTACGTTACCGGTAACTCGGCTGACGTATGGTAATGTTTAATGTTCACTTTTTTACTTAGTTACTTATAAACAATTGTAAGCCTAATTAGAGAAGGTATCATTGGATAACGAGAAAATGATTTGCTAAATAGGCAAGACTTTATCTTAACTTTTTTCCCTCAAAAATACAACAGAAAAATGTCTAAAAACGTTTGGCTTCGGGTAACCCTAACTATGGTTTTAACCTGGATTTTATTAGTTAATTTTCGTATTTTTTTCTTTTTCACAGGCAACATTCTTTATATTTTTTATTATTTTGTCCGTAAATGTGTATTTCACAAAGAAATATTATACTCAGTATTTTTCTTGACATACTGCCAGTTAAAACTTTACTAAACTGGTTTGCGGCTGTTTTTAGTAAAGTTAACAACAAAATTTTCCGCCATTTGAAAATCTTCAGCATAATTCGGATATCCATGTCAAGGCGTACTGACGGCGCAGATTCCCTTGACTCTTTTTGGCCAGTCATCTGGGGTTGTAGAATACACCGACTGCTTCTTTACAGGGTGGTAAGACCCCTCCCCCAACGAGTGTCCCGCTTATGACAATAGATAAGCTAATAGTGAGGTTCCAGTATTGCTGTAGCTTTGGGGAATGCAGAGTACCTCTTCATTGTCGTGGTCCACTTGAGTCCTCTCTATGGGTCAAATAAAACTAAACTGTGCACTTATGTTGAACTGAATTCTTCGAAAGACAACTGTTTTCATATTTACCCAACCCCTCCGCTTCGGCAGGATATGACACAAGGTCAATTTTTAAACGGAGTTTAACAGGTTTGAATTCAGAGTATTCCTTCTCCTAGACTAGTTGCCTCACCAAGGGTGAAGAACCCTGTCTGCCCTACTATTTACCCGTAGCTGGAGGGAGAATAATTGGATTCCTACCTTTCCCAGGGTATTAGTGCTATGTGAAATGCAATCAGTCTCGTCCAGGATTTGAACTCGTGTCGCCCTGTCCATTTCCTACGATGATAACCATTACACCACGGGCACTTCCTAAAAAGAACTGTTTTCGCATTTAACTGTGTGTAAATAACAAACTATACTAAACTGAATTGTTTAAAATTTAGTTCGACGTTATATGACCAGATAAAGGTTGATATGCCGTAAAACAAAACAACCAACCAACCAACCAACCTTGACTATCTCCCTGTCTCTCTGAATCACTATCTCTCCCCACCAGCCATTGATCTTGGAAAGTCCTCCAATCGGCATTCAGCTTCCACACAGAGATTGTGATAGTTTTTGCTGGTCAGCCAAAAATGGCGTTTCTACTTTTAGGAATCCATAGGTAAACCTCGTTAATATCCCAAAATGCTTTGCTCTCTTTTCGTGGATGGTTTGGAGAGATGTACTTTGGTTATATGACATATCAACTCCCGTTGGTTATTTAATGCCAATCCCGGTTTATACATATATATTAGATTTATGATTTGTTTATATAATTCAACAAAGTTAAAGTGTTCCATGTATTGCTACGTTTCACTGACAATTCAATTAAACATCAGTCATTTGCTTATACTCAGTAATATGACCAAACAGTTATATTGTAAACAATTCATTTTAGCATGTCGTTAATTTGCACACAGTTTAAAGGACAAGGAGTCTATTTGACCCATAGATAGGTACAACCACTTTGGGCTTGAGGAGACTTGATAGCGATGGCAATAAAGAGGTACTCCACATTCCCCAAAGCTCCAGCATTACTGGAGTCTTATCATCAGCTTGGTTGATGGTATTTCCAGGGCTTGGATGGTAAATGGGAGGTAACTGGCCGTACATCTGTTGTGTAACGTGCAGTTTCCTGGATTATTTAAAACAGCATACGTCATTCCTTTATAGATATTGTCAGGCTTTATTTTCCGGAGACGTTTTGTTAGAATTTAACTTGTGCAACCATACAATACTACTAACACGCTTACAACTGCTTTTCTGTTGTTACTTAATATCAAAATTTCCGATTGTTTTTTGGAGGGGGGGGGAATCTTACAAGTATTTTCATATCTTTTCATAGAATATTTTCTGTTTTTCTTTCATGGATATAATTCTTGTTATTTACCCCAGTATCTGTTTTATATTATATGTATATAAATATAGGTGTTCGTTCTCTAGCTATTAGTTTGAATTCATTTCGATGTGCAATTTTAGATAAGGATTAACTTGCTTTGGCTATCTGTATCGAAAATTATAATCTTTTCAGGAAATTTTGAAGTTTCCGACAATGTGCATGTTTAGGTAATCTAAATTTCTTCAATCATAATTTGAAGATCCCATTTGACCCTTTGACATTTTATCATATATATATATATATATATATATATATATATATATATGTGTGTGTGTGTGTGTGTGTGTGTGTGTGTGTGTGTATGTGTGTGTGTGGTGTTTCAATAGGTTTCCATACTTTTTGGGACAGGCAATTAAAATTGTCGTAGACAATCGAAAATTCAGTATGTTATTGCTATACATCTTATGAGATGAATGACCAATTTTTAGGATTTTCTGTTCAAATGAACAGCTACAGCAGGAATTGGAATGCACCCTACTAAAGCCTGATTATCACAGCTGGTGAATTTCAAAAATGCGATATGGACGTGAGCACACATTAAATGAACGATATGCAAACTTCGAAATAATGCTACAGAAACCTATGGAATGCTTCAGACTGATTTTTGACCATCTTCCATGAATTGAGCATCAGTTTTTGAGTAGCATAAGAGATTCAAGGAAGGCAGGGAGTCTGTGTGGGATGATAACAGGTGTGGGAGGAGTAAGGAAGTAAATACACCAGAGTTGTTGACCAAAAGGTTGGAGTTAGGGTTACTATGTTGAGGTTATGAGGGAGTCCAGGAAGGGATTCCGTCGGAAGAGGCCAACACTCTCCAAATTGGGTCAGTGTGTTATATTTTGACCCTCGTCCCGGCCCAAAAATGCTATTCCAAGGTGATCCACCAGAAGGAAGTGACACATTCCAATGGCCAGTAATCGAAAGAGATCGCGTGGGCGGATTAAGGCTTATAATATGGGACAAGGTAAAGGTCCCACGGTGCCACTATAGTGATGCACCGGAAGAGAGTGACCTGTGAACTGCATGACAGTTATTTCCGCTTGATGACGATTAAACATTCGATTTCAAAGATCCAGTGGGCGATCGTGTGGGCGTTGAATTATTATTTAACTCAGTTGAGTTGGGTGCCAAAGCAGTTGCCAGCAGAATTCCAGACAGCTAGAGAGCAGATGTGGTAGGGAAAGCCACAGCCGACCGAGGGGGTCCTCGGAAACCCCCGAGGGAGTTAGGGGTCCAGAGAAGATGCTGATAAGATGCCATAAAGAAAGCCAGCATCCAGCAGAGTGAGCCCAAGACCTCTGGTTGAGCATCTAAGAGAAGAAGAAAGACACAACGTGACGGTCATAACAGTGGGGTCAAAATATGAAGTTTATGTTCGGTCTCCAGCACCCTCTCACATGCAAACCTTTGAACAACCCTTTCGAACCCTTGCAATAAAGTGAGAGGTAAAAATATTGTTAAAGAAGTCTTCTTGCGTTGTTTCTTCCTGCGTCCTTTATTCTTGCGTCTGTTATCATTGCGTCGGTATGTATCCAGTATATATATGTATATTTCTACATGAATCAGAAGATGACTATATAACATTTATATTAATTTGATGCATGTGCCTGCAAAGTTCTTCAAGAACCTGGTTACCGTAAACGGCAGTCTTAAGCATCACAAAACGACATCGACGAAGGGGACAAAGAAAAATACTGGAAGTGAAAGAAGTAGAAAGAAAAAACAAGAACAGACAGGCAACTATAAGAGGAACGGACCGGCGCGGAAAGAACAGAAAGAAAAGAAGAAAACAAGAAAACAATGCAACTTGCTGGAAGATAAGAAGAAAAAAAAAGAGAAGAAAGAAAATTGTAAGTAGAGCGCTCATTCATATAACTTCTATCTCTCTCTGTCATTTAATTTTGGTTCGTTAAAAAAAAGATTTAAATTGATTATAATTGTGAAAGATTAGTTGTAATGACAAGGGCCTTTCTAGAAGCATAATATTGGAAATAATTTTTAAAAAAATGTCTTGTCCCTAGATAAAAATTGAAATTACTGCTATGTGTAATATTGTATCGAAGTGAGGGAGGAAAAAAAGAGAGAAAAAAAAAGATGACTAAGGGACAGTTGCTGTCCGTTTTTTGATAGACAGCTTATCGTAAACAATAAATTTTATCAATGGGAATTTTATCGTAAATAGGTCTTTGTAAGAAAAAAAATTCGTTGTAGCTTTTCATTGGTCCAGACAAGTGGTGATTGAAAATTAGAATTTCAGTCCAAGATTTGGAATCCCGCATATCTGTAGTCAAGATCTTTTGGGCAAGTTTTTATGTTTGGAACTTGTGGATTGGAAATGAGAATTTTAATCCGAGAAATGTAATCCTGGGAGCATTAATGGGATTGCCCATGAATTTCGCACATTGGTGTTTGTCTGAAGAATTCGCATGTAATTTTTCGATATCTATGCAGTTGGGAGGATTGATATTTTCGGTGCTGGTAGAATCAGACCGGTTGTTTTGCTGTGGAAATTGTTGATATCAATTATTGAAGACATAGGTATTGTCTTGAAAACGGTCTTGCCGTGGAGGCAGAGTAACTAAGAGACAGATGTTTTTTTTGTGTCTGACGAGGGAGACAGGTATTTTGTGAGTCCCCCCTGGAGTGAAGCTTTGAGATTGTTATTGGGGAAGATATTTTGAAACTGGGTTTTCGATGTGATTAAGAGATGCACAGAATTTTGACGGAACCAAGTGTGACGAAGATTCGCAGATTCGGAAATATTTTGAAGTAGGAAATGTTGGCAGAATTTATAAAAGTTTGGGTTGTTTAGAAAAAAAAACCGGGATATTTTGTGAAAAGAAAAAAAAAAGAAGAAGAATGCTCGTAAGCAATTGAAAAAGTTGTATTATAAATCAGGCTTAATTTATGGACTGAAATTGAATAAGCTGGGAAGCGAACCTATAGTTATCGTGTTAAGGTAAAGACAGAGAGGTAGATATAAGGTTGAAAGAAAAGGGACGTTGAATGAACAATTTATTATGAGAAAAAAAAAAGAAAAAAGAAATGAAAACCTAAACAAAAACAAAAAGCTACAGGACAATGAAAATGGAGAAAAACAAAAAAACAAAAACAAAAAAAAAGAAAGAGAAACTTGAACATTGTTGAACACAGCATATAGGAAAAAAAAGAAAGAAAGAACAGACATTTTTAGTAAAATAGACAGTACATCACTACATTGAAAAAAAGAAGAAAAGAAAATTGAACATTTTCGAACTGTGATTGTAATATTATTTTGAATTGTTGCAAAGTGAAACTTTTTGTGTTTGTTTGAGTTTAAAGGCGACATTAGAAATTGTTTTTTCCTGTTCACGTTATGAAATTTGACGAAAACCATTAACAGAGGATTTTATACTAGGTTTACTAATATTTGTAATTATATTGATTCTAAAATTTTTGTTTTAGAATTTGGGGTTTTCGTGGAATAGGAAATTTTTTTTGGGGGGGTCTGTTTTGAGGAATCGGTGGCTGACGCGAGAATAGGACAGACATTCATCCAATTGGTTTCAGATTGTTGATGGGTAGACGGCAAAGAAAGCAATTCTATCGAAGAATTCGCCGGCCCATGAAGCTGTTCTATTTTTTAGTTCGGAGTTCCGAGAATGGAATAAAAGAAAAAAGGCGTGGCCTACTCCAAAATTTTGTGGATGATGTCTGAGTCTTTCAGTCACGATGGTGTTTTGGATTCGTGTGTGATTTGGTAAAGTGAAACGGATCTGGGAAAGACGAGGTGCCTATATATTGGTAGCCAAGAGGGTTCCTGATTAAATTGAAAAGAAACCCGGCGCGTGTTTGATCAGGTAAGGCATGTTCCTCAAGGGCTTGGAAACCAATGGGCATGGAAATAGAAACCTAATGAAAAAAAAAATGGGTAACACATTGCTAATTAGTATTTTGCGAGGACTATTTTAGGTGGTTTACAGCATGTGTGCCAGATTGTGATACATTCGGATGTATTGTGATACCTTGTTTTGGGCAATGATTTTTGTAGTTTATGTGGAATGCTTTGGGCCTTGAAGATATTGTATTTTAGTTTATGGAATTCTCTGGTTACTCCAGGTAGGAACCTGTTGAACAAAGAACTGGAGTGTGGCCATGAGGAATCCAGGCAAAATGTGAAGCTGGAATCACCAGGGTCACTAAGTTTGTGACCAGGATCTAGGACCAGAGTATTGTCATGTTAGGGTTTTGAAATTTCTTCAAGGAATTATGGAGGGCCCACTGTGTTGAGAAGATAAAAAATCATCCGTATGGTACCTTGATGCACCCATGTCAAGATGGCCAACCACGCAAAGATAGTAAGTGAAATTTAGATAATAATTAGCAGGGCAAGTGTTACATAGAGAGAAGGTAGCCCTCTAAGTAAGATTTTGTTTGCTGTAGTTCAAGTGATTCTTTTTTATGTTTTCAGTCATTATTATCCTTTCTAAATTATTCTGTAAAATATGTGTGAGGTTGATGGAGACGAACGTGAAGAAAATTCCACACGTGGAATGTTGAAAAATAATTAACGGATGAATGTTATATTTTGACCCTCGCCCCGGCCCAAAAATGCTATTCCAAGGTGATCCACCGGAAGGAAGTGACACATTCCAATGGCCAGTAATCGAAAGAGATCGCGTGGGCGGATTAAGGCTTATAATACGGGACAAGGTTAAGGTCCCACGGTGCCACTACAGTGATGCACCAGAAGAGAGTGACCTGTGAACTGCATGACAGTTATTTCCGCTTGATGACGATTAAATATTCGATTTCAAAGGTCCAGTGGGCGATCGTGTGGGCGTTGAATTATTATTTAACTCAGTTGAGTTGGGTGCCAAAGCAGTTGCCAGCAGAATTCCAGACAGCTAGAGAGCAGATGTGGTAGGGAAGGCCACACCCGACCGAGGGGGCTCTCGGAAACCCCCTGTAGAGTGAGCCCTAGGCCTCCGGTTGAACAACAGGAAAACAAGAAAGACACAACGTGACGGTCATAACAGTGGGGTCAAAATATGAAGTTTATGTTCGGTCTTCAGAACCCTCTCAAATGCAAACCCTTGAACAAACCTTTCGAACCCTTGCAATAAAGTGAGAGGTAAATATGTTGTTAAAAGAGTCTTCCTGCGTCCTTTATTCGTGCGTTTATCATGCGTCTGTTATCATTGCGTCGGTATGTATCCAGTATATATATGTATATTTCTGCATGAATCAGAAGATGACTATGCAACAAGTGCATTTGCACCAGGACAATATACCAGTCCACAACCCCATCCTTATCACTGACTTTTTTAGCAATATGGGCATTAAGACAGTCCGTCGCCCTTCTTATTGTCCAGACCTTGCTCCCTGTGACTTTTGCTTATTCACTAAGCTCAGAATATGTTGTTATGAGACAAATGAGGAAATGAAAGAGGCTGTGACGAAGGTTGTTGACACGCTTACTCAAGAGGACTTCCATGGGGCCATCCAGAAGTTGTTGGAACGGTACAAGTGCATTGCAGCCGTAGGAGATTATTTCGAAGGGGATTAGAGTTTTATTAGTGTGCTATCAATAAAAGTGCTCATACGAAAAGAGTCTTGAAACTTATTTAATGATCCTCGTATATATACATCCGTGCTGATTTTTCGACGTGATAGTGATCATATATATATATATATATATATATATGCGCGCGTGTGTGTGTGTGAGTGTGTGTGTGTGTGTGTGTGTGTGTGTGTGTTTATATAAAAACAGACCTAAAAAAATTCTCTTCATTGGTGTCATTATGAATTCATTCCTGGTTGAGATAACCGTCAACAGATGTAAGAAAAATTATTTGGATGTTCTTATCGTAATTCCGGCGAGAATGAGATTTGAAAAACAAAAGATTTTTTAATGAAAATAATTTTTTAGTTAAAATGATTTTAATATGTTTTTATCATAAGTTTAAATCAGTATTTTTTTTTACGCTAGAGACATTATATCTATTATAGTTATTTTATCTAAAATTCATTCCTTTTAAAAACAAAGAACCGATACCCCTTATTTAAATACAATTGGAAAAATAAAATTCAGGAAAAATTAAATAGCGTCATGCGTCATATTAAAATTTAGTATCCTCGGATTATATATATATATACATATATATATATACGAAGCGGCTGGAGAGGAGGCTGGATGGAAATTATACAAGAATGTTGAGAGCAGTATTAAACAAGTCCTGGCGACAACACCCCACGAGACTCCAACTATACGGACACTTGCCCCCCATCACAAAAACTATACAAGTTCGACGAACCAGACACGCAGGACACTGCTGGAGAAGCAAGGACGAGCTCATAAGCGATGTACTCCTGTGGACCCCCACACATGGATGTGCAAGAGTGGGACGACCAGCACGAACTTACATACAGCAGCTATGTGAGGACACGGGATGTAACCCTGAAGACCTGCCGGAGGCGATGAATGATAGGGAGAAATGGCGAAAGACGGTCAGGGATATCCGCGCAGGCGGCGCGACATGATGATGATGACATATATATATATATATATATATATATTAGTTAGGATGACGGAGAGATAATTGCTTGGTAATAGTAGGGTTTTCACTTGGTTCAATGTGACCATTGGACCACAACGAACCACACGGCCTTTATCAATTTCTATATAAAAACAATACTCGTTAAAAATTGGTGAACATTGTCTTAGATATAGGCAAGAGATTCACTGTTGGCGGCTGCATTTTTTTTCTCGAGGAAATTAATGGTGATTGTCTTTCTTGTCCTCAAAAACAACCTTTAAAACCGCTGCACCCAGAAATTTTTACCGGGTAGTTACTGTTTTTGCACGCACTGAACTGTATTTCTGCTAAGGCATGTATACAGTAACCCATGGTAACCTAACTTGTAAACATTTGCTTTTACTAAAACTAAGTTATGATATTAACACATTAGGAAAAATGTAAAATGTAAATAAATAAAAAATCCAAACAAATACTTGTTTGTTCGTGTGGGTTATATATATGTATATACTATATTCCAATTCCTATATATATATATATATATATATATATATATATATATATATATATATATATATATATTTGTGTGTGCGTGTGTGTATGTGTGTTGATGTCAGACCGGTTTTATTGTTACTCTCGTTATACAAAATTTGCTGAAGCCTGTAAGCTCTCAAAAATTTCTGTGCTCTAAATATAATGTTTTCTTTGTACGCTCTTTTAGTAACCTGGTTATTATAGATACAACAGACACGCATATGTTACAAAGCATTCCAATATCCTTTACGATATTAAGTTTACCTCTTTCCACTGTTTTTTCCTAGTGAGTGCACTAAAAGTCAGTAAAAAGCTATTTTTTAACGTTTTCCGAACGAAAATAACTTTTCTCCATTTTATGATCTTTAAAATGTGTTTAATATATATATATATATATATATATATATTGAAATAACCAACCTTTTTTTTAACATGATATAGTAGAGTGTCTGGACATAAGCGCTTTTGCTATTTTGGGTGTGAGCTCATAAAAGAAACATTATTTTTTTTTTTAAAGTTTGCTGATAAAGAGTTCCGAAGAAATTGAAATGTAGTGCATGTGTCAAATTTAATTTTATAAATATGAAAACAAACTTAGAAAAAACAAAAGGAAGTGTCTTCATTTCTACTTTTAGTATTATCTTTTATCATTTTTATTTCTTCATTTATAGAGTCTTATGGCCAGCAACAAAATAAAAAAAACGTCCTTAAAAAATCTACAAAAGAAGTCAAAAAGTTTATATTTTACTACTTTATAATTTTATTTGTATGATCAAGATTTTTTGTAGGTTAGTTTGTTTGGGTTTTTTGCTACTTTATTTTGTTGTAATTTTTTCCTTTCAGCAGATAAAAATAAAATGTAATTGATCAAATGTGCGATTTCCAAAACCTTGAGAAAAAACAATAAAATAAAATAGAAATACGTAAATAATATATTAATCAGAAAAAAAACATGGTGTGTCTTTTTATTTCTTTGAAGAACTTGCTGAGTAAGAATAGGAAAGTGTTGATATGAAATCTTAGAAGGTTGAACGATATTATAACTTATAGTTACAGTAGTTAAAACAGTTATTTGAATATTTTTAGTGCTGTTATGTTTTTCTGTTCTTGGTGACGAATTCCTCAAGTATGCAAAGTTATCTTTATGCTCAAAAAACCATAATGATCATTTCTTTGTCAATGTCTTCGACCTTTTCTACCTCCTTGGTTGCAGTATTTTACCTTTTTATTATTTTTATCGCCGGAAAAAAACATGTTAATTTGTTTCGAGGTTAGCATGAATGTTGTAACAAATTAAGCCATGAGAGTTCGTAATGAAATGTAAATCAATATTGAAGCAGAAAAGTTTTCCAGGTATACCGATAAAAAGGCAAATCAAATAAGCAAACATTGAAACAATTAACAACATTTTACTGGAACAGATGCAATCATTTAATGTATTACTTTTATCAGTTAGCAATATTATACAAAATATGTTTTCGTGTGAGTATTATTTTTTTTCGTATTTGTACAGCACACGCAAATGTTGTAATATGTTTAAACGTTTAAGATTGTTGTTAAGATTAAACGTTAAAGTTGGCGACCGTATTTGAAAGCTACCCGAGACCTCCCTTTTTAATAGCCACTACACCGATGAGTATCGGAGGACGCTACTCTTTTCCCTGGATTGCCCCACTTTACCCTTGAAACGTACCTTACAATGCTGAGTTTTAAGCAAGGAGTTATCAAATACCATGTTTGAGTCTATAATATGACTCAACATGAGTCTGAACCCCAGTCTCCCGGCCGCATGGCGATATATATATATATATATATATATACACACACACACACACACACACACACACACACGTATATATATATATATATATATATATATATATATATATATATATATACATATATTGATGTTTAGGATTCGAGATTTGGGAAAAGTAAGCCATTTTAATTTAATGGTTTAAAGGAAAAATAACACCTGACAAATACAATGCAAGAGCAAATGCATTATGTAAAATCGATATAATGACACTTTTTAAAATGAGAATTCCAGACTAGGAAGGTCTATAAAATATTAATAAAAATGAGAAATATTTGCAAATGTATTGCTCGAATTAGTTGAATCATCATCATCATCATCATTACCAAGTCGTGCTGATTGCGCGGAATTCCTAACTCTCTCTCTCTCTCTCTCTCTCTCTCTGTCTCTCTCGCTCGCTCAAACACACACACACACACACACACACCACCCTCCTCTACCGACTATCGTTTTTAGTAGGTCTTCTAGACTGCATGCTGTGTCTGCACAGTGCTGATAAATACAAGTCGGCTTGCACTAGTGTGTCCATGTGTGTCTATAAGAAAACGTCACTGAGTTCGTCTTTATATCTCCACAGTGTTCCGCAAGTCCTTTTAGTCTTACTCGAATAATGTTTCATGAAGTTAGGTAGCAATACAGCAGCTGTTATTTTTTTTTGGTGGGGGGAATTGCTTTCAGGATTTGCTACAAACAGCACGTACCCTTCTTGTGTAGTTCTCATCAAGCCTTCTCTGTAAACGTTTCGTTAGCATCAATGAGGTGCATTCATACAATAGTATTGACAGAGACACAGCGTGGAAGAAATCCCGTTTTATTCAATCGGATTGATTAGATTTCCAAAAGATTGCTTGGTTTTCAATAGTAATCAACGCCTTTACTATGTGTATGCTGACATCACTTTAAATAGGTGAAATGTTGCTGCTGAGGTATGAATCTCACATTATACTAAACATTAATGTCTTTCACTCGAAACCGTGAAATACTAATTATTTTCAATCCCTTGGAAGTCTGAAGATTTTACTCCCATTATTGTTTAAGTTGTCTAAATAATAGTCTTTATCTCTCTTCGGATTTTCAATTTTCTCACATTCTGGAAAAGAAACTCCGTGTTAACTATGGTTTTCCTTTCACTGCACATATTCTTTTATATATATATATATATATATATATATATATATATATATATATATATATATATATATATAAAATAACTGTTCAATCTTTTTTTTTCTCTCTTTTGTCGAGAGGATGAATAAAATCCATTAAAGGACAAATGCCTGCTTTGTTTGTTGTAGCTAAATTAAGTATATTTAGGTGATCCATATGAATTTCTTTGTCTTACACAATTTTATATTACTTATCATTTATGACTAATCCTGGTGTGTGGCATTTATAATTGTCTTTGGTTGTCAAATCTCAATCTACACTGGAACATCGTTCACATCAAATCAAGCTAGTGTTGTAATCTTTCAGGGACAATATGCATCATTCGCTTACTAAATGTTTCAGGGTGCTCTCTCTCTCTCTCTCTCTCTCTCTGTGTGTCTCTGTCTCTGTCTTTCTCTGTCTCTCTCTCTTGATATATATATATAGTAGAAGCCATATGTTAAAGAACGGGAAAACAACAAATATTTAAATGATTTTTACTTGAAAAAATTGCATGTACGTTTACGAAATTTTCCCTAAATATACTTGGAACATTTAAGTATTTATTACTCGAAACGTTTTCTAAATTCTTTTTTACAGTAAAATTATAGTGAACAAAAAAAAAACAGAAATATACATTCTGCCCTGGTCAAAAGTTAAGGAACGCTGTTGATTTATAGCTATTTAGATGATTTTTAAACAACTTGATAGCTAATTTTCATTTATAGTGAAGAGCCGTACATCATTGGAACTATTTTCAAGCAAGCTGGAGGAGAAAGCTTGTAAATGTTTAACTCCAGAAGGAAAAAAGCTTATTTTAGCACATTATGAAGAAGGAAAATCATATTCTTAAATTACTATGATCGTATGGAGGTCTTTGTCGTGTAATCAGTAGATTTAAGGCTGAATAGATACTGGAACCAAAACCGAGAACTGACAGGACTCCTATTACTACTAAACAGGAAGATCGTTTGGTTGTTAACATGTCTTTAAAGTCCGTTTTGATACAGCAAATCTATTTCTTTTGCATTTTGTGAGCAAACAGAAAGGCCAATCTCTAGAAAAATTGTTTCCCAGAAGTTAAATAAGTAAAAATTAGTGTCTCGGATTACATATGGCAAAACAATAATTTCAAAGAAAAACCAAAAAGCTTCATCTTGACCTCTACCCAGAGCATATCCTGTGGACAGAGTAACAATGGAATATGGTTCACTTTAGTGATTAGTCTAGATTCAATTAATTTGGATCTAATGGTAAGAGGTTTTTAAGACATAAAAATGAGGAACGCTTATCTCCTCAATGTTTTAAGAAAACTGTGAAATTTGGAAAGGGAGCGTAACGGTGTGGGGGATGATTTCTTCGGCTGAAGTAGGACCCATTGCACATTTTCACAGTAATATAAATGCCAGTGTTTCTTCGTTAGCAGGCTCTTCCTCATTCACGCAAAGGGACAGTTGAAACTCCAATATTTATGCAAGACAACGATCCTTGCCACAAAGCTAACTCTGTGTTAAGTTTTCTTGAAGAGGAAGGAATAGCTGTGATAAAGTGGCTCCACAAATATGAATCCTATACATAATGTATGGAAAATCATTGGAGGGAAAGCTCAGAATAGAAATCTTCAAAATATTAATGATTTATGGGTTTTATGAAAGAAGAATGGGAAAGTATCACTGCCACCTTTCGTTACAAGTTAATTGGCTCATGTGGACGAAGATCCAATAAGGTACTTCAATGCAAAGGAAAATTTAAAGAATATTGAATTTCCTTCAGTGAGTATATTGATCTAATTAGAATTTATGATAGGTTCTTTAACTTTTAAACAAGGCAAAATGCATATTATTGTTTTATTTTCCAGTTGACTATTAATTTACTGTAAAAGAAAATTCAGAAAACTTTTTCATGTAGTAAATGCATATGTGTTCCTAATCTATTTTGTGAAAATTTCAGAAACGTGCAAGCAATTCTTTTTCAAGTAGATATCATTTAAATATTTATTGTTGTTCCGTTCCTTAACTTATGTCCGCTACTGTATATGTACAGAATGCCTTTATGATTTTATTGATTTTTTTTCTTCTGACTTACTCTTAATTATGAGAATCTATAAGATTCTTTACATCATTTGGAGGCTAGTCTTAATATAAATTCTAAAATAGCGCAATTTCACACGAGAAAACTTGGACATGGCTAAGAAAGGGAAACCTTAGGAGATAAATTGCATCTCTTCTGATTTTCGCACGAAACAACGCCATAAGAACTAAGTCAAAGCAAGAATAGACTAGTCGCAACAAAATAGCAGATGCAGTGATGTGGTGATAAAGATGAAACGATCAACTGCATAATTAGCGAATGCTGTAAATTAGCGTAAAAAATAATAAGTCGAGACATGAGCAAGCTGATTCACTTGGAAAAAGGCAAGAAGTATAAATTTGACCCTATGAACTATTGATGTATACATAAACCAGAATCCGTCCAAGAAAAATGTGACGCACAAAAATCTCTTGAATTTTGAGATGCAAATGGATCATTTAATCGAGGCCAGACGACCAGACCAAGTGATAATCAACAAAAAAGAGAACCTGCCGAATAGGGGACTTTGCCTGGGTAAAAGTGGAAGAAAGCGAAAAGAGAAATAAGTACTTGGACCTTGCCAGAGAATTGAAAATATTTGGAACATGAAAATGACGTTGATACTCACCGTAATTTGTGCGCACGGTACAGTAACCCAATGATTAGTCCGGGAAATAAGAGGATGATTGGAGACCATACAAACTACAGCATTGTTGAGATACAAAGGTGAAAAAAATTGCAGATCAGTAAAATGTCTCTAATTAAAAAAAAAATAATCTATAACTCGTTAAATCTTTTAGTGAACTTTTGTATTTTTAAATGAACAGGTTTTAATTACCAAATATATTTTCAGCAAAACTATTTTTAAATCCCGAAAGATTTGCGAAATTTACCGAGCTAATCTTTATATGGCTCATGATCGCTCTCAATCAATTAAAAATACGCACCTGATATTGTCTAAAAGCGCTAAGTAAGTACATTTTCCGTCCTTAATACAACTGGAAATACATCCGGAGCTTAATCTCTAGTAAAATATGACCAACCTCTTCCGAAATGGTGGTAAATAGAGACCATAAGGGTGATACAGGAAAACCTGAAACTAAATCAAGGTTTTCTTTTTCAAGAAATTAAAAACAAAATAGAAGGACTTAACAAAGTTAGAAACTTACGGTGTATATCTTTCTTTTTCTTTTCTTTTCTTTTCTTTCTTTTTTCTTTGCAGAGTGACCCGCTGTTCATGAAGAGTTAGTATGACTGCTCTCGCTCACATCTATGTCAGGTGCGCAGATAATAAACAATCCCTGGGGCTGGTATAGCCACAATATACTGCCCATGATAAAAGGGCTGAATCAAGATATGACACAACGTGGGTCCCAGGCAACCGGCTTGGATGTCATGATCGGCAGGTGCTCTCCTGACTGCCAACATGGGAGACCCGATCGTCAACCTGCTAATGTTGGCTGTTCCTTTTTCAGGTACACGATGTCGAATTAAGAAACCATATCAACCATAGACGTGAAAACAAAACATGGACTAGGGAATACAGCATACTTGTACTGCCCGGCTATTTTAGGAGCAACACAACACAAAGAGGACATAGGAAAGGAATGATAGAGATCTGGCATGAATTTGCTAGTTTTAAGACAACAAGTCAAAAACTTGCAGATCAAGTCAGGGCAATAAGAAACAAAGGTTAGTTTCCTGACCTTGAAATAGAAGAAATCAACCAGAAAATAAATAATGAACAATATCGTAATACTGTACTTGACACATCAGGTATTTTCAATGAAAAATAGCCAATGCGAAATGAACCGCCAATTTCAGAAAATGGGAAAACTACACAACCAAACAACAAGCAAACTAACAACCCAGAACAACCTCTAACACGAAAACCAAAGATAAATATAGAAAATTTAAAGAGAATTTGAAAAGAATACCTTACCATCAGAAAGAAACATAGAATAGAGAACAGTTAAGACGGTAACGAAACAAATAAATCGAGTACTACCTTATTTATCCAAGAATAATATAAAGGAATTAAATGAACTAATCTATGCAGGGGCGAAATTAATTTGTGAGGAAATCGAGATCCCCTCAAAAAGCACGAGGGAAAAATCGAAATCAGGATGGGAAAATCGACTGGAAAGGCAGATAGAAAATCTACGAAAACAGGTCAAAATAATTAAACAAAGGAAAGACGCTGAAACATAGAGAGACAGAATGGAAAACCCAATAGAAAAAGAAAAAAACAACTATACGACATGAGGAAATAAACCAGAAATCCCCGGCGAAAGAAGAGAGATTGATTAGATACCGACAAAGGGTAAAAAAAACACTGACAAAAGAGAACATTCCAACGCAATGAAAGAAAATTCTACCAACAACTGGGAGGAAATGATACGAAAACATACCCACAACGGGATGCAAGAGAAACCCATCGATCTTGGACTAAAATATGGCAACCAAGAAAACATAACGAAAAAGCCGAATGGATAAATAATATGACAAAAGTATTAGAAGCGCTTGAAGAAAGACCGAAAGCAGATATACACATACATTTACTCAAAACGACACAAATAAATATCAAACTCGAAAACGCCAGTTCATGATACATAGTTTCTGATTCAAGACATTCACCTCCATGCACGACAGTCTAGCTCTTGAAATGAACAGATGCCTACAAGAAGCGCCAGTACCAGAATGGATGACCAAAAGAAAGACCAAATTAATCCAAAAGGACCCAAGCAAATGGACCGCTCCAAACAACTACAGACGCATAAAGTGTCTACCGATGATGTGGAAAATATTAACAGCACAAAAATGAAAAGAGATGTACTACTCGCTAAAGAGTCGTGTTTGTTCCCTGAGGAGCAGAAAGGACGCTGCAAAGGATTCAGAGGCATAGCAACACATCCTAAACGAGAGCAAGACCGGGCGGAAAAATCTAGCTATGACCTAGATTGACAAAAAAAGCATATAATATGGTTCTGCAAAGATGGATAATAATCCGCCTCAAAATGTTCAAAATATGACATGAAGTCATATGGTGGCTTTTTTCTCAGGTACACAAACGACGAACTAAGCAAACTCTCAAATCAGAGACTTCAATACATAAAATTTAATAGAGAAGACAAACTTGCACTTCACCACTATTTTAAGGGCAAGGCTACACAAAAGGGAGACAAAAAGGAATGACAGAAATCTGAAAAGAATTCACTATATTTCAGACAATAAGCCAAAGACTTGCAGCCAAAGCTTGGATGTGTTATGTTTTGACCCGTTGACCCGGCCAAAAATGCCATTCAAGGTGATGCACCGGAAGGAAGTGACACATTCTAATGGCAGTTATGAGAGGAAATCGCGTGGGTTGAAATTGGCTGATGAAATGGGACGAGGTAAAAATGTCCCATTATACTCTCATAGACTGACGCACCGGAAGAGAGTGACCTGTGAACTGCATGACAGTTATTTAACGCTCGATGACGATCACACAGGGCATTCCAAAGTTAGCGGAAGTGACACATCCCGGTCGCTAGATATCGGAAGAAGTTGCGGAGGCGTGTCCATATCACCGTGTGGGTGTTTGAAGGTAATATAAGGCCGACGAATTGAGGACAGTTGGAGACAGAGGCGAGTAGAGTTGAGGACAAGCAGTACAGTTGCAGACGGAGTTGGACGAGTGTGTAGTAGGGAAAGCCAGCACCCAGGAGAGTGAACTCTAAGGCCCCGGTTGAGCAGCCATGGAGAACGAAAAAGACACAACGCTAACGGCCATAACTTTGGGGTCAAAATATTTCAGTTATGTTCGGTCTCCAGCTCCCTCTCACATGCAAACTTTGAGTAAACTTTTTCGAAACCTTACAAATAAAGTGAGAGGTAAAATATTTTATAAAGAAGTCTCCCTGTGTCTTTCTGTGTGCGTCGTTTATTACTGCGTCTTTATCATCGTGCGTCTGTCTATTATTGTGTCGTTATGATGCTGCATGATGCTGTAGATGACTATATAACATCATTCTAAAGAAAAGTTCGTTTTCTGGTCCTGAAATATTAGAATTACACCGACAAATAAATAAGTAAACATGCCAACTAGACCGTAATATAGTAACCGAGAAGCTAAATACAGAAAAAAAAAAAAAACAGAAACCTCGAACCGAATCGAAACCCCTAGTGATAACAATTGAAACAGCACACACCCAAACACAACAGAACAAACACTAACCCAAGAAGAAAAAAATATGAAGTGATTATGAAGAGAATTATGTCTGAAAAGAAGACCACAATGCCATCTTCTAGGAACCAAACAGAAAAATACTTAAGGTAGTAAATGAAAAAAAGTCGCTAACACATATCGGAACGACATTATCACCGAATTAAACGAACTAATATAACCAGAAGAGAAATCAATCTATACAAAAAATATAGGGGTTCCCATTAACAACCTTAGCAAAACTTCAAAACCGGGATAGGAAATTAGACAGGAAACACATATAAGAAATCTACGACGACGAGCATAATTGTTAAAATAGACGAAAAACACAATACGTTGGAACACACAATTAGAACAAACGATACAACAAGAAGAGATAAATCAGAAGTAACTGGCGACAGAAGAAGACTAAAAAGATATCGAAACAGGATAAAACAATGCAAACAAAACAGAACATTCCACAAAAACGAAAGAAAATCTTACCCGCAAGTAAGGGAATCCATGAAAACATACAAACAACAGGATGGGCGAGCAGCAAAACAATCTTGGTGCAAAATATGGGAACAAAAAATCAATACAGGAAAGCCTAATGAATACATGACGTGGAAAAATTTTTGCAAGTATTCTAGGGCAATAATACACCTCGATTCACTCAGATCAACAATCAAAAAATTCGAAGTTGAAAAATGTACGATAAAGGTATGCATGGAAACTGTTTTTAAAAATTCACTTTCATTCATGACAGACTGGCTATCGAAATTAATAAATATTTGCAAGAAACATACATACCTGAATGGATGATCTAAGGAAAGGCCATCCTAAAAAAATAGGAAAAAAGAACCACCTCAATTGTAGACCCAAAACGTGCCAACCTATAATGTGGCAAGTATGAAGGACAAAAATTCGGGAGGAGATTTACAAGTTAATAAGTCGCGGATTGTTTCCCGAGGAAAAACGGATGCCACAAGGGAAACAGAAAAGCAGGAAAGCTACAATATATTGATCAATGCATATATAGATCAAGACATCTTCAAGAACTGCAAAACTAGACGAAAAAATGAACATTTACCACAAAATTGCATATTATATGATCCCGATAACACTGTCTTGGTTTTCTCGAAAGACTTCGGCGGATATCTTGTATAATTTACAAGTACCAAGTATCAAGTAACTAAGTACTTCGACCTAGCTTGAAAAAAGGTAAAAACAATGGAACATGAAGTAGACGGTGATGCCAATTTTAATCGGTGCGCTCGGTACAGTCATCAAAGGGTTGGTACAGGGACTAGAAGACTTGGAAATAAAAGGACGAGTAAAGACCATCCAAACTACAGCATTGTTGAGATCAACCAGAACGTTTAGAAGAGTCCTGGAGACTGGAGGAGACTTGCTGTCACTCAAACTACAGTGGAAGAGCATCAGCTAACGCAGGTGTGAAAAACTCTCAAATGAGAAAAATAATAACAAATCTAGTCATGCGATAGATTTCTCCTCAAAAATCACCCAACCCAGACTGCAGTGTGAAAGCTTTTGAGGCTCTTTGGGTCGAGATATTATTTTCTCTTTCAGTTTTTTGATTAATGGTATATCCAGATTTGAAGGTTATTCAATGTTATCCTTCTTGAAGAACAGCAATGGTACTAGTTACTCCATAGCTGAGCAAAGAAATGAGTTCCTACCGTTCCTATAAAGTACCTGGAATTCAGACACACTCATTTCAAGGACAAAGTCCAACACTTGAGTCTTTACGCCACTGGGATTATTCTCCAATTATTTTCGAATGAAGAAATCGGTAAATAAAAATCGGAGTTAAAGAGTAATAATAAAAATAAAACATGAAAGAAGCTAGTTTTTTTTACGCCAAGAGGAACAGAATAACAATGTGTTGAGACTGACCTTACGCCATTAGGATGAATGAAAAAGAAATCTTTATCCTATCGACAGAACAATAACTACATCGCATCTTCATCTTCGTAAGTCCAGTTCAAAATATCTTGTAAAAACCAGAATAAACGTGAATAGGTTTTCTAACAATGTGCTCGTCGGTTTTTTCAACTTTGTTCCTCATCTTCTTTGACCAACATTAAGATATTCTGCTCCTCTGTTGAATGAAGGTAGCAGAGACGAAACAGTTTTCGGTGTGTTAAAGGCAATTAACTAATCGATTGTTACCTTTAAACTAGAACCGTTTGATCTCACTTCGAATTAAGTTTCCATTATTTTTGAGAAAAGGGATCAGCACATGATCTTTTGCGCGGTTTTGGAAAATTTGAAATTTATACAGATTTTCATTTCTTGTCAAACTAGTCAACTCTTCTACATAACTAACCAAAGATGTCATTGCTGGCCCAAAACAGTAAAATGTAACAATCATATAATACACTTCCTAAAAATTTGAAGTAGGCGCAATTTCGTGGGCATAAGCAAAATATATTAGAATAATTAAATAGAAATCAGTTGAAAGAAGGCAATATATTGCAGAAGATAAAAAAAATAGAAATTTGAAAAAAAGAACAAAATATGTGAAAACTATAGCAGAAAGAAGAAATGAGAATAATGGAAAAGGAGCAAAATATGTGAAAGTAATTGGAAAGAAGCAAAATATATAGAATAATTAAAGAGAAGAAAATATGTGAAAATAATTGAAAAAAAGCAAAATGTATGAGAATAATTGAGGAGAAGCAAAAGTCATGCGAAATTTGAAAAGAAAAAGCAAGTAATATCAGCAAAAACTGAAAAAAGATTTTAAAATTATGAGAATAAATGAAAAAAGCAAAATGTATGAGAAGTTTTAAAAATAAAAACATGTCATAATAACTAATATATATATATATATATATATATATATATATATATATATATATATATAAGGATAACACAAGAGAAGTAAACTATAAGAATAATTGAAAAGAAACAAAATATATGCGAAGAAGTTTGAAAAAACAAAAGATAGTATATGTGGATAATAGGAAAGAAACTAGATATTTGAGAAACGTGAGAAATCTATAAATATGCCAATAATTGTAAGGAGGGAAAATGTATGGGAACATTTGACAAGAATCAAAAGCTATGAGAATAATTTGCAACAAATGTTATGTTTTCATAGGATTCCTTAAATCATTCTCGGAGAAAATATAAAGCACATAGAATAAAATGGGCAACATTTTTTTCTTACTTTTTGAATGTTGTCTAGATTTCTACAAATGATTTAGGGTATCTATGCACTGCTAAATCAGGAAATGACACCCGTTTCTCTCCATCAGGTCAAGTTTTTTTGCGAGGTCGATTTGAAAAAATCAGATCTTGTGACAAAATCGATTACATTTTTGTGGTATTATCAGCTAATTTTCGTCAACACATATCATCTTAAATATGCTTTTAAGAGAAAAAAATGTTTTGCCTACAACATATATTGATTACCTGATAGAAACACCGATTAATGTAAATTGAATGGTGGGCATTGATAAAGGTAAATACAGGTAAATCGCATGTTGCTTCAGCATTGTTAAAACTTCAAGGCTTGAACTTCCGTTTCTTCAAACTCCTGTAATGTTCAGCGACAGGGAGGTCTCTCTTTAGATTCCAAAATTAGTCAGCCATCATGACTGCGTCCCAGCGAACCTGATACCTGTTCTCCATCTCTTTCAGGTCCCAAGGGAATCTCTTCCCCTGCTCGTCACTCATTGAACCCAGGTTCTCAGGAAACCGGTCCATATGTGAAAATAGGTCATGCATCTTGACGCTCATGTTGCTGCCCAGGTTTCTGAAATCAGTCAGCATGTTGTTGACAAGTTCGGTGTAGTTCCTGACCTTATTGCTACCAAGAAAGTTTTTCACTACCAGAACAAATGCCTTCCACGCTTCCAATGCCACTTCGTCCATTGAGTTTTCGAACTCTGGATCTTTGATGAGCTGCCGGATCTGAGGACATCAAAGATGCCAGCTTTCAATTTCTCCATGGTCAATCCTGGAAAAGCCAGGCAAAAGTGAGTGAAGTAGTCACCATCCTTGTCCAGAGCCTTGATGAACTCCTTGATTAAGCCGAGATTGACGTCCAGCGGTGGGAAAAGTATTCTGTCACTGGTCACCAGAGTGTTGTTGATGACTTTCCTTTCATTGCAAGGCATCAATTCCTCCCTCAAGGGCCAGTCCTTCTTCGTGTAATGCTGAGCACGGTCCCTACCATCCCATATGCACAGAAAACATGGGTGTTTGGTGAAGCCAGACTGTATTCCCAACAAAAATTCACCATCTTCAGGTTAACACAAATAAACCACTTATGCTGATCATAACCAATTTTCTCCAGCACATACTTCACCGCTTCATACTTCTTCTTCAGTGTAGTCGAGTGTGTGATGGGTACAGAGGCAAACTGGTTACCGTTGTAGAGCAGAACATATTTCAGTGATCGCTTGCTGCTGTCAATGAAGTCTTTAATCTTTGGGTTCGTATTGTGGTACTGCAAGCTTGAGCAGAAGCTGAGCAAAATCTGCACAGTACACCAAGTCCTTCACTGTAGAAAAAAAAACGGAGGTATTCTCGATGCCTGTTGCGGAAGAATCTGATGTGAACACTGTCAGAGAGGAGGTTTTTACCGTCAATCTGGATGCCAACTGTTCGGCAGAGTCCTTTGACGAGCTAAGGTCGCGAACTAGATCATTCAACTCTTTTTGGGATAATGGATGTGGAGCACTTTCATGTCCCTCAACACTGGAGGCATCTTTATCACTAATGTCAGGAAGTCCTCCGAAGATATGTCCTGGAATTTCATCAAAATGAGCTATAGGACGACGTGCTGATTGAAGATCAGGATACTTGAGGCTGCCCGGTTTTTTCTGTTGATCCCAGTCATATCAACAACGCCGAAGTAGCAGTCAGCGACATGGTTTGTCGGCTCCCTCCAAACCATGGGAATTCCAAAGTTCAGACTCCTCTTGACATTGGTCCACCCACGCAAAGTCTCGGTTCATGCCTTGCACACCGTGTGTAGCACCCAAGCTTTATCCTGGTCAGCAAATTTAATACCAAAATAAGCATGGTAAGCACGCGTTTCGAAACTTGTGAAAGGTTCCCTATTAGGAACAATTGTGTATTCTCCACATATGTAGCAGAACACATCGGCCTTATTTCTGCACGATCTTCTGGCCGAAGCCATCTCATTCACCTGAAAAATAAAAATAGGTACAAATTAGTCATAAATTAGTGCCACCGCAGCCCACTGTGTTCCGTATTTGGAGCCACCAGCACGACAAGGCAAATATTCCACAACACACATGAAGCGACAACACCCCTACAGGCGCGGGTGGAGTTTCCTATACACTTCCTGGGGCGGCTGCCCCATTAACTTTAGTTTTGATCCACCAAAATTATGTTTACCGCACCAATTTTTGGAAGATATCGATGTTTTATGATATCAAACTAATCCCTTTTCGACACAATCACCGAGAACTATCGGACCTGAATATTCTGGTCATTAAAATTATCATTTCCAATCAAAACAATTATTCGACATGGCATTTTACCCTGACCAACTTCTTCTAAAATGCTCCAAACATGTGTACATGTGAACAAAAACATAAAAACGACTGGTGGCAATAACTCAAAAAACTTTACCTGATTGAGCAAAACCAATGTGATTTTTGGATTCAACGCATCGGATTCTTCCTGAATCAACTAAAAAAACGCAGACAATGAATTTATTGTTGACAGTATTATCAAATGTTATATCTAATTGTTCTTAAATAGTGAACGAGATAAACATACATCTGTATATACAAAAAAAAACAACAGGTTCTTTAGAGTCGTTTAACACCGACTCATTGGCCTAGTGGGTAGAGTGTTTACCAATGGTCCGGGAGACATGTGTTCAATGCCTGGTCGCGTCATACCAAAGACTTTAAAAATGGTACTTGATAGCTCTTTATTTTACACTCAGTAATATAAGGTATGTATCAAGGGTGAAGTGGAGCAATCCAGAAAAAGGAGTAGTGCTCTCCCCTACACCAAGATGTAGTAGCTATTGAAAAGGGGGCCTTCTGGTTTCACTCGACTACGGTCGCCAACACTTAGAGTCGTTTATAGAAGCAATCTAAATAAGGGACATACTTGCACGGAAAAAGCTGAAAACTAAGCCAAGTAAGAGTTGAGAGGAAAGTAAATGGATATGTCAATTCTCGCTGGTGAAAAAAATTTCTGCTAGTAATTAAAAACGTAAATGTGGCCTTATGCTCCAATAAGTAGCCCCCGAAAAAAAAATTGATCTAGTCGACTAAAGTTACAAAAAATATCACTCAAACGGATGATGAAAAACAAGAAGCTGGGGATTGTGGAAAAAATTTAAAAATCAATTATTACAAAAATTACAATTGATACACAAAGCGAAAAATTAGATTCTAAATACTCTTCCAAATAACAGTCAGTGAACAGAGGAGTATTCATAAGAAGAGGAGAAAAATTGAATCAAATATGGATAAGAGGCATATACAATATTTCTTACTTGAACATCCGGTTCTTATTCATCTTATTTCGTTACCATCTCTGAACTTGCCTTACGTTACTAATGAAAAAAAAAACAGATAAAATAAATTCCAAGTATATGAAAAGTGAAATATCGATTTTAGCATTCTTGATTTATTTAACAGTTTTATCATATTTTATTTTTTTCGAAGGTATCAGTTTTACCTCGATGGACGCCACGGAAATAATATGGATCCTAGCAAGAAGAAATCGATGAAAATGTACATACAAATGAGAATGAAAAAGATAAGAACCAAAAGTATTAGACACATGCAACAAGACACTCACAGGATTATATATAATTAGAAAAAAATATAAGAATTTCATTATTTATCAAATGCAGATTGATACAAAACTGATTCCGTGCACACATAAATGTGTATATATGTGTAAATAAAAAAACGTACAAACCCATATGTATATATATTTTCTTGCTATATTCATATACCATGGATGACCACTCAGTATAGAACAGGTACCTTAAACAATCGTAGTTAAATTATTGTGAAATATATATAAACATAGTACAGTGTGTAAGTAATACTTCCTGTAGCAGCCAGAAGATAGTTGGTTGGTTGGTTGGTTGGAGGTTGTTTATTTGGGTTTTATCTATATCAACCTTTGCAGGATATTTAGAGCCAAATCATGTGTATACATCAGTAATATATATATATATATATATATATATATATATATATATATATATATATATATATATATATATATGATTTGTAAAGTAATAATTTATAGATAATTTTTTTTTAAAATCAGCTTGCACACAGTTAAATAGTTTCAAGCATTGCTATCTAACACAAACAATTTTGGTCCGTATCTGTCATTTGTTTGCACACAGATTATTAGTAAAGGCGTTCTATTCAACTTATTGATGAGGCCATGTCACATACAGAAACGGTGGATTTGTGTGGTCCAGGGAGTAATGACAATGAAGGGGCACTCAACATTTCTCAAAGATTTAGGACGGGAAGCTCAAAAGATACAAAAATTCTAAGTTCCAGACTTTAGAGACATGAGTGTCATACTAATGGCACCTCATCGTCGATATTTTTTCTTTTCTTTTTTACCAGGAAAGCAAACAATGTTTGATTGTTATCTATTGTCTCCCAAACTTGTTTCAATAAAAAAAACATCTTGTTGACAACGGGTTTTCTCTATCATTTGAGTTGCTAGACAATCTAGCCACTCATATTACCTGACCGTCAGAAGAAGATCTGGCTGAATTGTTTCAACCCCACTTCGGGGATCTTTCAAACGCAGCGTAGGCACAGACAGGATTGATAAACGAACTATCCGAAAATGTGATACTATACAATTACAAATCTAGTTTAGCATAAGTACAAAGTTTAGATGTCAAAATAGTTCTATTTTAAACAATTCAGCTTATCATATATACGTAGTTTAAATGCAAAAACAGTCTCATCTCAACCAACACAGTTTATATCTATTTGACCTATAGATAGGACCCTATAATGTGCTACCATTATGGCTACAGTTGACTTGGGAGGGATAGGAATGAAGGGGTTATGAGCATTCCCCAAAGCTCTAGTATTATCTTAACCTAAGCATAAGATTTTTTAGAGTCATAAGAGGACACTAGTTGGAGGGGATCATAAATCCGCTGCAGGGAAGCAAACAGTGCAAAAGGTAGGTGTGTGTAAATGCTGCTTTTTTTCAAGGTGCCAATTGTTAAAAAAACTTGTCACTCAGAATAATTTATTTAGACGTTCTCTATTTATTTGTCAAGACAATTTTTTGTCTTTGTGCTTCGCAAGATTATCTCATATATCTTAGCCAATACCAAGTGTACTGACTGTATTGTGATATCTATGAAGCTCTTCTTACTTTCGGTAATAAATCAAAATCCAGCCCAATGTACCATATATATATATATATATATATATATATATATATATATATATATATATATATATATATATATATATATATATATATATATATATATATATATATATATATGCTCTGTCGGCATAATGGTTAGAGTGTTAGTCAATGGTTTGGAAAACCAGGATTAAATCTCAGGTCGCTTCAAACCAAAATTTCTAAAAAATGGTATTTCTTGCCTTCTTGCATGTTATGGTAGGGCTCAAGAGTAAGTGGGGTAATCCAGGAAAAGAATGTGCGTCCTCCCCTGCATCTTGTTGTTGTAGCTATCAAAAAAAGGAGTCTTCAGGTTGCCATTGACCACAGTAAGTTAACTTATTTATGTATATATGCGCCGCAGATTGGTTAGGGGTATATTATTGGCCTGACGTAAGAGTATACGGGTTTCGATACCGGCTTGAAGCGTCTCGGATGTTTAGCTACTCTGAAGAGTTATGATACAACGAAACAGTCTGTTTGTCAATATATATATATATATATATATATATATATATATATATATACAAAGAATTCGATCTCAGAATCGGTGGCATGCATAAGTAGATTTTTGTTTCAGTAGTGTGAGGGCATTAATGGTTAATATTTGTCTAATGGACACATAAGTGAGAAAGTGACGGTCATGAATAAATATAATTGAGGATTACGGAATGAGTTGAACAAAAGAAATGATATGTCTTAATAGAAAAATAATTGAAGATAAAGAAATTAATTTAAATAATCCATAGATATAAACTAGGCATCATAGTTTGTAACAAGGCCAAAATTTGGGGTCAGCCAATGAAAACTGAACGTACTAATAATGGACAACTAGTTTAGATCATTAACGGTCAGACTACAACACACACAAAATAATAAATACTATAAAAGCATTTAAATCGTACCTTCACCATAACGAACATGAATATCTCTGACTATCATTACCATTATGCAGGTTTTTATTATCATTTTATTAATATTAGAATATAATGAAGCCGGAAAGATTGTATGAAGAACATGAGTATAAATATAATATATAAAAAATATGAATGTAACGAAGAGAAAAAAAAAGCCTTTGTTTTTAAATCGACATCTTTTGCTTTTCAAAATAATGAATGCCATCTGATTTATCTTCTGGTACACTTTGTTCGTTTGGTACTGAAATATTTTTTATTCCAAAACCTGTACGCAAACAAGGCTAGAATTACAAAAATAGTTCAAATAGCACAGTGAAAGGTAAAAAAATTTAAAAAAAGGGAAGAAAATCACTTGCTGCATGGTAATATCTGGCACGCATCGATCCTAGATTCTATGTTGATTGGAAAGCCAAGTTTCTACTATATAATCAACGGCGATTTTGGTTCGTTTACCTATTGTATTACACATACATTTACCCAACGTAGATAGGGAAAAAAGCAGTGTCGGTTTGATGAGGAACGATATATTTCTATAAAGGAAAAGTTTCTAAAAACAAAAATAAAAATCCATGATTTAAATTTTCTTTTCTTCTCTTTTTTAACATGTTCCTTTTCTTTCTTTCTTTCTTTCTTTCTTTTTCTGTCTGAATTTTTGTAAGTTCCACACAGAAACTACCTGCTAGATACTAATGATTTTACCTAAAATGCCTTAAATACGAGTACAGGAATCCACCTATATTAATATCCGAGATTCATTGCTTAAAATGTGGCCATTTTATATAATTAACCACGGGCCTGCACTTTTGTTGTTTGAATTTAAATCTACTGTGCATCAAACTAAAGTCGATTGGATATTTAACGTAAGGAATGCAGTGCCATGACATAAATCTCTCTTCCAGTAATTTTGAAACAGTATCCTATACTGAATAGCATTCACCCAGGAAACTACAATACGGCGAATTTAGAATGTCTGTGTGTCAGTTGAGGACTGTTCAGCGCATTCGAAAAGAGTCAGCTGAGTCCAATGGTAATTACTGATGCACGGCAGTTGGGAAACCTCCATATAGTCGTTCTGTCAAGAAAAGAATTGCCCGATTTATGGGTGTTATTGTGGCCATGATTGACAAAAATCACAGCAAGGCAATCCGGTCCATAGAAAGGAAAATAGGAGTGAGTGACTTTCTTATCAGGCTGAATGTTTATGAAAACATTTGGTATGTATCATACAAGACGAGAATAGGTCAATGTTTATACCAGACCATGAAGGACAAAAGTAAAGACGGCGCAGCAAATGTGTTTCAACAAACTCAATCACCTCCTCCAAAAGAACATAGTTTTTGTGTTTTTTTTCATTTTAAGAAAAAATCTCCCAGGGTAAGATACAGACCGCATAGAAATTCTGTTGGTTTACTCTGTCCCCGAAAGATGTAACGATACTGATAAAAATCAAACATCAAGATTACATCACGGTGTTCAGAGTGGTCACTAGATATGGTGATGCTATGCCTCCATTCATTTTAATATATAACCTCACAGTCAACAGGGATAGCTGCATCAAGTGTTTGAAGGAGGTTGTGTTGCCCTGAAAAGAAGGAAAATGGCTACTGGAGGGTCCTATATCTAACAACAGGACTCATACCACACAAGAAAGAGAACCCACACTCGGTTGTGAGAAAGTTTTGGCGACCATATCACTCCTTACGTTTTGTTATATAATAGCCGAGGGATTTCGGTTCATCCCTTTGAGTTTAGTTAGGCTGAGAACCTTTCGGCTCACCACATGGGTTAGTTAGGTGCAACATTGAGGCAGGAGTTAACGCGGGCGCGCGCAGGCGGATTGAGGTGTCACTTAGATGTCATAATAGTCCTAAACGAAACGGGGTGACGGGGTGCGGGTGCGTCACGCACCGGAAGCGCGCGGAGGTTTGTGTAAGAATTTGAAGAAAGAGAGAGTTGAGAATTAGACGCCAAACGAGAAGAATCGACTTTTGGAGCAAGCCGATGCGAGGCGAACTTGCGCCCTATGCGGGCCGCACGAGACGGGGGCCAAATGAATAAGAGGGCATAGAAGATTGTGTCTCTTCTCCTTACGTCGAAACCTTTAACTCAAAGTTAATAAAAAGGTTTCGTACCTAAACAAGAAGTCGTTACGTGTTTTCGAATTCCGAGATTCCTATGTTCAATCGTTATGAACATTCGATGTCCATTTCACCCATTTCGCACATGGCCATATTCGTGTATCTGACTAGGCAACAGTTTGACCGTCTAACTACCGAGATAATTATGTGTGGTGCGCGTTTGAGTGAGAGATTAACAAAACTCCGTGCCACAGAAAAGAGGAAATGAAAGCAAGGATAACGGAAGCATTTACCTATTTAAACAAGGAAAGTGTCAAACTGTCTTGCAGGAGATTCCCAAATCGTCTGGAGGCCGAGGTTGAAGCAAATTAAAATTTCATTAAATGAATTTAATCAATACTTTTTCTAGATATTTTCATATATTTTGGTAAGTATATCAGATAAAGTAAGACGACATGGTTATTTTCAGTTTTGCGTAATTTTGACGACAATTTACCAAAAGCTTACTTTAATATGTAAAAAATTGACAACCAATCAGAAAATGAGAAAACTAAACAACTGTTTGCTTTAAGACATGCATATATATGCCTACGGAAGTTTAATCCAAGGTTCAAGTATTAGGTATACAAATGAGGATAAAAATCACTGACAATCCATGAGAATTTCCATACGGAATCTCTATGGTGAAACATTCTTAGATATAATAGCAACTTTTTACATTTCATAAGAAAGAAGGTGTTTTTTTTTCATCTGTAAAAACAGTTAATTTTTTGGATAAGTGGTCAAAAATGTAGATATTATATCAGTAAATAAGTTTATTCGAAAAGGTCATGTTAAAAACTGTTCAACTGTAAACAGCATTTCTATTAACAAATTCTTCGACAAAATTCACTGTATTAGTTGAATTGCAGTCGTTCATAAAGCATTTCACCTGTTTTTAAAACTTTTCTACTGCTTTCTCATTTTATAGTTCAAATCATCATAAATAAATGTAAAAAATCTGTCAGAAAACCCCTGAAAGATTCTTTAAATGTAACAAAAATTCTATTTTGTTAATTGATAGAAAATTAAAATTTATATATTGGTTTCGTTTGGATTAGTTATAGGGCACCTCAAACATTGCAGGTTATTAATTCCAAATCCATTTTATACACATAAATGGTTCTATTTCAAACAATTTAATTAGGTAAAAGTATAGTTTTCTTGACACAGTTAAATGTGAAAATATTTCTTAATTCAAACAATTAGGTTTAGCATTAGTACAGTTTCACTGTCAACAACAGTTCTATTTCAAATGATTCAGTTTAGAATAAGTTCAGTTTCAATGTAAAAAGCTTGACTGTTTCAAAAAAATTCACTTCAGCATATAAAACAGTTCCATTTCAAACAATTCAATTTAGCATAAGTAAACAGTTTAGTTCTATTTAACTCGCAGTAGTACCTGATAGGGTACTACTACTCAAGGATCCTGGAGCGATAGCAATGAAGGGGCTCTTTGCATTCCCCAAAGGTCCAGCATTGTTGGAACCTCAGCATCAGATTGTTTAGTGTCATATCTTAGACACTCTTTAGGGGTATTACACCCTCTGAAGAGAAGCAGTCGGTGTATTTTACAGCCCCAGCCGGTTGGGCAAATGTTTGTTTAGATTGATTTAGTTAGGTTTTATGGCATATCGACTACTGTCTGTTATTTAATGCCGAATCCTGTTCATATATATGTATATATATAATTTGTAAACACATTTTGAAGATGGCATTCTTAAACGAGACTAAGCTCTTTTTGACATACATTTAAATGGTTGAAGTATTGCAATACAAGTAAATAAAATTGGTGACCTTAGCCGAGGGTGACACGAAGACTCCTTTTTCAATACCTACAACACAAAACTGTAAAGAAGGGCGCTACTCAATTCCCTGCTCCACTTTACCCTCGATCTTTACCTTATAGTGCTGAGTGCTAAGCAAGGTGGCATCAAGTACCATATTTTTCAGTCTTTGGTATGACTCGACTTGGAATTGAACCCCGGTCTCCTGGACCATTGGCAAACACTCTACCCATTAAACCAATAGAAAACTCGCAATTCAACCCCAGTCATTGTTTAGCACACAGTTTCTTCCATTTCACACACAGATTGGGTGCTACCACTTTTGCTGAAAGTGAACCTGGGAGCAATGGCAATGAAGAGATACTCTGCCTTCCCAAATCTTTAAAGCTCGAGCCTCGTCATCAGATTGTTCAGAGCAATATCCAGAACAATCGTTGAGGGAGTCTTACCTCTCTGCAAAGACGAAACCAATGTATTCTATAGCCCCAATTTATCCAATTCAATAATTCTTTAGATGTGACACTGGTTAAGTTTTTTTGTCTTACGATAAGAGCTAGACCTGAGACTTCGCAGTGAATAACAACATAAAATACTCGAAAGAATGCTGATGGTGTGATATGACTTATTGTCATTTGTATTCAATGACATTCAATCTTCCTGGGTTATTTAATGCCAAATCCATCCTTCTAGAACGACAGGAGTGGTACTATTTAACCCATAGATAGGCGGATAAGGGTATTCATACCTTTCCCGTGAGTATTTTTCCGAAAGGGCATGTAATAAAGCAACTGGAGTTCGATCTCGATAAATAAGATTCCTCAGTCCAGTGCTTTAACCGTTACACCACCAGGACACCCCCTTGACGAGACCATTAGTCTAATAAATAATGGGCTGGGAAACCAGGGTTAAATCTCAGGTCACACCATAACAAAAACTCAGAAAATGGTACTTTATGCCACCTTGCTTAACACTCAGCATTATAAGGTACGGATCAAGGGTAAAGTAGAACAATCCAAGGACTGGAGTAGCGCTCTCTTCTACACCTCTTTATAGTAGCTATTGAAGAGGGAGCATTCGGTTGGCCCTCGACGACGGTCACTGAATTTAATTACTATTGTTTGTTGATCCTCAGTATCAGTCATTGGATGCTACTGGAGGTAAATTCAATGTAATGATTTTAACAATAGGAATTTCTTTTCTCACACGGATTTCTAGTATAAGACAACTTCTATTTATCATTTATACTAAATGTTCCTATATCTGTAAGAGACTGTTCTTGTTCTACGTTGTTAGAATCACCTTATTATCTGCTAGTATTATTAATAAAAATAAGAGCATTGAAATCTTCATGTTTACATCTGCTAATATTTGAATATGAATTTTTTCCAAGTCCGTTTATTCATCTCGATATTTTACTTTTTCAAACTTAGCGTTATACATTACAAATCTCATTCTGTCAACTTTCATGGGCACACAATATATTCTCTTTAATAGACTTGCCTAAAAACATCGGAATCATTACAAACCATTTTTTCCTTCTTTTTGTTTCTTTGAATAAAAGTCACTGATGATATCTGCAAACAAACTAGTATGTTCCCAATTATGAAGCGTTTCGAAAATAATCTGCCTACGGCTATAAAATCTGTTATAACCCCAATCATTCTGTCCTTTCCCACCCACTTATATTGCGTAAGATACATAGAAGTAGCTATAATGAGCCGAATATATATATATATATATATATATATATATATATATATATATATATATGGGTGTCATATATAATTTCAGTATGCAAGATTGTCCATTAATGAAACCTTATATCTATCTATCTATCTATCTATCTATCTATCTATGTCTGTCTTTCTGTTTTTCTGTCTCTCCGTGTGTTTTTCTCTCGCTTTCTGTACATATATATGTATATGTGTGCGTTTATGTTTGTGTGTACGTGTGATAATTCCAATAAATAAATGTGTGTATTAATTTTGCAGTATATACCTTCACATACATACACACACACAAACGCGTGTGCACACACACAGATACATGTATACGCATTTTCTGCTCATACATAGACATACTTTCAAAAATATGTGGTCCCCTTGTACACTACCCACAGGTAAATAATTTGCTGAAATATTCTGCATTCCCCACATGTATACATTTACGTCTGGTCCTGCAATAGCCACATGTATTTTTTTCCATATGTGTGATGTCTGGAATTCTGTTTAGCAATATAGTTGGTTTAACGTAACTTCATTTGTCTTTTATCAATCTTATTTTCTTCATTTATAAGAGAACAAATAATCAATTAAAAAATCATGTTAATCATTTGTAATTTTACAAACTATTCTTACTCTTCACGATTATTTGCACGTGCAAAAACTGGAGGTGGACTTCACACAATTAACCAAATCATGATATTTGAAACATATTCATGTAATATAAGATAACGTAAATGTGTTTATTTTTTTAAAAGGCTAACGCAGAAACAAATAACACCTTGTCGTCTCCAGTTAGTTCATAAATATACTTAAACATATAATTGGCTTGTATTTGCTTTTAGTTTTTTTCTTGCTTTTTTTTTTTACTGGTTTCTCTTTTTATCCTTCATTTACTTATTCTATCCTTTCTTTCTTTCGTTGATTTATCTACGGTTGTTTAAATAATATTCTTTTTAGCTTAAACCACAAATCACGAATTCGGCTAAGGTAAATATGAGAATACAATTGTCATTTAAACTTGATTATAGTAATATATTCTGGAGACAAACGGTGTAAATCTGTAAATGCCTGTATGTATGTATGTATGTATGTATAGATATATGTAAATATGTATGTTGGAAGAAATGAGTTGAATCTGATAGAATATACATAGAAATGGTAAAATGGAAGAAAATATATATTTGATCGTTTATTTATTTGCCAACGCGTTTCGACTTCAATCTTTTTTGAATGCAAAAATGTTTTATCGAAATTATTTTAGAATTAGATATGATTATGATAGTTAAATTTTGATTCAATTAGAAGTCTTACACAGGGCTTGTAGATCTTCCTAAGTGAATAAAAAACGGATTCATACTATTTGATATGTCCAAATTGCGTCTTGTTATGTGATGAATTTTTAAAAAAATTAAATGGCGTTTTGAGGTTTGAGAAACGAATTTGTGACGGTATATATGGCTTTAAATGTTTAGAGACAGGGGAGATAATCTATAGTGTGTATTTCGAATTCTTTTAATATAATTTTTCCAAGAGATGGTGAAATTTTGAAAAAAAATTGTCGTTTTACTATTGTGTTGTGTTGTGCTACGGAATATGCTTCAATTATTCTTCTTTTATTTTTGTCATGAATGAAGGCAAATATGGCAGGATTTTGAAAGTCAAAAGTGTGCTTTGTTAAACTGTTATTAAAAACTAAAGAGTTTGTTATACTACCATTTTTAAAGTCTTTTTTTATATTGGTAGATTATTTGGTTTAAATTTCTGCTTGTTTCTTCTGTGTAAAATTTATTGCAATTTTGGCAGCGGTGTTTATTAACCCCTGCTTTGGATAGGGAATCTGTGTTTTTGGAGTTGTTCTTTACTACATTTTTTATTGTTTTTGTTGAACGGGTAGTGGTTTTTTATGCGTAAGTGATTTAAGTTTTTTCAATTAAAGTACTAGTTAGATCTTTGGGGTAAAATTATGTGTCTCCTAACAGTGTTGATATTTGAGTAAGGTTCATTTTTATTCATATTGTGGGATGTATGTATAGCTATGTTTAGCTATGTATCTACCTATAAATCCATCTATCGAGTTATTGATACTGAACAAAATGCTTACAGAAAGGTAAACAAATAGATAGATACGGGCTTTAAAATATTCAGTAAATAGTTTAATTAAAAAAAGGACGTATTTTTAAACTTTAAAATTCAATTTTTTTTTTTTTTTGAATTAGAAAAATCATTTAAAATATTACCTTGTACTGAAAGATATATTTATTTGATGAAAAGGCTGCACTGCATTGTCCACAAGAAATTTTCAAAAATATAATATTTTAAAACTCAGTGATTTATATCAGTTTACACAAGTACATAACTATTAAGTATAAATCCGCACACACACAAACACAGACACACAGACCCAGACATAGAGACACAGACACACAGAGACACACAGACGCATACACGTGGGCGCACACCAATATATATATATATATGTATATATATATATATATATATATATATATATATATATATATATATATATATATATATATATATAAAGACAAAAGGAAAAAAATCGCTTCTTGGTATAATTTTAAATTTATTTTCGCTCATATTAGTTCTTATAAGTTTAACTTTTACGGTTTTTTATGTTGCAGTGAGCGCTCATATTGGATACTTTTACTCCTTGTAATTCCTTTTTTGACAATATATATATATATATATATATATATATATATATATATATATATATGTGTGTGTGTGTGTGTGTGTGTGTGTGTGTGTGTGTGTGTGTGTGTGTGTGTGTGTGCTATACAGAGAAAGAGAAAAAGAGGGGAATGGGAATAGACTATTATTGATTTTAACTGTCGTAGATAGATAGATATATAGATAGATACAATAACAGATGTATCAATTAAAACATACGTATATAGTAATGCCTAATTTTAGCGTTTGTCTTAAAAGAACAGCCTACTGTTGAATTTAAACCAAATAATCTAATTATTTTAAATGAGTTCAAGTGAAGATTACCAATTCCAATTCAAAATCTGCAAAGAACTAAATAAGTTTTAAAAAGTAGCATTTTTTTTTTCTACTGGTATATTCTAATGTCTCAATTTATTTCCTATCTTTATGATATCTTTCTTAAGCAAAGAATTTAGACATAATAACGAAAGTAAAAAAAAAAAGAAAGAAAAATTGTTTCGTGATTAGTTTTGTCGAGAAAAATGTTCAATGCATGCAGAAAATGCCCATTTCTTTTTCATATATCTAGTACCATACAAAAGTCAATCCATCTGTATGCGATTATATCAGAAAATGGATAACAAAAGAGAAGCAGTCCTGATGACAGTAAGTGAAAACTTCAAGTCTTCATATTATGATGAGTTTAAAATAACTGAGTTGTCTTGTTTACTGAGTACTAATTCAGTCCGATTTAATTAGATAATTTCATGAAAGTAAACTTCAAGACTTAATGTGCATATCAAATCATATGCACCTGTGAAGAAAGAAAGAAAGAAAGAAAGAAAGAAAGAAAGAACTACTTCACTAATTCCGTAAGAAAATATTTCATGTCCTCTGTGAAAGAAAGAAAGAAAGAAAGAAAGAAAGAAAGAAAGAAAGAAAGAAAGAATACTATATTTCACAGACTCTGAAAACAAAACGCAGAATCACATATGAAGCAGTAAAAGAAAACCATATTTAAAGAAAACTAGGTAGAAAAGAAAAGAGAAAAAAACAAAAATGTAATCAAACAAACAAAATGACAATCAAACAAACAAAAAGGCAATCAAACAAACATGAATTATGATATATAAAGTAAATAATTAAAGATAGGGTTAATAATAGATAGTAGGAAAATGTCTGCCTTTTTTTTTTTTAGATAAGATGGATAATGATAGAAGGTACACAAGAAGGAAAGAAATAGAAGAATAATGAAAATGAAAAAGAATATAAAATTCTTATAATAAAGGAACGAATGAAGTAAAAATTATTTCAAACAACTGAATTACGAGAAACAATCGGAAGATATTGATATCAAATCCAAATGAAAAGACTAAATAATTTAGATTTGTAAAGAAACAAGCACCGCACTTGGCGATGTCCGGTCTCTTATCTCAATTTAAAACTGAATAATAGAAAGATGAATTTCACGAAATCGTTACAAAAGTTTGTATTATTATAAAAAAGAGAAAAAGTTTAATGAATAATATACATAAAAACAAATATGAACATAGTGAAAAACTACGCATACAAAACTGGCATAAATTATTGGAGGAGAATCTATAAAATGGAAATAGTAATTTTACTAAGCTTTTTTTGCTTAGATGTGGCCAAGGCTAAGTGAATGGAGCACCCAGTGAGACTCGACTATTGTAGCTTTGTTAGTCAAGCTTGCTAAACATTACACTACCTGAGGCGCCCTGAAACATGGAAAATATATAGTCCAGATAAAACGAATGAAGAAAGAAAAAAAGAAAGAAAGAATGTTTCTGAATTACATTATATGCAGCTAAAAACTAAGATAATAGAAGGTAAAAATTCCAAGAAGAAATTGATGTTTTGAAATGCTGCTACTCACAAACGAAAGAACAAAACAGAAAAGGATTATAAAAATTAAAACAACAATTCGACAAAGATAGTCTGATAAAAATTACTGGCCAAATCTACGACAACAACAGCAATAAAAACAACAACAGCAATAAAAACAACAACAGCAATAAAAACAACAACAATACTTATAATAATAAGTAAATTTGGCAACAATAATCAAAAGTGATCCGAAAGGTTTCTTTTCAAAAACTATTACACCTAGGTGTATGGGTGAGCATAAATCCTTTCTCTGGACTGCTCCACTTTACCTTTGATACGTACTTTATAGTGCTGAGTGTAAAGCACGGAGATATCCAGTACCGTTTTTTGCGTCTTTGGATGACTCGACCTGGGAATGAAGCATAAGCTCCTGGGCCATTGGCTAACACTCAATAATAACAATTTTAATAATAATTAGACAATGATGGCGTGAGAAACTTTCAAATGATAATTATGATAGAGAATGTGCTCGGACTTTGTTAGACAATTAAGAAAGCAGCGATTCGTGAGAGTGATAGTGACAATGATTATAGTTTACACACTTGGAACGGTCACTATAGGCTTTAAAAAGGTGCTGGAAAATTGTAAATCGGAAGATCAACCGGAACCATCCAAACAACAGAATACTGAACTGGGCCCTGGAGACCTGAGGAGACTGTTTGTTGACAGACAATCAGTAAGCACTTACGCAAATAAACGTAAAAAACGTAAAAAAAAAAAATGCAAACAATATTATAATAATATTGGTTCAAGACATTTACAACAACACATAACAGCTGAGCACTCAAAATAAACTGAGAGCTAGACAAGACGCAAAAATCTAGCGATGACTTAGATTAATTGAAAAAGGCAAATGATATGGACCCGCAAAGCTGGATAATAAACTGTCAGAAAATGTACAAAATATCAAATTAAGTCAAAATTTATCGAGAAAACCATGGAAATCTGGAGATTGGAATTAACAGTAAGCAGGAAAAGCTTTGCTGAAACAAAGATCGAAAGAAGTATATTCCAAGAAGATGCACTATCACCATAATTATTTATGAATGCAATGATGCCACTCAACCACAAACTCGGAAAATGCACTGCCAGATACAAATATTTTAAATCGCAGAAAAAAATCGCTCACCTAATTTATATGGACGGCATCAAGCTGTTTGCCAAAAAATGAAAAAGAAATGGGGAATGCTTGTAATGGAAAGCAGCAAACGACTCCGTACTGAAAGAAAAGAACTACCAAATCAAGACAAAATTAGAACGCTCGGAGAATAGGAAATCTACAAATACTTGATGATATTGGAAGTTGATACCATGAAACAAAAGAAGATAAAATTTTAAAAAATAAAGAAAGTATATTTTAGGAGAACTAGAAAGCTACTTGAGACAATAATATATTGCATAAACCTTATCAAAGGATTAAATACATGGGCTGTGGCCTTGGTAAGATATTCGTGACCATTTTTGAAGTTGACCAGAGAATAACTTAAAAAAGAAACCGCAGAACAACAAAATTAATGACCATACATAACACATACTGCATTACATCCTAGATATGACCATGACAGATTATATGTCAAAAAAAGTAGGAGGATGAGGACTTACTTGCATTGAAGACAGTGTTGACGCATCAATAAAATGACTTGAAGACTCCATACAACAGCGTGGAAGAAGACTGATTACAGCCACCAGAAACAATACTGACAACATGAGAACCAACAGAACGACAATAGGCAGAAAACAAAAATGGAAAGAAAAACAATTCTATGGACGTTATAAGCAACTCATAAGCAACATCTCACACGAGAAAAAAATGGACGTGAGAGATGAAACGATCACATACATAATAAGCGAAAGCAGCAAATTAGCTCATAAAGAGAACAAGAATAGTTACAACTTGGTGGGCAAAGTGATTTACTTGGAATTGGGCAAAAAAATTACATTTGACCATTCAAACAAATGGTATGTGCACAACCCAACATATATCCTGGAGAATGACACACTGAAACTCTTCTGTGATTTTAACATACAAACGGAACACTTAATCTCAGTCAGACGACAAGACTTTATGATAATCAACTAGACAAAAAAGTGAAAGAAAAAGAGAGAACTTACAAATTTGTGGACTTTGATCTCTCGGCTGATCTTGGAATAAAATTGAAAGAAAATTAAAAGAAGGATAAATACCTTGACCTTGATAGGGAATTGAATAAACTGTGGAACATGAAGGTGACCTATATACCAATTGTAATTGGTGATCTTGTCAGTCAGGAAAGGACTAATAAAGGGACTGAAGGGCTTGGAAATAAGAGGACGAGTGGAGACTATCTAAACTACTGCATTATTGAGATCGGTCAGAATAGGAGATGAGTCCTGGAGACTCGAGCAGACTTGTTGTCACTCAAACTCCACTGAAAGGCTATCAGCTTAAAGTAGTGTGAAACGTGCCTATAATAATAATAATACTATATGTAGTATATATTGGCCAAAAATACTCTCAAGAAGAAGAAAAAGTAAAAGAATCGGCAAAGACATATCAGCACTCGGAGGCAAGAGAAGCAAAGCAATTTTGGAGAAAAAACATGGGAACAAAGAGAACATGGATAAACATGGAAAAAGAGTTACAAAATCTCGAAGACCCGAAGGCAAAAATAACTCGAGTCAGAGCAAAAATCAAAGAAATATGAAAATGGAAATATACTCTCCATGATGGTATACACGGATTCTGGTTTAAAAAATGCAACTTCGGTCTCCAACGGACTGGCTATTAAAATGAATAGACGGGGAGAAGAAGCAGATATACCCGTATGTATGACCAAAAGAAAGACCACCCTGATTTAGAAATCATAACGGGCTAACATACGATGTGGAAATACTAACTGCATAAATTAAAGAGGAAACTTAGAACTCATTAATAAGCAGCCGACTGTTCCCTGAAGAACTGAAAGGATGCCCCAAAGGAACCTGAGGAACAGGAGGGCTATTTTTCAACACAACATTAAGGACCGAAAGGCACGACATAAAAATAATGCTATGGAGTGGATTGACTACAAAAAAAAATGCATCTCTGCAAAGCGATAAGACATTCTCTACTAACGAATTTTCTGGATATGACAGTAATCAATCTGATAGCCAGGTTCCAGAATTCCTGGAGCTTTAGGGAATACTGGGTATCTTCTAATTGTCATCACTCGAAGGTCCACTCAGGTACGAAGTGGTAACACGTGATTGGGTCTTATCTATGGGTCAAAAAGAACTAAAATATGTACTTACGCTAAACTGAACTGCTTGAAATATAACTGTTTTGAATGTAAACTGCGTACTTATGCTAAACTATTTTTTTGTAATAGAACTTTTTTTTCACATTAAAACTGTATTACGCTAAACTGAATTGTTTGAAATAGAACTGTTTTGACATTTAATTGTATGTAATCAAAATCTATAATCGTGCTAAACTGAATTGGTTGAATTAGACTTGTTTGACCAAACTGATAGCAATATATAGAAATGTTTTGACAATTAAGCTGTGTATTCATGCTAAACTGAATTGTTTTCAATAGAACTGTTTATTTGTATAAAAATGGAATTTGTATTGAATAGCCTATAAAAGTTGATAAGCCATAAAACCCACATAACAAACTAACTGGGCTATAAACCGACCACTAAATCCCGGTTAAAAGACCAAACCTAATTCAAATGTTAAAATATGGTGAGAGAACTTGCCGTCTAATGGATTTGGCGACCCCAGTTGACCATTGATAAAATAAATAAATAAAAGAAAGCAAAAAGATAAACAAATTCTTGCACCTTGCAAGAGAACAAAAAAGTTGCGTACTATGAAGCTGACGTTAATACCTGTTGTAACAGGCGCACTTTGAACGGCACCAAAAGTCTTGGATTAAAGAATAAAGGAATTAGAACTCAGAGAAATAAAGAAACTATCCTAACTAAAACTTTGTTAAGAGCAACCAGAACACTAAGAAGTTTCCTGGAGACATACTGAGACTTGTTGTCACTTATACTCCTGTTAATCTCCACTGGCTTACGGTGTTGTGAATAACCCACAAGGGGTGAAATAATATTATATCCTGAATTGTGAAAAATGGTATAGCATCCAAGCAGAACCAATATCATAAGCAAGTATTCTCTGCGACGATGCAATCCAAATTCATGGGAAAATAAACGCAAATAGGCCTGATATAGTGGCTAATGATTATACTGGAAAAGCATGCCTTGATATTTTTGTGCAAACATATATCAGTCAAAGAATATCGTAGTGTGGGTAAATACAAAACCAGGAAATAAAAATTACCAAAGTGTGGTTCTACAAATCTACCACAGTGCCATTAATAACAGGGGTCCTTGGTATGATCAAGAAAGGTACAGATAAAAACATACTTAAAAATTACCTGGCAGTCCCAGCCAATATGGAATACAAAAATTGTACTTTAGGCAACTGCTCTTACTCTTAGACGAATATCATGTAGTGTGACTGAAAAATATCACCACCCACAAAAAAAAAGCAAAATTCATTGAATACATATAATTACTAACTACCCTCAACCAAGACCCGGTGAACGATGGTAAGAAACAGAAACTTATGCTGAAACTTACTACTACTACTACTACTACTACTACGAATAATAATAATAATAATGGAAAAAATTATCAAAATACAGGAAAATAGAACAACAAATATAGCATTTAACGCAAACAATGCTATGACGTATTCAATAACGATACGTTGAATTAATAGTGGTATTAGTAGCGTATAATAATAATAATTATTATTATAATTATTATTATTATTGTTATTATTATTATTTTTATTATTATTGTAGAAGTTACAAAATCTGAAAACTCTACAACTGCACCACCAACACCATATCCTGTCTGTATTGGGATAAGAGAAAAATGAATTTCTTTACTGGATAATATCGATAAAGAGGATAAAAGAGTTATTGGTGTGTTCAATAATGATCGCAACGTTCATGATTATAGTGATGGACATGGTGATGTTTTTTGCGATGGTGATTGTCTTTTGCCGCTCTTTTGTGAATGCTGAATTGCTGCAGGACATAAGCGACACTATTCTCTTTAGAGAAAAGCTGAATTATCTTATTATTAGCGTCTTTTGTCTGAGTTTACAATTGCGGAAATGTGTCAAAAGAAAGAGTTGCTTCGTAAAAAGAAAAGAATGAAACAGAAGTCAGGATACAATAAAGCAACAAAAACAAAACATGAAAAGTGCATTAAAAAAAGGGTAAAGAAGACTGAAAGCACCCGACAGCAGGAAATGAAAGGACAGAGAAATCTTAGAAAATGATATAAATAGAAAGAAAGAAAGAAAGAAAGAAAGAAAAACAAAAACGAAAAATAGATTAAGAAAGAAAGAAAGAAAGAAAGAAAGAAAGACAAGACAAGACAAGACAAGACAGAAAGAAATATATATAAACAAGGAAAAGTACCAGATGGAAAAAAATTAATAAACAAACAAAGCAACCAAAACCAAGTGAATCAAAGCATGAAATAAAAATCAAGGCATTTGTGAAAGAAAGAAAGAAAGAAAACTAAATAAACAAGGAAGAAAAGCATCAGACAGAAAAAAGAAATAACAAAAATTAAATGAACAAAAAACATTTGAATGAAAGCATGAAATAAAAATAGAAGAAACAAACAAACAAACAAACTAAACGAAACGAAATGAAATGAAGCCAAATGAAAATAAACAGAAGAAATATTCTTTCGAAAGATAAGAATAAGCCAAAGAAAACGATAGGAATGAGAATGGAAATAAAAAGGAGGAACTGTCAAGGTGTGGTATGACGGATTAAGAAACAGATTCGATGCACTACAGAAGATATCATAAACACTTACTCCGAATGACGAATATGAGAACTTCCTAAATGCTCACATGGAAGCGGCAATAGAATGCATACCAACCAAATTAAGAACAAAACATCGAATTCCGAGGAGATATTAGCAGTTAAGAAAAAACGTGACAACGCCAAAACGACATCCCTATGTAAAAAAAGGAACCCAACTAATGCCAACTCACAGAAAATTTTGAAGGCACACACCGAACTATATGACGCTTACCTTAAAAAACAAACAGAATATATTCAAGACCGGATGAATAAGATAAGAATCTCGGTAGAAGATAGACAATCTCGAACAGTGTAGCAGACTGTAAATTAAGAGAGTAAAAAGAAGGTCACCTTGAGAGTTAAACTAAAAGCTGCCAGTCAAGAAGAACCAATACACTTGTGGAAAGATCATTTCAAGAATCTTTTTGGAAATTCCTCTAAAGTTACGGACGAACCTGTCATGAAATTTATTAATAATCAACTTGACATAAATCGAGGATTGTTGACGCAATAAGAACTCGACGTAGTACTATCAAGAATTAAAAACAGGAAAGCTGCCGGTCTTAATGAAATACTACCAGAAGTTTGGTAAAGAAGGAAAGTCAACGACATACTGCTCCAATACTGTCATACCGGATATAACCAATAGAACATAGACCTATGAGGAAAAGTTTCATCTTACCTTTCTTCATGAAAAGTTACATCGGAATGGCCAAGAACTGCTGCAATATAACCCTGACATTCATAGCGGCTTAGTTTTACATTGCTCTCATACTCAACCACATCAAACCCATTTTAAAGAAACTTCTTTGGAAGAATCAAAATGGTTTTTCGGAGAAATCGATCCACAACATCAGAAAATGATAATCTGACGAATCCGTGTAGAGAACTTGAGGCGACACTCTTATTTGGAGATTTCTCCATACACAGAGAGAGAGGATGGAACAAATAATTCTAATCTATGGTCTCCCCAAAGAGAACTTCGGACACGTAATGGTGCTCTATTAAACCATAAAAGATTAAGTTCGTTTACCAAATGAAGGCACAGACTTTTTTTACATTGACGCAAGTGTTCTGCAAAGTGATATTTCAGCACCATACCCTTTTATAATCTGTCTAGACTACAAGATTCGAACATCGATACATTTAATGAAAGAAAATGGATTTACACTGAAAAAGGTAAGAAGCAGATAATACTCCGCACAAACTATTACAGATACAGACTACATGACATAGTGCTAATAGCAAATACACCTATACAGACCGAATCTCTGCGGCATAGTCTGGAGAAGGCAGCAGGAGGTATAGGTCTCCATGTCAATGCGAACAAAATAGAGTGCATATAATTTAATCAAACAAGAGGCATCGTTACCCTAACAGTGTCTCGTGGACAAATTCACCTACGGCGGAAGCCTTGTCTCACCTACAGAAAATGACTTCAATCCGAGACAACCAATGGTATCATCAGCTATCAATAGGCTATCGGTCATATGGAATCAGACCTCTCCGATGAAATAAAATGCAATTTTTCTTAGCTGCAGTCGTCTCCATACAACTATATAGATGCACATAGACGCTGACTAAACGCATATAAAAAAATACCGGACGGTAATTGCGCAAGAATGCAATGAACCATATAGAACAAATCCCATAAAACAGCAGCTATACGGTCACCTACATCCTATATCTAAGACCATTGAAATATGACGAACAAGACATGCAAGACACTGCAGAAGAAGTAAGGACGAGCACAAAAGCGACGTTCACCTGTGAATACCTTCACACAGACGAGCAGGTGTTGGTCGTCCGGCTAGAATTATCTAAATATCTCCGTATAGACACTGGATGTAGTTTAGAGGACCTGCCGAATGTGGTTTAGGATAGAGATGAATGGAGAGGTAGAGTCAAAGAAATCGGTGCTCGTGGCATGACAGGGTGATGGGGATGATTATATATATATATATATATATATATATATCGGATTTGGGGATTTGGTCCTTGTTTAGATATTTTTATGGTTGAGATACGAGAAGACAAATGTTTTCAAGGAAGAGAGGATGAAGAAGAAAGATACAAGAAGAACCCTATTTTCTGAAGAATAAGAAGCTTTACTAGGTGTTGTTCGTTATTCATACTTTTCTGCTTCCACGGTACAGAGGCTGTAGAAGCGAATAAAACAATGAATAGTCTAAAATTTAAAACGAGTTTTCTTTCTGTACGTGTGCTTCTTTAGTGGATGATTAGCCCTCATCGACATAGCAATGACAGGTGACGACCCTACAATAAAGAAATAATCATAATAATGTATATATTAAGATAATGATTACAAGAAAATGACACGGAATAAAGCAATAATAAGAATTAAATTTATAGATATGAAAATGATGGTCAAATACATTCAGAAACAAACTGACAAAAATCGTTCGTTTTAAGAGAAGGCAATACAATAACTAATAAAGGTATAAACTAGTAAAACATGATATCCCTAAATATTCTGTAAACTAAACACTCTGGACATAAGTACCCCAGTGCCAGGTGATGATTAAAAAAGTCAAACCTTAATGAGGAATTATTTATATAATAAAATTCTATTTTATACCAATGCAACAAAAATAGCAAATTGTTTTGAAAGTTTTTGTAAAACAATAAAGTCAACTTCTTCATTCCTAACGACTGTATAGTAAGCCTACTTTTACTGGCTTATACATTCGTTGGGATTCATTTGGTCCCAAAAAACAGAAAATAAATTTAATTAAGACCCTAACACACCGGGCATTAATCGTATGCTCGGAGTCTAAGTTGGACGATAAATTCGAGTTTATCACTGGGACACTTTGTAACAATGGCTTCCCTGAAGCCATTGTTCGATCTGTCATCAGGGATAAAATGTCTGACTTCAATAAAAGTAAACCCGATTCAGTCCAGAGGTGCCCTGCATATCACATGTTACCTTGCCTTGGTGATGTTATGGATAGATTTGCTAGCCAGATATCTGCTTGTGTACGTAAGTGCTATTTTTCTTCCAACTTGCATGTAGTTTCCCGTGCGCGGGCTTTTTTATATCTAGTCGAAAAGACGTTTCCGCAAAATAGAAGTTATTTGATTTATTATTTTAGTTGTGTTTGTGGTTTGCAGTACATCGGGAGAACCAATCAACATCTGGATTCGAAAATTAAACAGCATGTACCCACGAAAATACGGTGAGGAAACTACTGTGCCGACTGGATAAATAACACATTCGGGTCTTCCATAGCAGAACATCTTGTAAATAACCGCAATTGTACCTTATCTTACAGTGCGGACTTGTTTACTATCCTAAGGAAGTCCCAGTCTGACTTTCATCTGAATGTTCTTGAGACCATTTATATTCCCACCCATAAACCGTCCCACTGTAAGCAGAAGGAACGTTTATTGAGATTAAATCTGATTACTCTCTTATTTACCCCTCCCTTTTCTAAAAAAAAAACTTGCTTTTTTCTTCTACATTACACAGTCCCTGCCCTTCATCCTTTCTTAATCATGTCCTCGATTCAGCTATGATCAGTGAGGATCGAAACCGGTTAGTTTTAATTTTTTTTATTTTTTAAAAATGATTAAAATTAGTCTCTTTTAAAGTATAATAAAATTTTGTCCCCCACCCCGTAGAATATTCAAATAGAGTCAAAGTAAATTATTCAAGAAAATAAATCAACTTCATAATAATAATAATAATAATATCTAAGGAGAATGAGATGCTACTTAAAACAAAGCTATATAGCAGGAAACGTATAAAAAGGATAACTATCTGGGCTGTCCTTCTTTTAAGATACTTGGGGTCATTTCTGAAGTGGACCAGAGAAAATGGACCACAGAACAAGAAAACTAATAACAATGCATAAGGCCTTACATAACAAAGACTGCACTAGCCCAGTCGGCTGGGGCTTTAGTATAACCGACTGCATTTCTGCTGAGAGGTAAGACTCCTCAACGATTGTCCTACATATGGCTCTAAACTATCTGATGGTGAGGCTCCAGTAACACTGGAAGTCTGGGAAATGCTGAGTACTTTTTTGCTGCCTTTACTTTTAGGACAATTCTGGCCCGGTGTGGTAGCATCTGATAGTGTCCTATCTATGGGCCAAATATAAAAAAAATGGGTGCCGATGCTCATCTAAGTGGTTTGAAATAAAGCTGTTTATACGTATGAAATGGATTTGACATTAAATAACCTACAATGGTTGATATACCATAAAACCAAACGAAAGCAGACAAAAATAGAGATGACACAAACAGACTATAAGTATCTTGAAAAGAAGGAGGACGAGGCTTTGCCAGCAATGAAGGCAGCATTGGCGCATCAATACATGGAATTGAAGACTACACAGAATAACACGGAGAAAGACTGATACCAACCAGATACACTACTGACAAAACGAGGAGCAACCGAAGGGAAAAAAAACAGGAAAAAAATAGGTAAAAAAACACTCTATGGATGTTTTAAAAGACTAGCATGCGACAAATCACACGAGAAACTGAATCTTTTTAACTAGCAACACAAATTATCGCCATCAGTACCAATCATATCAAAGCAAGAATAGATAAGACCAACCAAAACCGGATATGAATGTTATGTGGTACTAGAGACAAAAAGATCAATCATATAGTAAACTAATGCAACAAATTAGTGCAGAAATAGTATAAGACCAGATATGACATGGTGGGCAAGGTGATCCTCTGGGAATTGTGTAAGAAACTGAAGTTTGAACATACGAACAAATGGTATATGCACAACCCAGAAATCGTCCTGGAGAGTGACACACAAAGAATGAGATTTTGATTTACAACCGGGTCACCTAATCTCTGCCAGATTATCAGACCTAGTAATACTCAACAAGAAAAGAGAAACAGCTGAATTGTGGAATTTTCTATGCCGGCTGGCCACAGAGTAAATTTGAAAGAGATTGAAAAGAAGGATAAGTATATGAACCTTGCAAGGGAATCGGAAAAAAACTGTGGAACATGAAAGTGACTTTTATACCAATTGTAGTTGATGCTCTTGATACTGTCACCGAAGAATTGATACAAGGACTGGAATATTGGAAATAAGAGGACGAGTAGAGACTATCCAAACGATTACATTACGAGATCGGCCAGAATATTAAAAAGAGTCCAGGAGATTTGAGTAGACTATCTGTCTCTTAAACTCTAGTGAGAAACTTTCGGCTACCCTTCAAGGAGTAACAATAATTATTATCAGCATCATTTTCATCATGATAAAACAGAATCTGTCGAATAGTGGACTTTGTCGTACCAGCAAACCACAGAGTAAAAATAAAAGAAAGTGAATAGAGAGATAACTTGCTAGACCTTGCCAGAGAACTAAAAAAACAAAAAAAACTATGGATCCTGATGGTCAAGGTAAGAATAATTGTATTTGGTGAGCTCAAAGCAATCGCCAAAGTCTTGCTAAAGAGACTGGAAGACTTAGAAGTCAGAAAACAAGTAAAGATAAGCCAAACTTCAGCATTATCAAGATCGCCCCAAATACTATGAAGAGTTCTGGAGACTTGAGGGGATTGCTGTCTATAAGATACCTCTGAAAGACCATCAGTTAACGCTGGTGCGAAAAAGTCTCAAAGGAGTAATAATAATCATAATGATAATAATAGTTAATGACATACTGTCCTTGCAAGTAAGTAAATGATTATAAGATGCAAGCGTACCTGAATGAATCACGAAAAAGAAAACTACACTGCTCCAGAAAGACTCCAAGAAAAGGATCATTCTCAGTAACTATAGACTGAAAACGTGTTTAACCCTATGATGGGAAAAATACCGACCACGCAGATATAATAAGAAATCTATTACTCGATTGTATCCACGGATATTTTCCGGAAGAATATAAAGAATGCCGCAAAGGAACAAAGAGGAACAAATGATCTATATATTGACCAGCAAATACGCAAAGAAGACTAAACAAGGCGGAAAAATGTAGCTATGGCATCGATTGGTACAAAAAAGGCTTACGATGTGGTGCAACAAACTTGGATAATAGAATGTCTAAAAATGTACAAAATACCTGACAAAATCATAAACTTTATCATGAATGCCAAGGAAAACACTTGGATGGAATTCATAGTGGGAGGTCTAAACTTAAATGTAAAAACCCAAGGATATCTTCTAGGGAGACTCATTCTCACCACTGCAATTTGTTATGACTATGATATCACACAACGTCGTTCTTTATAATTACTGAAGGGTCAATAAATTTATATACTCACAAGAAGAGATTAATCCCCATATGTACACAATTGATATAAAAGTATTTACAAAACATGAAAAGTTAATGGAAACCTTGATAAAATCAATGATAATTTATAGCCAAGATATAGGAATAAAATTTAGTATGCACATAATGAAAATTAGGAAAAGAGAAACAAGGGATAGAATTGATATAGCAAATCAGGAAATCATCAAACGAGAAAGAAAAAGGACATGTACATGGGGATATAAGATACAGACACCATAAAACAAACGAATAAGGAAAAAGAGTAAAGAAAAAGTATCCCAGAAGAACGAGAAGGTTCATCGAAACTAACTCTGCAACATGAATCTCATTAAAGAGATAAAACCTTAGTAGTCCTCTTGTAAGATACTTAGAACTACTATTAAAATAAAAAAATAAAAATGTCAGGCAAATAAACCAAAGGGCAAGAAATTTGTTCGCAATGCATCAGTACTTATATTCGGCGTATGTCATAGGCAGGTGATGTGTATCAAGAAAAAAGAAGGAAGATGAGTTGCCATGATCAAGGATTGGTATAGATGCCTTAATACGAAGACTCAAAGAATACATTAAAAGAGAAAAAAGACTAACTACTCTAACCAATAACCTTTTTGGAAACATAAGTAGATACTTAAAAAAAATAAAACAAAAGAAAACAACTAGGAAACAGAAAAGGCAAGCAAAACAGATGTTCGGAGATTTCAAACACACGTTTCAAAAACAGGGCTATAAAAGAAAATCTCATGAGAAAAACTAAATCTCTTCTGAGATATCGGCCGATTATATTACAGCGAAAATCGTTAATATGCAGCAAAATAGTAATAGTCAGTTATACTGAGAAAGAGATTTAACGATTAATCTGATAGTAAGCGAAAGCAGAAAACTGGCAGAGAAGGAGTACAAGATTACATATGACTGGGTAGGAAAGAAGATACATTGGAAATTGTGCAGGAGGTTTACTTTTAATAAAAAAAAATGCTATTCGCAGAAACTCGAATCCATCCAAAAAGATAACGGGCATAAAATACTCTGATTTTTAGATACAAATTAATCGCTTAATTCCAACCTGAGTACCTGACCTAGTGCTATTTAACCAAAAAATATGGATAGATAAATGTTATAGAACTGGCCATATAGTACATATCTTCGATCTAGTGGATCACAGAAATAAAATAAAAGAAGGGGAAAAGATAAACAAATAAACCTTTGGAGAAAACTAAAAAAAATATTGAACACGAGGGTGACGATGATACTAGTTGTAATTGGTGCACTTGTGTCAGTCGCTAAAGGATTAGAAAAAAGACTGAATGAAATGGAAATCAGATGGAGAATTGAAACCACCCAGAACTTTAGCATTGTTGAGATCAGCCAGAATCCTGCAAAGAGTCCTGGAAACCTGAAAAAACCTTTTTTTCTTTTAGACTCCCGTGAAAGACTTCCCGCTGACTCTAGCGTTAAAGTTTCGCGAGGAGCAAAATAGGAATATCCATGCAAATATCGATAATACACATCAGAATAGAACATTTAGGTTATTTGGTGATAGAAATAAAACAGTTTAAAACACAAAAAGCAAATGAAGCAAACAAGCAGAAAAGAAATAAAAAATCAGACCCGATGGGATGAGGGAAAAGTAGTTTGTTTGGAAATTTGCAAAGAAATATTTCATCACACTAACACATTGTATAAACACAAACCAAAAAAATGCCCTTCCAGTGGAAACACATGAGGTTCATATACAAATCAATCACTCACCCTCAGTTAGAAAAGAAGGCTTAGTATTTATTAAGAAGAATCAAAAAACTTGTCTATTTTAGATTCAAGTGAATCGTAGGGAGCAAAAAATAAAATGAAGTAAAAACAGATACTATGATCATCTCGGAACATTGCAAAAGCTGTAAAATTGGAAAATGATAGAGATACCAATTGTTGGTCAGTCAAAGAGATTAGATGAACCTGAGAACTGAGGAAGAATAAAGACCTTCCAGATTACTGAGACCTGTTGAAATCAACTAGATTACTTAGATGAGTTATAAAGATATGAGAAGACTTGCATTCACTCAGACTTCAATGAAAAACCACCGCTTAATACTGTTATGAAGAACTCGCACGGAGGGAAAATAATTGTAATAATTTTGGGTTTTCGTTCTTGCTATCATTGATCATTGTAAATTTCACAATAGATGAATATTATATCTAATCATAGATAAAAAAAAAAAATCATTTATGCCACTAAAATTAAGCATAACAGAAATTCTGCAAGTAGCATTGAGGCTTATGAACGTGGAAACAGTATTTTGACAATTTTTCCTAATATATTAAAGAAAAACAATATCAAGTGATTGAAAACTTTGGTCTGCTTTGGCTTCTATGTTTAAGGGTATATCAATCTTAGTTGATTCTTTAATGCTAAAGCCATCTATGTAGAAACACAGTACTTGTAATAATCAACCGATTACTTGATATCTGAATATATATATGACATAGCGATACTGGCGAATACACCCGACCAAGCCGAAACACTACTGCATAGTTTGGAACGAGCAGCCGCAGGCATAGGCCTCTATGTCAATGCACAAAAAACAGAATATGTGTGCTCTCATCAAACGGGGGGACGTCTCCACTCTAGACGGAACCCCTCTTAAACTAGTAGACAAATTCACTTAGCTAGGAAGCAGCGTCGCATCAACCGAAAAGGACATCGACACGAGGTTAACGAAAGCATGGACAGCTATCAATAGGCTATCGATTATATGGAAATCAGACCTGACCGATAAGATGAAACGCAGTTTCTTCCAGGCAATGGTCGCATCGATACTGCTATATGGATGCACTACATGGACTCTAACAAAACGGCTGGAGAAGAAGCTAGACGGCAATTACACAAGAATGCTGCGAGCAATCTTGAACAAGTTCTGGCGGCAACACCCCACAAGACACCAACTGTACTGCCACTTGCCTCCTATCACGAAAACTATTCAAGTTAGACGAACCAGACCTGCAGGACACTGCTGGAGAAGCAGGGACGAACTCATAAGTGATGTACTCTGATGGACCCCCAGACATGGCCGTGCAAAAGCAGGACGACCAGCACGAACACACATTCAGAAACTATGTGAGGATACGGGATGTTGTCCTGAAGACCTGCCTGAAGCGATGAACGATAGGGAAAAGTGGCGAGAGAGGGTCAGGGATATCCGTGTTACCAGCACGACATGATGATGATGATGATATATATGAAAGAATCAACTAGTAGCCAAAAAAGTGATGATAAATTTTTAAAATGCTGCAATGCTTATTATTTATTGATACAACCCCTCCGCATGAGCAGGTACCTACCCAATATCTTTCTGAGTGGATTTGGATTGGTTGGAACTCAGCTTTACTTCACATTTATCATACCAAGGTTAAAGAGAACAGTCTAAACTACTATTTACCGATAACTAGAAAGATAATAATTGGATTCATCTATTTTCTTAGTGTATTAGCGCTGTGTGAAATGTTAACAGACCCGTTCAGGTTCTGTACTCGGGTCAACTTTTTTATTTCAACCGATGATGCTTGGCACACAACAAGCGCTTCCTTTATATTAACGCAATAGAATGAATATATTTTTTTCTTTTTTTTGTTTTATGAAGAAAGCATGAAAATGAAAAGAAGCAAAATAAAGAAACGCAGAAAAGACAAAAAAACTGTATATTGATATTAAGGAAAAACAAGACATAGAATTATATTATTGATGTCACAGTGGACCCGAGACGTCTACCTCGAGAAAGAAAAAGAAAAAAACATAAAAGGAAACATGAATAAAATAAAGGCCAATGATCTTAGAAAAATATGCACTTTCTTAACTCAAACATAAATAATATTAATTGTCTTCACACACAATCGTTCATATAATCAATCAATTTTAAAACCTAAACGAAAACGAGGATCTGATTATGAATATTATAAAAGGTAGGTTAACAGCTGTTCTAGTGAAGTTTAAACTTAATTAAAATATTGAAGATTATGCATGCTGTTACAGAAATGGTAAATATTACATGTACGTGGCGTTGGTCAGAGCTCACCTGACTGGTCCACGCTAGCTCGGAGTGGTAGCAGCTGATAAGGTCCTATCTATAGGTCAAATAGAACTAAAATATGTACAAATGCTAAATTGAATAGCTTCATATAGAACTTTTTTTTACATAGAAATTATGTACATTTGCTAAACTGAATTATTTGAGATAGAACTGTTTTGGGCCATACGAGATTGATGGCCTGATTCTAGGGGTCTTTCCCAAGGCAATACCTACTGAGAAGGGCCGAGTTTATCACTTGGCGCCTGAAGTGTCTAGCATGGTTTTGATTGTTTGATTGTGTTTTATCGCTTTTCATATTTATTCAATACCAAATACACACACACACACACACACACACACACACACACACACACACATATATATATATATATATATATATATAATATTTTAACTAATAGTTTGAAGGTTGGTTTGTTCATTGGTTGGTCATGTTTTATGACATGTCAACGCTTGTGGGTCTTTTTATATTCCAATATATATATATATATATATATATATATATATATATATATATATATATATATATATTATAGGCGAATACTTCGTATGTAACATTTTAAATCGAGAAAGAACCCATTTGTTTGTACACATCTAAATGGTTTCATATATTTCTCTCTAATACTGATGATTTTAACGAGAAATAATCATTTTTTGCACTCAGGTAAATTATTTCAAGTAAATACTATATTTAAGCAATAAATATATTTAATATGATATATAATCAAGTTCTATTTGACCCCTACATGAGACTCCAACATGGATTTTTATTTCGTGCAGATTGGACCTGAGATTAATACCAATGAACGGGTACTCTACATAAACGAATAGAGTCGCTCGTTGTGTAATGGAAATTATTGTTGGAAATAAACACGCCTCCTCGAGTTCAAAACCTGAACGAGGCTTTTTACATTTCAAATCGCGCTAATATTTTTGAGAAAGGTATGAATTCAACTATTCTCCCTCCAGCTATGGGTAAGATAGTGGGGCATTTTGGACTTGGAATGGCAACGGGTGTAGAAGATTGACAATTCTAAATTGAAACCTGTTAAATTCAGCATAAAAATTGACAATGTGTCGTATCCTGGACGTCCAGAATGGTTGGTAAATACGTACATTCCCCAAAGCTCCAGGATTGTAATGCCATCATCAGATGTTTTTAATGTCATATCCAGGAACCTTGCTGACGTGGGAGGAAGGCTTTTTACTCTTCTGAAGAGATGCAGTCTTTTTGCTTTGGTTTGGATTCATTGCACATCAACCACTGTAGGTCATTTATGTTAAATCCATGTTTATACAAATAAACTGTTCTATTTCAGATAACTCAGTTTAGCATAAGTACACAGTTTCAATGTCAATATCAGCTCTATTTCAAATAATTCAGTTTAGCCTACAAAACATCTCTAATTCAAACAACTCAATTTCGCACAAGTAGATAGTTTCAATGTAAAGAAACTTCTATTTAAAACAATTCAATTTCTATTTGACCCATAGATAGGACCCTATCAGGTGTTACCACTCCGAGCTAGAGTGGACCAGGTTCAGATGGCATTCCCCATAGCTCCAGTGATACTGAAGCCTCATAATACAGTTGTTTAGTGTCATATGTAGGACACTCATTGAGGAGACTTACCCCTCAGCAAAGAATCAATTGGTGTATTCTACTGCCCAAGCTGACTGGACAAAGTGACAGATTCAGGCGGCATATTCTAAAGCCTAGCCGATTTGGTTAATGACAAATTGAACATGTCGAAAGGATGACGATTTTTTGGGTTAGCCTCGCATAAGTCTCAATCCCCCCCCGCCACTCAGCTATAAAGTGACTGGTGAAATATGACCTTGTGGAAAGTTATCAACAGCGGACTATTTCAGTCGTGTCGATAAATACTAAGACATCAACAGTTCTTATATGAGCATATATACATAAAAAGATAGCGTATATTTCTCAACCCTTATGTAATCTTGTGATCTTGAGCCTCACTGGGAGCTCCATACTTGCGACCCTGTGTCACAACTAAGAAAAAACTGGTAAATAATGGCAGCTCGGCTGACCGTTCCTGGCTCAGTGAATGTCTCATCATTTTGGTGTCGTGCAAATCTTGTAAAATAACTTTGCCTCATGTGGTGTAATGGTTATCAAGCAAGACTAGCAAGTAATTAGTAGTGAGTTCGTGCCAGTCTGGATGCCTCATACTTGTGCCACAATGATGCAAAGCTTAGTAAATAGAAAAAAGCAAATAGTGTGATGACATGATTAAATAAAAGACTGACAGACCATTACCAGTGAAACCGCCAATTACTGGCTGTATGCCATAAGTAAGGTGTAGAGTACGCCGAACAATCGCAGTAGAGGTATGAGACATACCCCATGCAACGAGTATCATTGACATCACACTAAATCATCTGGCAGTGCGGCTAGAGTATTAAAGTGTTACGGAATGTAGTATACACTTCATTGCCCAGTTAGTGTCCCATCTGAAGATCAAATAGAAATTTTTAATCATTTACTATACTTGAAGCAATTTAACAGTGGCAAATAAAAAACTCAATGTTGGATAGCAATATTCGAAACAATTTAACTGTTTCCAAATAAAACTATTAGTGGTAGCAATTCTCGAAACAATATAACAGTGAGAAAACAAATAAGTCCTGACTTGTGTAAAAACTCTTTACTTACAAACAACATGTCTTTAAATCATATATATTTAATATATATGTAAAAATATGATTTGACAATAAATAATCAACAAGGATTGATCCGACGAAAAAACCAAGCAAATAACAACTCAACAAAGCTTATAAAATGATTATATAGTTTTACTATCAAATTGCTTGATGTATGAACGCAAACATTTATTGTCGTTAGTTGTAGAGGGATTACTATGAAGATATTGTTTACTAATTCGAACTGTTAGATATTTCGTTAATCGATTGATTTTCGTATGTTTCGAAGGGTTCTGTTACAAGTATCCAATTAAAATTTGAATTTTAAGCCTATTCACAAATAAATGGCTGTTCCAACTTAGATTTAATTCGTCCTAATAAATATAAATCAATTATTTAACCTAGAGAACATAGGACACAAAGAATCAATAATAACAACTACTACTGATGAAAAAGTCTACTCACTCCGATTGAAGAGTCAGACAAAAAGGTCATTAAGTTTAACACTCTTAAAACTGGTCTCTGAGTTCTCTCACGAAATATTTGGCAAAACTTTGAAGTCATTATGATTTAAGAATCGTAGTTGGAATATTTCTGAAGCTGTGAGATCAATTCCTGAGCCTACGTTCAGTGGAAAGTAAAACAGTGTCACGGTTATAAGGGCGAGAAAAAAAGGAGGTGAATTGAATAACGTGAAATAATCTGACAGATGGATAGTGGAATAACAACAATGTCTTTCTGTGGATAAAATGGAAGATTCAGTCCGAAAAGCCCCGGAGTTTACTAAGTGTGAATGAAGACTCATGAAGAAGAGTGGAAGATGAAATCGAGATATTAAGAGCATAACATATAAGATGAGGACAAAAGTCCGAATCAGGTATGAATTCACTCCACGTACACTACTATGAACACTATACAACAGACAATTTTTTTTTATCGGAGTAAAGTTGGTTTGAATTCAGCGTTTTACTTCTCCTAGACTGCTGACCTTATCCAGGCTAAATAACTCCTGCCTTAGTATTTACCACTAGCCAAGAGAATAAATGATGAATTCAAGCCTTTCACAGGAGTATTTGCGCATTTCATTTCATCAGATTACACTTAAGGTCATCACTAAGTCCACAATTGTTGACGAATTTTGGGGGCTCCATTGCACCTTGCTAAGTATTTACCAAATTTCCCCAGAAAGAACAGGATGTGACATAGTGTCATTTTTAAAGCAGAGTTCAAGTAATTTAATTCAAGTGTTTTCATTCTCCTAGATGTGTTTTCTAACTAAGATTAAAAAATAATGTTATACTACTTATAAATAGCTGGAAGAAGAAGAATGTTATTTTATGCCTTTCCCAGGCGATTAAAACGAAATGAAAGCTTAAGAGTTTCAACGAGGATTTGATCTCTGGTCTCCGATTCCATTTCTTTTGGCGAAAATCATTACCCTAAGCGTCCGAATAGAATAAGTAATTAAAATAACACCGACTCCTTATCTCAAAGATTTAGAAATTAATGATGGTTCTACGTTTGTATTGCCTGGGTTTTGTCGGAGTGTATTCATTCTACACGCAAAAGTGGGGTCTGTTTTGACTAATATGATATGGATCCTATTTGCATCTCCTTATACTCCAATCTTTCCTTGTGATAATGGTATTTTCTCTTAAAATAGCTTCTCTTTTATCGTGGAGGTGTGGTCCAAATTTACTCTCTAGAACCCCTGGCTATATTCTGTATATTCTGTTGATCCAAGTGCTCCGGAGATTTCAACAGATCTGATATTGTCATTGTAAAGAAATATATGACCTCCAGCTATTATACATGTATATGCTGTCCCACGTATTTATCGATCAGTTAAACAACGTTGCACAAAACCCGTGTCCCTGATAACATTTTTGCAAACGAAAACCGTTCCATCAAAGATACCTCATTTAATGACATTTAGACTTAATGCTTCTTGATTATTCCTGATTGAAAACTCTTCAGCAACTCCACATATTGACGAAAAATAACATCTTTTAATTTTTGTTTAATCCAAGCACTTACTAATATAAATAGATTGCTATAATGTTTATGTTAATGATATATAGATCCGGGATAGAATTTAAAGCCATTTTAAACATTTTAATTAAATGCCAATGAAATATCATAAAAAGATTTTTTTTAAAAAAGCATATAGATCGAATAACTGATCAGCAACTATTAATTTTACAGTGCGGCATCCGTTTATTCATCTCTTTAATATCGCTAATACGCAAGTAAGCCCCCACACAAGAGACAGAGATAAAGTAAACAGGACATTAGAAGTTGCTAGCAGATGATTATAAGATAGAGAATCAGAATAATATCAAAAGTGTTTTTTTTTTCAACTCATTCTCACATCTTAGATATTTTCTACTTTGCCCATAAAATAAATAGATAATAGCCTAAGTACATTAATCTATGAATGGGATGATGCAAAAATGTTTTCATCGATCCTGCATTAATTGATAGCCAGATGCCAATTACTCCTTTGCTTCAGCATTAGATATACACAATGTCCGTTTTTAATCAAGTAAAATGGCTTCAAAGGAATGACTGTAATTATAACAAATAACAATTACATTTGTGAGTTTATTCGTTAAAATGGTTGTTCTACTCTGCTCTTCTTGTCTGATTATTCGCTCAAGAAGGGTCCTAAAAAAATTTACATCTGCACGATGGCTACAAAAGTGTCCAAAAACTGCAGTAGTCAAAACATTCTTTTAATGGTAAAATTTGGGATAAAATATTCTATCATATCTACGCACATAAACACAATCAGTAAAAATGTCGGAAAACAAATATTACCAAGTCGACTGGGGCTGTAGAATAGACCCACTTCTTCTCTGAGAAGGGCTAAGACCTCCCCCCAACTTGTGTTCTGGATATGACACTAAATAATCTGATGATAAGCTTCCAGTAAAGCTGCAGTTTAAGGGAAAGCGGAGTACCCCTTCATTGCTATCGCTCCCTGGTTCACTATTATTCTGAGTGGTAGCACCTGACAGTGTTCTATCTATGGGTCAAATAATTGTTTGAAGTAGAACTGTTTTGACATTTAAACTGCATACTTAAGCTAAACTTAATTGTTTGAAATACAGCTATTGTTGATATTGAAACTGTGTACTTCTGCTAAACTGAATTGTTTCCAATATAACTATTTTTGACATTGAAATTTTGTATTGACACGAAACTTAATTGTTTGAAAGAGAACTTTTTGGACATGTAAACTGTGTAATTAAGCTAAAATGAATTGATTGAAATAGAACTGTTTTGAAATTTTATTGCATGTAAACAAAAAAACTATATTAATACTAAACTGGTTATTTGAAATAGAACCGTTTATGAAAATAAATAGATTTGGCATAATTACCTGCAGTGGTTGATGTGCCAGAAATCTAAGCCAAAACAAATCAAACTAAATAACAAATATATTCAAATAATATTTTTGGTTTCTCTGTTTAATGATATATCAACCTTAGTGGGATATTTAATGCCAAAGCTATAATTGCAGAAGCACAGTAGAGACAATATGTAACCCACTGCTTGAATATATATATATATATATATAGCCACACTGAAGAATAGTGATACAACAAAACCATCTATCTGTGGATGACAATATATACGCTACCCTCCCGGAGGTGGCTGATCACTCTAGCGGAGGAATGTAACGGCTTCCACTCGCGTAATGCAAAACTATTCTAACGAATTGAGCACTCCGGTAACCGATAGCGCAAAATGTAAACAAAACGAAATTTGATTAATATGCGTTAATTCCCGAGGTGACATTGAGTCGCAAGCTTTGCATAATGGTATGTCTTTAGCCTGACTTAAAAGTAGGCGGCTTTCGCTCCAGGCTTGGACCATCTTGCGTGTCTAGCCACACTGAAGAGTTGTGATACAACGAAACGGTCTGTCTGTGGATGAAAATATATACGCTCCCTTCCCGGGGGTGGTTGTGCACTCTAGCGGAGGAATGTAACGGCTACCACTCGCGTTATGCAAAGTTCTTCTAACGAAGTGAGCATTCCGGTAACCGATAGCGCAAAATGTAAACAAAACGAAATTTGATACATATTCGTTAATTCCCGGGCTGTCGTTGAGTCGCAAGCTTTCCATAATGGTATGTCTTCAGTCTGACTTAAAAGTAGGCGTCTTCCAATCCCGGCTTGGAAAATCTTGATGTCTAGCCTCACTGAAGAGTTGCGAGGCAACGAAACGGGACTGTCTGTGGATGACTACATATATATATATATATATATATATATATATATTGGGGAAAACATGTAGTATCCAACAAAAGTGTTAATAAAACGAATTAAGGCAATGCTTATTTGATTTCACATAAATTTGTGATCGGTATTTTAATGCACAAGCCATCCTTGTAGCACAATATTAATGGTATCTTTTAAGCCCTAGCTGCTGAAATACGGAGGTTCATAACTTTCTCAAATGTACAAAAGGCAAAATTAACGTAGTAGCCTGACTGTAGTTCTCATTTGCTTACCAGAATGAAGCAGCCCAGCTCGTTAACTATTTTAACACGAATTCTATCCCCAATTGATTATTATGAACATCTTAAAGATTTAAGATACTTGTGCAAGATTCTTCATGGATATGTGGAATGTCAAATACAT
>OY757911.1:53917616-53997616 GCA_963585895.1 Sepioteuthis lessoniana | reverse complement strand
TAGCCATGTACATATATACGCCACACACACACACACACACACATATATATATATATATATATATATATCAGCGGTGACTCTAGCCTATTTTTGCTACTCGTGCCCCCACGTCCTCTGTCAACTTCAGTTCCCAACCCGTGGTCCGTGGACCCAAAGTAAGTCATCATAGTTGCTATTGCGTGATTCTCCATTGTATAGCACAGATTGACAAACGCACCTTGCATGGTGTTTTTTTGTAAACAATCAAGATTCTATATAATTTGTAGTCTTGTTAATACAGTAGATGAGATAATTTTTTTTCCTTTCAAAAGTATAGAAGAAAAGAGAAGATGTTCATTACTATGACGACAAAAATATGTTTATAAAATAAAGAAACTGATGACAATATACACAGACACAGCTAGTAGTTTCAATTTCGCTTAAAATAAAGATTATTTGTTGAAAATGTATTCAAATAAACAAATTTTAGTTACAGAATGTAATATATGCAACATTCATTAAAGAAATAGAGATCTGTTAGTGAAAAAACGAATTAAAACACGCTGTTTAACTAACATTTACCATAGCGATGATGATGACGTCGGAGACGGCTATAATCTGCTATCCCCCCTTTCTCCTCTTCCCAAGACAGCAGTCAGAATGTGCTAAGATTTTTGAGCACGGTGTTTGGGTTGCTCTTGCTATTGGCTACAGCCAAAAGCAGATTTCTCTAACGTTACTTTTATTATAAGGGTCTAGTGCTCGGCACGGATTTGCGCGTGTTCAACATTATAGCTGATTTTATGGGATGTTCAATGAATCTGACGGTGGCCGGACAAAGACCATCCGTTCAAAACAGCATCGTTGTATATTCCCAGATATATTTATGAACTTTTGGCTACTTAGTTATCGAAACTTGAATAGATACGTAATTTAATTGAGATCAGACTAAGTATGTTTGCTTGAAATTAATGGATGATTTTTAATCCATTTTGAATAACATTGACCGAGTTATTGGTCGTGCCGGGCACGAGTACCAGTAGTCCCGTCTCCGCCCCTGATATATATATATATAAATATATATATATATATATATATATATATATATATATATATATATATCGAACAATCCCATAGATTCATATGGAATTCCTCACATATTCTATACATGAATAATCTCCCCATTGTCTTCCGACGCTGACTGGATATATATATATATATATATATGTATATATATAAATGTGTGTATGCATATGTGTGTGTGTTCGTGTGTGTGTGTCCGTATATTCTTCAAACGACTGTATAGCCTATTGTTAATACTGCATATGATATACAGTCTATGGCCTTGGGGTCATAGGAAGTATTTATATCTTAATATTTTGGATTTTTGATTGGCTCTTCGTAAAAACGTACTTTTTCAAGAGATATTTTTAATCAGTGTGAGTGCCCATTTTTCAATATATATATATATATATATATATATATAGAGAGAGAGAGAGAGAGAAAGAGACAAAGACAGAGACAGACAGTCGGACGGACAGACGGACAGATAGACAAAGACAAATATGAAAACTAATTTCACAGAATGAGATAGATAGACAGACTGACAGACAGAGATAGGTAGTGTTAGATATATGATTCTGATTTCTTTAATTGTCCCACACCAGTCAATGTAAATATATAATTCATTTTTAATGTTTGATTGCAATCATATCTATTTTCTATGTTTCATTGCATTTTTTGTCTGAATGTTTTTCTTTTATGCTTTTTAACGAACATTAGCTACAAATAGTCTTATCTAATTTTTTAAATAATTTATTATCAATCATCTGATTTAAAGTAACTATTTCTATAATAATCATGTTTTCTCTCAGCTATATGTTTTCCAGTAATTATTAATATTCCTTATGCACAAGTATAATTTTTATCAACTTTTCTTAACAGATAATTTGAACACAATTACATGGTATCAATAATAATCTAACACAAATAATTTCCCCATGTATTTGTTTGATCACTAGAAGGGACCCTATCAAGTTCTGCTACTTAAGGTCTGGTTTGATATTAGAGAATTGGTTTCCTCGACTTTCCACCAAATCAGATTGATAGTGGAAGGCAAAGAACGTTTTTTTGTGTGCGCGTATGCCTGGAAGTAATGGAAATAACAGATGACTCGAATCACTTCAGAGATCCGGAAATGGACCTACACCCTCGGATGTTTTGTAATCTCATACTCAGAATACCCCTTTTGAGAAGAGGTCTTAAGTCTCATGGACCGCTGGCCCAGTCAGCTGGGGCAATAAAATACACCGATTATATCTCTGCACAGATGTAAGACCCCACCCAACGAATCTCCTCGACATAACATTAAAAGATCTGATGGTAAGGCTCAAGTAATGCTGGAGCTTTGGGAAATGTGGAATAGCTCTTCATTGCCCTAGCTTCCAGATCTACTCTGACCCAGGGTCGTCGCACCTGATAAGGTCCTATATAAGAGTCAAATAGAACTCTTTGATATTTAAAGTGAATGCAAAAAAATAACTTTTTCTAAACTGAATCGCTTGAAATAGAATTGTTTGATAATTTAACTGTGTGTAAACTAATGACTGATGTTAGATTGAATTATAATTGCTATATAACAATACTTGGGACCATTTAACTTGGTTGCCTTATAGTAAACTTAATTGTTTAAAATCGAACTTTTCATCTTTTAAGAGTGTATAAAGAAAAGGCTGATGTTAAATTGAATTTGTAGTGATACAGAGCAATAATTGAAAGCATTCAACTATGTGCAAACAAATCATTAATAGTAAATAGAATTATTCATATTGATAGGAATAAGTAAAACTTTGAACTGTCTGCAAAAAATGAGCTCAGGCTCGTTTGAAAATGTTATCAATAAAATAGTCGGAGGTACCCGTGGTGTAGTCGTTATCGTCGTAGAAAATGGACACGGCGACACGAGTTCAAATCCTCGACGAGACTAATTGCATTTCACATAGCACTAATACCCTTGGGAAAGGTATGAATCCAATTATTTTCCCTCCAGCTATGGGTAAATAGTAGGATAGACTAGGTTCTTCAGCTTTGGTTAGGCAACTAGTCTAGGAGAAGGAAAACTCTGAATTCAAACCTGTTAAACTCCGCTTAAAAATTGACCTTTTGTCATATCCTGCCCGAGCGGAGGGGTTGGTAAATAGTATCAACAAGATAGTTTTAGAAATATATTTAATACATATGTATGAAAAGATCTGGCATTAAATAACCTTCAATGATTGATATGCCAAAAAACAAATCAAATCGAACCAAACCATTGACACTGATAATTTACAATGGGTTTTCAAGTAAGTAATTGTAATCCTTTCTAAACAATTATAGCTACTAGTATCCATTAAGTCAACTTATTGTATACAATCTAATGGCTTCCAATATTTGTATAGAACATTGATAATTATATTTAATAATGATTATCCTTTATTTTTTCACAGTTATGGATCTCGCTTACCGATCCAATACTTAAAAATTATCCTTCGGAGCCATAGATAGAAACCAAGCTAGTACTTATACATGTGTCAGAGCAGTAAAGAAAGTATTGGTTTATTTGTTTAATAGTATTTCAACCTTCCTGGGTTATTTCATGTGAAAGCCATCTTTCTAGAAGAAAATAGTGATGCATTTTTTAACCCATAGCTGGGAGGATAAGGGGGTTCGTATTTGTCCGAAAGTTAACGTAATGGTTCGACTGCATTTCGAACTCGCTTACTACGATTCTGCAGTCCAGCTCTTGAACTATTACATTACGAGGACTCCTCCCACGGACTTGAAAGTAAAGGCAATGAAGAGCTATGCTACATGCACCGGAGCTCCAGAACTAGAATCTCACCAACAAATGCTATTTAGCCGCTCAACAGGAACCCCACATTCGAGCGAATCTTACCTATCTGCAAAATATACATTTGGCGTATTGTAACCTAAACAATCAGGCTTAGAGTGATATATATATATATATATATATATATAGTATTCTTGGTCCAGTTCAACCGGAGTTGGGAGTAATTCCATCAGGACAAGAAATTATTCATGAATGAATATTTAAAATTTTCCTGGTAAAGAGCTCCAAGTACCAATAATAAAGAGCAATGATTTTTTTTTATCAAAAAGATCTGAAGAAGTCCCGTTAATTTTTTTTCGTGTTTTGGGAAATTTCAAAAATGCGTTACAGGATAGAAATATATTTATAATCCTATGTGACCGGTTTCGTTGTTTTTTTCTTAAAGTATATATATATATATGGGGGGGTAGAATAGATAGGCCCATAAACGTATCTGAGGCGCTATTGGTGTAATGGTTATCATTGTAAGTAATGGGTTGTTAGACTTAAGTTCACATCCATTTGAAGCTGTCTGTATTTCACGTTACGTTAATACCCGTAGGAGAGGTACGTATTGCCTGGCTTTACACAAAATCTTGGACAGACTGAGCTCTTTAACATTGATATGACAACCAGTTTAAAGGAAAGAGAACCCTGAAATCAAACCTGTTAAACTTCGCTTAAATTTTGATCCTCTGGTACATCTTGTTTGCAGCGAAAATGCTACGTAAACACATACCGTATGTGACTCTGAGCCTTTTACAAAATTATTTATAGAAATATGGCTTTTGTACATAATAAAAATACATATATGTTTTATACAAACAACTTCATTTGTTCATTGATATAATAGATTATACATTTCGCTATCTTAATTCGAAATAACTTTTCTTCCTAGGAGCAACCACACATCTTTGATTTTGGTTTCATGGCATATCAACTATTGTAGGTAATTGAATGCCAACTCTGGTATATACCTATATATTTAATATATATGATTTGTAAACATAAGTCAACAAAGTTAAATGGTTCCAGATATTTCTCTGTATCACATCAGTTCAATAAAACATCAGTTTAAATGATGAAACAGTTCTATTTCAGACAATTCAATTTAGCATTAGTCATTTGTTTGCACTCATTTTGAATATCACACTGTTAAATTTCTCTCATAAATGGGACCGTTTCAAGAACTACCTATTTGAGTCCAAATGGACCTGGAAGTGGAGGCAATGAAGTGGTATCTGCATTCCCGAAAGCTCCAGCATTACAGAAAACTCACCCTCCGATTTTTTTTAATATCATATCCTGGATACTCGTTGGAGGATATTACCCATCTACAGAGATTCTTCAGCCCAAGCAGTGTAGACTGACATCTCCTTGGACTAATAGCATTTATTTTTTTCGTTAATAAATAACTATCGATGGTTTTTTTTTGTTTTTGTTTTTATTTAAGTTGAAACTTTTTTTAATAAGATTTGGGAGAATAAATGTAGTGAACACAAATTGTGCAAGTTGAATCGATCTAAACGAAGTAGTAATTAAAAAAAAAACCATAGCCACAGAAAAAAAGAAGTCTACACGTAATTTTCATTAAATCTATAAATAACCATTTTGCCCCAAACTAAAAGTTGACATTAATTACTGCATCGATCGTCGTTTGCTTTTTCACCATTTTGACGATAGTTAAAACGGGGCGTATATAATTTTAGATTAGCAATTCTAGTCACAACATAAACTGCCTTATGTCTGGTCGCATGTCTAAATATTTAGAGAAGTTATATGGTGGTTCCCTGCTTATTCCTTTGTCTTGTTGGAGAAATACGATATTTTCGTAAAAAAGATTTTGCAAGCTAATGGGCATAGTGATGACTTTAACTGTCATGATTATCTGAATGACTTAAAAAGTAGTATCCATCATTAGATATATTGATTTAAAAAGGGCTAAGAAATGAGGCAAACAGAAATTGAATACCATATTAATGGCATGTCATCATCATCATCATGTCGTGCCGCTTGCACTGATATCCCTGACCCTCTCTCGCCACTTCTCCCCATCGTTCATAGCCTCTGGCAGGTCTTCAGGGCTGCATCCCGTATCCTCACATAGCTGCTGTACGTATGTACGAGCTGGTCGCCCTGCTTTTGCCCGGCCATATGTGGGGGTCCATAGGACTACATCACTTATGAGCTCGTCCATGCTTCTCCAGCAGTGTCCTGCATGTCTGGTTCGTCTAACTTGGATAGTTTTCGTGATGGGAGGCAGGTGGCCATATAGTTGGTGCCTAGTGGGGTGTTGCCACCAGGACTTTTTCAATATTGCTCACAGCATTCTTGTGTAATTGCTGTCTAGCCTCTTCTCCAGGGGTTTAGTTAGCGTCCAAGTAGTGCATCCATACAGCAGTATCGATACGACCGCTGCATGGAAGAAACTGTGTTTCATTTTATCGGTCAGGTCTGATTTCCATATGATCGATTGCCTATTGATAGCTGTCCATGCCTTCGTTAGCCGCGTGTCGATATCCTTTTTCGGTTGATGAGACGTTGCTTCCTTGGTAGGTGAATTTGTCTACTTGTTTCAGAGAGGTTCGGTCTAGTGGGAAAATGTCACCTGTTTGATTATAGCACATATATTCCGTTTTGTGTGCATTGACAATGAGGCCAATGCCAGCGGCGGCTCGTTCCAAACTATGCAGGAGTGTTTCGGCTTGGTTAGGTGTATTTGCCAGTTTTGGTATGTCATCGGCGTAGTCGGCGTCGGTAACTGTTTTTGCGGGGTATCTTCTGCTTCTTTTCTTTGTCAGCTCGAAGCCGTTTTCTCTGATTTTATCAATCGCTTTTCTAAGCACGTAATCTAAGAACCTAATAAATATTGGAGTCATATTATGCTATACTTAGTGCATGTACTCGTAGTACTAAAATGTCTGGGTAAATATCAGCTCACTAGATTAATCCACTTGTAGCAGAAAACCAATGAAGAGAGTCTTAAAAAGAAAGAAAGAAAGAAAGATAGAAAGATAGATAGAAAGAAAGAGATTTCCATATACAAGCAAACCCCTGAAATAAACACATTTTATTGACAGTTTTCCTTTTTTTGTTAAGTTTCGAACAACTTCTTGCAATCGTCTCTCTCTCTCTCTCTCTCTCTCTCTCTTTTTAACACACACACACACACACACATACCCTTTCTATCTTTTTTACATCGATATATATATATATATATATATATATATATCTTCACTCGAAATTTCATAAAAATATAATTCTATTCTAGATTAAATACGCCAATATGTTATAACCAGTAAAAGTTTATGCTGACTAAAAAGAAAGTATTAAGCTGTATATATTACTAGACCTACCTGCATTAAATCTCCGTAAAATTGGAATTCACTTTTACATAATAATAATAATAATAATACAAAAAAAAGTAACTTGCAAGATTGTCGACTTTGCGGTACCGGCTGACCGCAGAATAAAGCTGAAAGAAAGTGAAAGGAAGAATAAGTACCTCGGCCTTGCTATGGAATAAAAAAAAAACTATGGAACATGAAGGTGATGATTATACTAATCGTGATTGGTACATTCGTTACAGTAATTTAAGGGCTATGAAAGGGGTTTGAGGTCTTGGGAGTTGGCGGACGAATGAAGTCAATCCAAACTACAGCATTGCTGAGAACGGTCAGAATACTGAGAAGACTGTTGGAGACTTGAAGAGATTTGCTGTCACTCAAACTCCAGTGAAAGGCCATCAGATAAGACTGATGTGAAAAAATCTGAAGGCGTAAATAAAGACCAAACTTTATAATAATCAACAAAAAAAAACCCAAGAAAATCTGCAATATTGTCGACCGTGCTGTCCCGGCACAGAGTAAAACTTAAAAAATGTGAAAAGAGAGATAAGTACCTCGACCTTGCTAGAGAATTGAAAAAACTGTGGAACATGAAGGTGACAATTATACCAATTATGATTAGTACTTTTGGTACAGTAAGTAAAGGATTATTAAAATGCCTGGAAGATTTGGAAGTTAGCAGTCGAGTGGAGACTAGCCAAACAATCACACTATTGAAAACGGCCAGAATACTGAGAAGAGTCCTGGAGACTTGTGGAGACTTGCTGTCACTTAATCTCCAGTGAAAGACCATCAGCTTACGCTGATGTGAAAAACTCTGAGTAAACAACAATAATAATAATTTAAGCTGGAAGACAGCTTGTAGTGTTCTTCTATTTAAAAAATGCCAGTTCGTCGATTCTGAAGATCTAGTGGATCACAGCCTTAGAATAAAAGAGAACAAAACATATTTTCAATACCTACACCTGCACAAGAGTTTAAAGAAGTTAACAAACATGAAAGGGATAAAAAATGTCAATCCTTCTTTGAGACCTTTGAAAAATCCCGTGAAACTGAGGAACAAATCTCAGGGGTACTAGAGAGAAGAGGTGGGGTCAAAACCCTTCAGAACATTGCATTTCAAAGATTTGCAAGTACACACAGAAGAATCTTGTTAGGGTGAGGGGGTGTGCTGTTATTCAAATGTGGGTGAAAAACTTATATAAAAACACCCGAGCTTTGGGAAATGCAGAATCTCCCTTTATTGCCATTGCTTCCAGATCTACTTTATAGGTCAAACAGAAGTATCTGACGTTTAAACTGTGTTCAAACGAACGACTTATGCAAAACTGAACTGTAAAAATTAGAATTTTTAAATAATTTAACTGTGTGTAAACAAATGAATGATTTTATTTTGAACTGATAGAAATAATTAGCAACATTTTGAACCATTTAACTGTGTGCAAACGAATTTGTAATGTTGAATGGATTTATTAGTGTAAAAAAGCAATACTTGCATCCACATCACGGTTTGCAAACAAATCATTAATATCGAATAGAATTATTTGAGTTAGATAGCAATACGTGAAACCATTTAACTGTGTGCTGACAAATTATTAATAGCAAATAGAATTATTCACATTACCTAGAAATACTTAATCCTTTAAACTGAGTGAAAAAAATTAGCACAGGCTCGTTTCAAAATGCTATCAAAAATGTGTTGAAAATTCATATATATTTAATATATATGAATAAACAGGATTTGGCCTTTTATAACAAACAATGGTTGTATGCCAAAACAACTTGACCCAACCCAAAAATCTATTAAATTCTATCATTCCAGTGATCCATAGAGGGAAAATTAAAAAAAGGCTAGAATATATATCTTGCCAGAGAGCTTCAAAAATTTGGAACACGAAAGTGACTGTGATACCAATTGCAGTTTGTGCTTTTTTATATACAGTCCCTTATGGTCACGAAAAGAGATCGGTTGAAATGGAGAAAAAGGACTGTAAAAATCGTTTGGAATATTTAGAAGATTATCTGAAGAGAGTTTCAGTAACTCAGATTTCAATCAACTCAACGAATAAAAAATGCTGTGAGACGTTGCAGAAAGTAATAAATAAATAATCATAATTATAATAATAGGCGTGAAAGATTAAAATTTGACAATATAAACTGATGGTATATGGACAAACCAGAATCCGTTTTTAAAACATGTGACACTTAAAATTCTTAAGGTCTTTGAAATACAAATGGATCACTAGAGCGCTAGACCTTAATTAATTAAAAAGAGAAAAATGCGTGTCACGTTGTGTATTTTAATGTTCCAGTGAGCCACTTAGGGGATATTATTAAATCGCAAAGATAGAAAAATACTTGGATCTTGCCAGAGACACAAAAAGCTCACGGCAAGTTTGGGTGACGGTGATGCCAACTGTTGTTGTCGTGTTTGGAAGTTTAGAGAGGCTTTGAAGAAAGATTGAAGAATTGGATATCAAAGGAAAAATCGATACCACATAAAGCAGAGGGTTGTTAAAATCTGCTAAAATATACAGAAGAGTCCTGTAAACCTGAGAAGACTTGCGGTCACTTAGACTCCAATGAGAGACTATCCATTAAAATAAGTGTGAGAAACTTGTAGGAATAATAATAATAATAATAATTATTATTATTATTATTACTTTACATAGATCTACACATTCTAAATGAGAGCAGGACCAGACTGAAAAATCTGGCTATGGTCTCGATTGACTACAAAAAGTCACATGATATGGTTCCGCAGAGCTGGATAATAAACAGCCTCAAAATGTACCATATATCACATGAAGTCATAAACTTTATCGACAAAACCATGAAAACCTGGAGAGTGGAATTGACAGCTGGAGGAAGAAGATTAGTTGAAGCAAAGATCCAGAGGCATTTTCCAAGGAGATGCATGATCAACCTTACTATTCATAATTGCCATGATGCCACTTAACCACATACTCAGAAAATGCACTGCTGGATTCAAACTTAGTAGATCGCAGGAAAAAATCAATCAATAAATGTACATGGATTGCATCAAATTATTTGCAAAAAATGAAAAAGAACTGGAAACTCTAATACAGGCAGTAAGAATATTTAGTCAGGACATAGGAATGGAATTTGGCATAGAAAAATGTACTATGCTTGTAATGAAAAGTGGCAAACGACATCTAACTGACGGAATGGAACTAGCAAATCAAGACAAGATTAAAACACTCGCAGAAAACGAAACCTACAAATACTTGGGTATCTTGGAGGCTGACACAATCAACTAAGGGGAAATGAAAGATAAAATTCAAAAAGGATATCTCAGGAGAACTAGAAAACTACTCGAGACAAAACTCTCCAGCAGAAATAAATACCAGGGCTGTATCACTTGTTAGATATTCCGGAACCTTTCTCAAGTGGACCAGAGACTAACTCAGACAAATGGACCAAAGAACAAGAAAACTAATAACAATGCATAAGGCATTACACCCCAGAGACGACGTTGACAGACTATAAAAGAAAAGAGGGAGGAAGAGGACTTGTGAGCATTGAAGACAACATTGACGCATCGATACAACGACTCGGAGACTATATACAAAAACACGATTGAGGACTCATAACAACCATCAGAAACGATACTAATAATACAATGGGTAACAGAATGACTATAATTAGGAAACAAAAATGTGAAGGAAAACAACTCGATGGGCGTTTTAAATGACGAATAAACAACAACTCACATGACAAAACCTGGGCATGGCTAAGAAAAGGAAACTTCAAGAGAGAAGCAGAATCTCTCCTAATAGCAGTACAAAACAACGTCATAAGAACCAATCAAATCAAAGCGAGAATAGATAAGACGCCGCAAAATAGCAAATGTAGGCTTTGGGGTGACAGAGATGAAACCATCAATCACATAATAAGCGAATGCAGCAACAAATTAGCGCAGTAGGAATAAAAGACTAGACATGACTGGGTCAGCAAGGGGATCCACTGGTAGATAATCAAACAATTTAAATTTGACCATATAAACAAATGGTATATGCACAACCCAGCCCCTGTCCTAGAAAATAACACAGAGAAACACCTATGGGATTTGACATACACACGGATCCCCTCATCTCGGCCAGGAGACCAGACTTATAATAACCAAGAAAAAGAAGAGAACTTCTAAAATTGTCGACTTTGCTGTCCCGGCTGACCACAGAATAAAACTGAAAGTATGTGAAAAGAAGGATAAGTATCTCGACCTTGCTAGGGAATTGAAAAAACTATGGGAGGTGCAGGTGACAATTATACCAATTGTAATTGATGTGTTTAGAACAGTAACTAAAGGAATACTAAAGTGAATGGAGGCCTTGGATGTTGGCGGACGAGTGGAGACCATCCAAACTACTACATAAATGTAAACGGCCAGAATACCGAGAAGAGTCCTGGTGACTTGAGGACACTTGCCGTCACTCAGACTCCAGTTAAAAACCATCAGCTAACGCTGAAGTGAAAAACTCTCGTGAGGACCCTTCCTCAAGTATACCAGATATGAACTTAAACAAATGGATCAAAGAACAAGAAAGCTAATGACCATGCATAAGGCATTACATCCCAGAGACGAAGTTGACAGACTGTGTGTATTTAGAAAAGTGGAAGGAAGAGAACTTGCCAGCATCGAAGACAGCGTTGACGGCAGGAAGGCTACAAAGAAAAACATGAACAAGGACTAATTACAGCCATCAGAAACGATAATAATAACACGAGAGACGATATAATGACAACAACTACGAAACAAAAATGGGAGAAAAAATAACTCTATGGCCGCTTTAAACGACTAATAAACAACATCTCACACCAGAAAACCTTGGCCTGGATAAGAAAAGGAAACGTTAAGAGAGAAACGGAATCTCTCCAAATAACGGCTCAGGACAAAACCATACGGACCAATCACATCAAAGCGAGAATAGATAAGACGCAACAAAACAGTAAATGTAGTCTATGCGGTGACAGAGACGAAACGATCAATCACATTATAAGCGAATGCAGCAAATTAGCACAGAAGGAGTATAAGGCGAGACACGACTGGGTAAGCAAGGTGATCCACTGGGAAATGTGCTAGAAATTTAAATTTGACCATACTAATAAATGGTATATGCACAACCCAGTACCTGTCCTAGAAAATGACTCGCATAAACTCCTGTAGGACTATAAGATAGAAACGGATCACATTATCCCAGCCAGAAGACCAGACCTTATAGTAATCAACAAAAAAAGAGAATTTCCGAATTGTCGACTTTGCTGTCCCGGCGGATTACAGAATCAATCTGAAGGAATGTGAAAAGAAAGATAGGTACCTTGACCTTGCTAGAGAATTGAAAAAGCTGTGGAACATGAAAGTGACGATTGTGCCAATTGTGATTGGTGCTTTTGGCACAATAACTAAAGCATTATTAAAAGGCCTGGAGTACTTGGAAGTTGGCGCTCGAGTAGAGACTATCCAAACGACAGCATTGCTGAGAACGGCTAGAATCCAGGGACGTGTCCTAGAGACTTGAGGTGACTCGCTGTCACTCAAAATCCAGTGAAAAACCATCAGCTAACACTGATGGGAAAAACTCTAGAGGAGTAAATAATAATAATAATAATAATAATAATCTTTTAGGAGCAGCACAAAGCCACGTAATAAGGATTACATTTGTGGTTATAGGGACTACATGTAGAGACTACATGTGGCTATAGAGACGAAACGATCAATCACATAATCAGCGAATGCATGAAATTAGCACAGATACAGTAAACGACTAGACACGACTGGCTGGCTAAGGTGATCAACTGAGAATAGTGCAAGGTGTTTAAATTTGACCAAGCAAACAACTGCTATATGCACAACCCAGAATCACAGACTTCTCTGGGATTTTGAGATACAAACATATCATTTATTTTCAGATTGTGGAGCAGACCTTGTGATATTTAACATAAAAAGAGAACCTGTCGGATAATGGACTTTGAGTTTTCGGATGATTACAGGGTAAAACTGAACGAAGGCGAAAAGAGAGACAAATACCTTGACCTTGCTAGAGGATTAAAAAAACTATGAAACATATAAGTGTCGGTGATACCGATTGTAATCGGTTGCGCTCGGTACAGTCAACAAAGGTTTGATACAATGACTGGGGGACATGGAAATAAGAAGATATGTGAACACTATCCAAACTACTGCATTGTTGAGATTGGACAGAATACTAAGAACAGTCCAGAAGACTTGCACAGAATTTCTGTCACTCAGATTCCAGTGGAGATTCATCAGCTAATGCAGGTGTGAAAAATTTCCAAATGGGTAAAATGCTATTATTAAAAGTCCTGGAAAATTAGACATAGAAAATTATCAGGGATTTTGTGATACAAACAGATCACCTAATCCTAGCAAGAAGATCGAATCTTGACATAGTTTCTGCACCCATATATATATATATATATATATATATATATATTTATAGACAGAGAGAGAACCTGCCGAATATTGAACTTTTCTGTCCTGGCGGATCACTGATTAAAATCAAAGAAAACGAAAAGAAAGACAAGTACTTTGACTTTGTGTTTGAGAGAATTAAAAAGGCTATGGAACATTAAGGTAACGGTGATATCAATCATAACTGATGTGCTCCATAGTAGTACGTCACTTACAAGCTCGTCCTTGCGTCTCCAGCAGTGTCTGGCGTGTCTGGCTCGTCTGACCTGTATAGTTTTCTGTGATGGGAGGCAGGTGGCCGTACAGTTGGCGTCACGTGGGGTGTTGTCGCCAGGACTTGTTCAATATTGCTCTCAACATTCTTGTGTAGTTGCCGTCAAGTTTCTTCTCCAGCCGTTTGGATAGCGTCCATGTAGTGCATCCATATAGCAGTATCGATACAACCGCTGCCTGGAAGAAACTGCGCTTCATTTCATCTGTCAGGTCTGATTTCCATATTATTGAGAGCCTATCTATAGCCGTCCATGCTTTGGTCAGTCGTGTGACGATGTCGTTTTCTGTTGATGAGACGCTACTTCCTAGGTAGGTGAATTTGTCCATTAGCCTCAGAGTTACATAGCACTAATACCCTTGGGAAAGGTATGAATTCAATTATTCTCCCTCCAGCTATGGGTAAATAGTAGGGCAGACTAGGGTCTTCAGCTTTGGTGAGGCAACTAATCTAAGAGAAGGAAAACTCTGAATTCAAACCTGTTAAACTTCGCTTAAAAAATTGACCTTGTGTCACATCCTGCCCGAGCGGAGGGGTTGGTAAATATGATATGATATGATAAATGGTACCAAAAAGATACTTTGGAAAAGAGTGAATTTGGAAATGAAGGAGTTCTTCACACTTCTTAGATCTTCAGTACCGGGTGCGCACCCAGGACACCAAATGGGTTTTAATGGGTTGTCTTACTCCACTTCAGAGGATACAGCCAGTGTATTCTAAGTTACCCTGACAGTGTAATGTTACGCAAATGTATCTTCACAATTTTAAATTTTATAAACATTTCATACTTAGTTGAAATATCATCGTTTTAAGAACCTCTCTATCAAAACACAAGATTATTTTCCATCATATCAATTTGACCAATAGATGAGCTCTTAACTGATGCCGCTTATGTATGTGAGAGTGGACTTGGAGATATTGGTGATGAAAAAAAACAAAACCTTTGTACCAAACCTTCAAAACTGGAGCGTATCCACTGGATGTGGTTTAACGTCATAACAAGGGACAATTTTTTATGAACTCTTACCCTTCTGCTGAAAACGTATTTGGTGTTTTCTACGTTCACCTCGCTTAATGTAAATCAGTTGTAATAGCTATAATATACCTTACCATGGTTAAAATAATAGACATCAACTTAATTCAAAATCGTCCTCTCTTAGTATTTTTATTGTATTATTAAGTTGATTTTCACCAACATATTTAGCCTGAAGGACCTATTTCTAACCTTTCAACTTCTTGAAACAATAGTAAAATCTATTCAACTTAACGTAAAAAGAAAAAGTAATAATTTTGTACCTCTACCAAAAGTTTTCTTTCACACTTTCTTAAATAAGACTAAGAAATTCAGACCTTTTAAGCTGACGGCTAATAGATTTGGAAACTATATATATATATATATATATGTTTGTTTGAATTGGTTGTCGTGTTTTCTAAATATCCTGTTTACAGTCGAGTGGACAATTCTTTCAATTAAACACGGATTAACTTTTCTTTAGACTCCTCAAGGTGAAAGAAAATTACCAGGATAAAAATAGCAATTTCTTTCCATGATTCGCTAGTTTGCAGACGGTCACCTGTGGAGAGTTACACTCATGGGAGACAATGCTTCCTGTTTCCTTTTTTTGTTAATCGTTCGTCGAAAAACCTTTGTAATCGTTAAGAAAAGGGAAACACGAGATGGGGAATGAGAAATGGAAGAAAAAAATTAACAGAAGAATAAAGTTTAATTCAATAGATCAGAAGTCAAACGGAGAAGAAAGCTAAAGAATAAAAGTAAATGAAAGAGAACTGTTACTGGTAAAAGTAAACAGAAAATTAGATTGAAAATAGTGGGTTAGAAAAGAAAATAAATTTGTCGGACGAAGATGTAATAAATGGGGTAGAATAGACCTATTGGCAATAGTGTATTTTGCTGATTTTTAGTCACGCATTTGTAAATGTGTATTTGCATCAAATTAGATGTGTAAGGCCAATTTGGTTCAACGTGATTCAAACTATCTGAACTCACAAACCCGTATTTTCTTTTTAGGAACATCATAACTATGATCAATGAAATATTGTTTGAACATTACTGGTAATGTTAATCATTATCGTAAAAATAAAATTACATATAATTGAATATATACTTTATATAAAATTGACATCAAAGATCTAAAATGTAATGAATAATTCGAAGAGCCCAAATAAATGAATGTTAGACTATGAGGCGTTATAAGCCTAATTATACATATATACATATATATATATATATATATATATATATATATGCGTGTGTGTGTGTGTGTGTGCGCGCGCGCGCGTGTGTGTGTGTAAACCTGTACAAGCCAAACTAAGAACTATGTGCTTCAAACACCATTAAATGTGTGAAAAGACTTCTCTTAAGGGCAGTGTACTGTTTACGATAGGCGTACTACATTATGTTGGTACTTATCTAGTACATTGATATTTGGTTGGTATTTTTTTTAAGAGTAAAACATTTCAAATAGAAGAAACATACCATAGTTAATCAACATTATTAATGGTTTGCTTGATATTAAACTCATTCCATATATTCTAGTAGTATTTATCCAGCATATTGATATTGGGTTAAGAAATATTTTCATCATGTAAAAAATATTTCTTAAATAATTCACATACTACAGTTATTCTATACTGTCTATGGTTTGGATGCCAATATGCATACTACATTAAGGTTCTACTTATATTTTGTATTGACATTGAGATGTGGCAGACATCTTGTACTCCGTAAAATATTTCTATTATAAGAGATATGCCACATTTTTTCCATATTACCTATGTTTTATGTACCAATAGGCACTACACGTAATTGTGTTACTTATCTAGTATACTGACATCGGTTTGTTGGAAAATCTTTTCAAAGGGTAAGATACTTCTAATAGTATTGATATTACACAATTATCTAATAGAGTTAGGATTATATGTATACCATTGAAACCAGATGGTTGGAATATATGTTGTGCAACAAAATGCTATCAATTCAATATCCATAATTCATAATGTAATTTTCAAGTGATATCAGAGATATAATTATGAGTGACATTTTACGGAGAAATTGTGACGATAATCTAATGAATCCCGTTAAGAAACATTCTTTTTTAATTACGATGCATTTTATGGACCATTCAGAGATCATGCATATTAGTGTTGTTGAGCAACACTCATAATTTGAGCTAATGTGTGGATGTTTTAACAAATCATCAACTATACTCTGCGCTAACATGAAGTGCACTTTCGTTTTTGGCATATTGCCGTTATTTCCAATGTTTTTTTTTCTAAATAGATTGAGATCTGCAATCATTGCTGGTGTGAAATAGTCAATAATCTTCCCGGTCTGTTGTTTGAATGTTATTTTTTGGATGGGATATAATCCTGAAGAACGCATTGTATTTGGTCAAAACATATTTTTTACAAGGATTATCAAATATTTCTCCAAAAATTATTTTATAATCCACGGAGTTTATGATTTCCAATAGCAGAATCAATTAAATATATTCGGAATATTTTAACGCCTTCATTACCTTTTGGTCAAACATCAATTTCTTATAAATTTCTTTCAAATTTCATTGTCTGTAAGCAAAATGCAAGTAGGCATTGCCAAAAAAACAACATTTGTTTCATTTCTTCTTGAGTAGGGGCGTTTCAGAATATTTGCCAAATATGAGGTAGGGGGTCTGTTCAATAAACTTTGGCGAAATAATACATTCTCATGTTGTTTTTTTAGAGATTATGATCTTCGTTGGTTTTCGTCCATAAAGAGTCATTATTTAGTTTGTCGTGTTTGTGATGCATTTAAATCTCGAGTCCTGATTATTTAAGGCACCATTGTAGATTTTTATAGTATTTAATTTGTTTTATATCATGAATGTTTTGACAGTGCATATGTCAAAATCTTTGTCATAAGACTAAGCATATTTGGATCAATGCTACCTGGTCCTTCATTGTTCATATTTTAGCCTTCAGAAGAACGTGGGGCACACAATTATCGCTTATCTAACACATAGGCAATTCCATGAATGCCTGTGGCATATTATAGCATGGAACAGGCAGTAAGAGGCATTGGCTTCTTGAATTCAGATAAAGTAATGTCCATGTGTTTTAAGATCGTGCTATCTTCATATCATATGAGAAGCTTCTGAAATGAGTAAACCATATAATATAACACGGTAGCAATATCGCTTATTGTAAATGCTGTGTCAACATAAGTATCGGAAAACTATAGACTGATATCGATAGGTTATCAACCATAATCTCGCTGATGAAATAAAACAGGGATTCATCCAAGCTGTAAGCGTGTTATTACGACTGTATATCTGTACCACTAAGATATTAATGAAGCCCTTTGAAAGAAAGGTGGATGGATTCTACACCAAGATGCTGCATACTGTTTTAAATGGATTCTGTAAATTCCAGGTCAGAAAGAAGCACCTGTACGTTATTTGTCACATCTATCAATAAATCTAAATAAGAAGAACAAGAGATTCTGGGCACTGATGTAAAAACAGGTTCAACTCATAAATGAAGTCCAGCTATGGACCCCCACACATGGATACACCAGTATTGGCAGACTAGCAAAGACGTATTCATCAGCTCTGTGTAGATAGTAAATGCTGTCTGGCGGACCTTCTTGGAGCATTGGAAAGTCGAGACAGATAGCGATAAAGAGTCAAAGGGATCTGTGCTATCAGTTTGACTTGATGGTGATGATGATGATGATGATGATGATGATGATGATAACTTTTTATAATTTAATCATTTATAGTCCTGCTGCAATAATACGTGTTTACAGACTAAAGCTGCTTCAATAAATTTGCTGTTCTTTTTTTAAAATGATTTAGAAGATGTACCACAAAAACTTGTTTAAAATGATGTTGAGAGGTGTATGTGAGAGGTTTGGTTAGGTTAGGTTTCTTTGTTTAATGACATTCCAAACTTCTTAAGATTCTAATGCCAAAACCATCCTTCTTGAAGAACAGTAGCGGTACTATTGAACCAAAAGCTGAGAGGACAAGGGGGCTCCTACCTTTCGCAAGGGTATTTCTCCAAAAGTGAACGTAACACTGCGACTGGAGTTTGAACTCGATCACAGCGATTCAGTTGTCCAGCGCTTTAACCATTACACCCCCTTAAACCTTAGAATGGGAGAAGTTAAAAGTAAAAAGAGATAGAGAATAAGATATATTGTAAAGAGTATAACTTGAAAGTTGTTCTTAATTATGCATACGGAATTCGAAATAAAATATAGCTCAATATGGTTGCAGTAGAGTTTTCTGTGTACTGTGATAAAGTGGTGAATGCAGAAATGATTTATAAAAAAAAGCAATTAAAAAAGTAATCAAACAGCCTGAATTTCAGATGAACCAGACGATATATCTTACGCATTATTTTTTTATAACAACAACTTACAGAAAATATTTTGAAGACTTTTTAATCTTATCATATGTACAATGTACACAATGTATTTTTTAATCTTACACGCGTGTCATTCCTAAAATTTCTTAGAGGATAAAACTTATTTATCGTCGCGAAATTAGGGGGCTGATGATTTTGTTTCATCTGTAATCCAAGATTACTGGGGCAGCTACTCACTAGTGTTGGCATTTTATTTTATTCATACAAACTAGAATTTTGTCGGTGAAATAGAGAAAAGATAACTTTGGAAATACTCGTATTTTCTTTTGCAATTTTTAGATTTTGTAACACATGTTTTTATTTTTTGCTATTTCAAATTTTTGTCATGTACAGTGTAATGTGATCGTTACAAGGGATTAAAGTGTGTGGATGATTGAATTTTTATCTGTTTACATTATGACCTCCCTTTTATTTGACGTCTAGCGAATATCTATCGAAAAGTTATGCAAATGCCGTGTTTGACTGGGAGTTAGTACATGGTGAGCTCAATTCCTACTGACTTATAAATATCAAAAAGCATTTCAAAGGGCGATATCAAATAATTAGCTAATTAGCAACTATATCTATTACTAAGAATCAATTATTATTTCTCATTAATCAGAAAAAAAATCTTGCAGTATATATCAATAAAAATGATTTAGCCTTTTGCAAAAAATGTGCATCAACAAATAATTTTTAAATAGAAGGAAGTTATAACTAAATCAAGAAAACAATAATTTTGATAAGATGTGAAAGTTGTATTCGATTATTTAAAAAATGGTATTTAGAGTCATAACTTTTATACACACTTTTTGTTATGAAAGTCACTGTGGTTAACCTTCAGGACTGCAGCATCTTTGTTAGCAAGTTTAAACAGGCAGTCATACAATGGCGTTAATTTTCAGATTCATAAACGAAGTAAAGGCATGAACCTTCTATTCATACATCTCTGAATGAAATACTACCACTAATAATGTTTTACCAGAATGGCTTTGACATTAAGTATCGCCTGACGGTTGATATGCCTTTAAAATAAGAAGAAATTACTTACTTCTGGTTCTTTTGCTGCCTTAAAAGACCAAAAACATGTTTTAGAAAATATGACGACATGTCCTTTCTTCGAGTAAATCTGACAAAATTAAACGACATAAGATTGAGAAGTGATAGATTTGGAAAATCTGACCAGATGAAAAAAAGATATATGGAAAGCGTATAAAGCGAAACATTGACGGCGTATTCAAAAATAATATTTTGTCTTTATTTCTGAAAGACTATATCAGAATGACGAGTTTTTTCTTCAGTTCAGCCTAAGAGGAAATAGATAATAAAAATAAAAAGGATAGGGTGTATAAGATATAGAATAAGAATTCTAAAATCGCCAGTATGCCTTTCTTTTAAAAAAATCGCCATACACTTGATAACAAAAAACAGAAATAGCAACTATTTTGGAATTTTTTTTTTTTCATAATTAAAGAAGTTATATGTTTTTTTTTCTGTTAGTGAGTCTTAGAATATTCTGACTGCATACCCTGCTAAGAGGTAGGATCCTCTTTAAAGAGAGAGTGCTCTGTATATGAGTCAAAAATACATCTTAAAGTGTTGCTCCCGGGAGACCGGGGTTCAATCCCAGGTCGGATCATACCAAAAGACTCAAAAATTGGTACTTGATGCCTCATTTCTCAACACTCAGCATATCAAGGTGTGGATCAAGATTAAAGTGGAGTTATCCAGGTAAAGGAGTAGCGCTATCCCCAACACCTCGATGTAGAAGCTATTGAAAAGGGAGCCTTCGGGTCATCCTCGAGTATGGTCGCAATCTTTACTTTTACATACATTTCAGAAAATTTAAAAACTGAGGTGAACTAATTCTTGGCTAAAATTTCCCCGTGCTCTCTGATCCATGGAAGAGGTCGCCGTTGTTGACCCACCATTATGTCAGATATGTTTAAAAAATGATTCCATCCAAAAGTATAAAATCAATAAACACAAAATTAAATAGATAAAGCCGTTTTAGAAACAGTCATACCAAAAATGAAAATACGAAACTGATTTTTAAACGAAATAACCCTTAAGAAGTTGACACGCCGTTAAAATCATTGAACCAATCATAAAGTAAGAGTATTTTTTTTTTTTAATGGAAATTATATTTGAGTTATTTACATTAACATCTTCGTTGCTTTCAGATCAATAAAAATCATAATACATTTATAGTAATTACTATTGTTAATTATCTAACTATGAGATACCCCTGATAAATCCTTTATTAAATTGTTTATCGTGTGTAGTAATTGAGCTCATGATATTAACGCTTCCAGTCAAAGACTCAGGTTGCATACTTACCAGAGATTTATTTGAGATAGTCTTGGTTTAAGTTTAGATACCTGAATATGCATAAACATTCTACTTGTATACGTTTATCAAAAAAGTGAGAGTATATACGCCAACGTTTGAAAATAAGTATAGTAAGGCATTTTGTTCATATTTCCATATTTTTGGACATTTCTGAAATATGCCATTTATTATTTTGAGGAATAATTGATTCATGATCATATTTTTCACAGCATAAATGTGCATGAATAGAACCACTTCTCATTTAAGTTGGTAAAATTTATGCGTTGATAAACGTAAAAAGAAAGGAAATAAATGAATACTATTTCCTTTAGAAGGTCAAAAGATTTTTCTCTTTTTGTGACCATAGTGATAGCGACGAAGGCGAGTTATACATTATAGGAAAAGTGTTAATAATTGAGAAATGAAGGATGATGAAGACATAACAATAGAGTGTTCAAAATAAAAAGCAGAAATTCAGATAAAGACAACGTAAGAATTGGATTAATCCTGAAATTGAAAATCCAAGTTTAGAACGTAAATATTCATGAAGAAATGGGATACTCAGTGCAAATAAAAGAGCAAAGAAGAATGTGGCTTGTGTATGAATGATTTAGAAAGCAAAGATTCCGCATATTCCGTCAACCTTCGATAAAAAGTACTTTCAAATTCAAGTTATATATAAAGATATATATATATATATATATATATATATATATATATATATTGAGAGAGAAAGAGTGAGAGAGAGAGGGAGAGGGAGAGAGTAAAGGAGTGATATCACTATATATATATATATATATATATATATACGTGTGTGTGTGTGCGTGTGTGTGTGTAAGAGAGAGAGAGAGAGAGAGAGAGAGAGAGAGGAAGAGAGAGAGAGAGGACGCACACACACAAATAGAGAATCCGGGTGGAGATATATGGCTGAAGCTTAGAATCAGTGAATATGAATGAGTCTGAGGCTGAAGACACAATGATAGATAAATATTTCTAAATGATAGTGAAATGCAGTTAGATTATATGCAGTTATAATACTGCTCCTACTTATCAAAGATTATATATATATATATATATATATATATAAATATACATATATATATAGATAGATAGATAGATAGATCGATAGATATTGGCTAAATGAAAGGAAGCTATATAGAAAAATAATAAAAAGAAGATAGAGGAGTGAGTGGGGAGAACAAAATATGAATGAATTTGATTTTGGAAAACACAGGATAAGTTAAATATTTCTAAATAATTCTTAAATAAGGATAAATTATATTTGGTTATAAAAGTGTACGTATAGATTAATGCACTTATTTATGAGAAAAATTTTTTTACTTGACTGAATATATATACTTTGCTGATTCTTTTCTTCTAATGCACATGCGTATATATACGCTCACATGTCACTCACACGCACACCCTCGCACACACACACACACACACTCACCTATATATATATATATATATATATATATATATATATATATATATATATATATATAGTGATATCACTCCTTTACTCTCTAACTCTATCTATCTATCTATCTATCTAACTATATATATATATATATATATACGATAAAACAGTGTAAATAGATACTCATGAAAGGAAATACGTAAATATACATACAGTTAGATAGTTGTAACAATTTCTAAGTCGTAAACCACAGACGTAATATGTAATTGCATATGAATCATCTTTCGGGAAGCATTATTATGCATCTAAGTGTCTCTGCCTATAGGTGAATTGCCCAAAATGAACGTGTGCCCAACCCAAACCAGCAAGAACGCCCACCGAAATCCCTGTCATTATTCTGATATATAGATGCCATTATATTCGCACGATGAAGCAAGACTCCGAAGATTTTTCCCCTTATTTTCTTTATATTCTTTTTACATGCATTCAGAATTACCGATTCTGTGCCAAAATTTGTCTGCGAATTTCCCACTTCACAATATGATTTTCTCCGGGATTCAGCCGGATTCATCTCATTTTCTTGCAGAGGAAAAAAATAAAAGAAAAAAAAGTACGTTTTATGGAGCATTTAGTTTTAGGTTAAGGAAGAAGACTATGAATTAATTCTATGTGAGGAAATTTTCTTTAGAGGACAGCAAAATGAACTGCAAGAATCGTAACTTTATGGTGACTGAAATTGATCTAAAAGGAAAAGGCTTAAATGACTTCGAGCAAAAATATAGAAACCAAATTGCTTTTATAGCAACACAAATTTCCTATAAATTTCCGAATTGAATTAGTGATAAAATATGAATGTTTGTGGTAATTTCTTTTTTTACACATAACTGATTTAGAACACGTTTTAAATTGTCGGAAGTCGGTGTGATCTCTCAAGTTAAAATTTAAAATTTTGAGGAAAGGTCCACAATCTTATATGTACAACCCATGACTTAAATGTTCACGTCTGGTTTGTGCTTTCTCATATCATTCCAACTGTTTGGTGAGTCTGGTTAAGGGAAGGGCAATGACAATCACACCAGTTCCAGCTGATAGCAAAAGTCACAGTGACAGCAAGAGTCATCAGGTCTATAAGATTCTTTACAGTATTCTGGCTTATCGTAATAATGATGTAGTTTGGATGGTCGCTACTTGTCCTGATATTTTCCTCTATTCTAGTCCCTTTTCCAATATTTTGGGGATCATTCTAAGTGTACCAATAACAACTGGTATCACCGTCACTTTCGTAGATTTTTTTAGCTCTCAGGCAATGTGTAGACGTTTATCTCTTTTTGAATTAATTTTATCCTTACTCAGTTGTACGCCGGAACACCAAAGCCCACAATTAGGTCTGTTCTCTTCTTTCGTTATCATTCGATCTGGTCGTCTGGCCGAGATTTGGTGATCGGTTTGTATGTCAAATCCCTAGATATGTTTATTAATCACATTTCCAAGGAAGGATTTTGGCCTGTGCTTTGTTCGTATGGTCTAAATTAATGTTTTGCACAATTCCCTGTGGATTACCTCTCCACTCAATCGTGTTTAATCTCATATTTTTGGTGCTAATATGTTGCATTCACTCATTATATGATTGATAGGTTCGTGTCTATCACCACATAACTTACATTTACTATTTTGTTGTTTCTCAAATATTGTTGCTTTCACATAATTGCTATTTATGGCGTTGATTTGTGCTGCTTCATTTCATAAGTATCTATTTACACTGTTTTATCGTGTATATATATATATATATATATATATAGAGAGAGAGAGAGAGAGAGATTCAGTTTCTCTCTTCAGGTTTCCCTTTCTTAGCCATGTCCAAATCTTTTCCTGTGCGATCTCTCTTGTTTGTCCCTTGAAATGTTCATAAAATTGCTTTTCTTTCCATTTACTTCGCAAGTTGGTGTTCTGTTAATCCTTGTGTTATTTTTTCTTGATTTGGCAGCTGTAATAACTCTGTCTTTGCTCTTTTTTATGTCGTTTTTTAATCATTTTATCGATTTTCCAACATTATATGGTATACTGGTGAACCTTCTTCCTCTATCTTTCCTTGGCACATAGAGTCCGTCCCTGTCATCCCTGGGATGTAAAGCCTTATGCATCGTCATGAGTTTTCTTATTCTCGGATTAATTTGATGAATTTCTTCTCTCGTCCACTTCAAGAATGGACCTGGGTAACTCAAGAGGGGGGGGGAGGCCAGTTTTTTTTTTCTGTTGATTAGATTTCTGCTATATAGCTTGGTTTCCAGTAGTTTTCTTATCCTCCTGAAACATTTTTTTTCTGAAAATTATCTCTTTCTTTCATCCCCGCTTGTTTGATGGGATCCGCTTCCACTATTCTAAATTATATATGTTTCATTTTCTCGGAGAGTTCTGATTTTTTCTTGATTTATTAGTTGTGTTCCTTCCGCCACTTGTCGTTTTCCTCTTTTCATTATTAGAGTGGCATATTTTTCTATGCCAAATTCCGTCCCAACATCCTCACTTTATATTTTCACTGCCTGCATTAGGATTTCCAATTTGTTTTCATTTTTGTTATCTGTATAGTAGCTCACTTGTACCTCTGGTCCCTTGCAGCATCCTTTCTGTACTTCAGGTAACAGTCCGCGGCTTATTAACGAATAGTAAATCTCCTCCCTGATTTTTACCGTTAGAAATTTGCAAAGAATTGATGGTCACGTTATGGGTCTGTAGTTGGGGCATTTTCTTGGGGGGGTGCATATTGGCTCAAATTGGTCTTTCCTTTGGTTCCATGACTGTATGTATGTTTCTTCTGTGCATATATTCATTTCGATTGCCAGTTTTTCGTGGATGTAATTTAATTTCTTAAAACGGTGTCTATCTCTGACATCATGGCCTGGCGTTTTCAAATTTGCAACTATTTTGAGTGTTGGTCTGAGTTAATTAAGTTGTATTTTTGCTTTAAGTTCTTCTTTGAGACCTCATCGTTCTTTTACAATGTTGTCTATCAATTCAGCTTTTCTTTTCCTTCTCATATTTGGCTCAAGAATTGTTTTGTTTTCTTGCTTCAACTTCCTTTTCGGCCACTAACCTTAATTTTAACATTATTTACATATCACCATCATTATCGTGTGCCACGAGCAGGGATTTCCCTGACTTTCTCTCTCCATTCGTCTCTATCATCCATCGCATTCTGTGGGTCCTCTAGATAATATCATGTGTCTTTACATATCGGTTATAGAAAGGTTCTAGTCGGACGTTCAGCACCTGCTTGTTTATGTGAAGGAGCCTACAGGAGAACGTCACTTTTGTGCTCGCTTTTAGTGTTCCAGCTGTGTCCTGCATGTCTTCTTCGTCTGATTTGAATGGTTTTAGAGATAGGAGGTAGGTGACCGTTGATCTGCTAGTGTTGCCTCTAGTATTTGTTCAATAAGGCTCGTAGCATTCTTGTGCAATTGCAGTTTAGCTTTTTCTCCATGCGTCAATGTGGTCCATCAATATAGTACTACGAACACGAAAGCTACTTGGAAAAATTGGGCTTTATTCAATTGGACAGGTCTGACTTCCATATGACCAATAGCCGATCAACAGCTGACCATCTAATTGATGCCATTTTTAGTAGATGAGACTCTAGCCTGAAGTTGGTGAATTTGTCCACTCGTTTCCAAGTGAAAATAGAAACACATGCTTCTTGAGCCTTGTGCCCACCGAAAAGTAAACTTTTTATACTTTGTCGGAAATAAAGAAAATAGAAACACATGCAATGTATTTTGAATATTTAGTCGGAGATATTAAACACGAAAGGAAAAAAATTACATTACTTTTGTTTCTTTTTTATTGTGCGGGAGGGTGCCCCCCTTCGATTGTTATCATTTCTTGTAGGGCAATATTTGTTTGTCTGCTGTGTCATATTGTGCTGTACACTATTCGCGACTATCTTCTTAGTCATCGAATTTTCACATCAGTGTGAGCTGATGTCCTTTCACTGGAGTCTGAGCCCAAACAAGTCTCCACAAGCCTTCAGGAGACGATTTTCAGTTTTCAGGCTGATTTTAATAATGTTGTAGTCTAGATTTTTTCCGCTCATCCTCCGATTCCTAAATCTTCCACTAACTTTAGCAAGGCTTTGCAGATTATTCTGAACGCACAAATTAGATTTGGTATCACCGTCGCCATCATTTTTCATCACTTTTTGTTAGTTTTCAGCCTAGGTCTAAGTACTACTTTCTCTTTTCGCTTTCTTTGATTTTCTCCCTGTGATCTACCGGGACAATAAAGATCTACCGGGACAATAATAATTCGATAGGTTCTCTTTGCTTTGTCTTTTAATGACAATTTCTAAGTCTGGTCTTCTGTTCGGGATTAAGTGATCCATTTGTATCTCAAAATTCCCGTTGCATCTTATCTATTTTTTCTTAGTTTTTATTGCGTTTTTTTTTTTTTTTTGCTGCTGTAAGAAAAGATTCAGTTTATTTTGTAAGGCTTCTCTTTCTTCGCCATGTCAACGTTATCTCGTGTGAAATTTTGCCAGTGTGTCGCTTTAATTATCTATACACTTGTTTTTCTTTCAATTTAGGTGTCTTGTTATTGTTGATCTGCTGATCATTATGTTGCCAATGTTGTTTTTGGTGGTTGTATTTAGTCTTTCTCTGCTTTCTTTTATGTATTATTTGAGTCCACATATCGATCCATCAAAGCTCTCTTCAATTTTGGTGAGTCCTCTTTCTCCTCTTTTTCTTGAAACATGCAGTCTGTCGATGTCCTCACTGGGATGTAAAGCCTTATGCATCGTCATTAGTTTTCTTGATCTCTTCGTTCATTCGTAGAAGTTATTCTCTTGTCCATTTCAAAAATGGAGCTGATGTGTTAAAAAGGGGACGGCCCAGATATTTATCCCTTTGATGATATTCCTATAATAAAGCTTTCCTATAAGAAATATTCTGGTTAGTCTGCGATACTCGTTTTTTAAACTTTTTTCTTTCATCTCCAATTGTTCGATGGTATCCACTTCCAATATTCCTAAGTAGTTTTAAAATTGCTTTTTTGCGAGCGTTCGGATTTTTTTTTCATTTAATAGTTCTTTTCCTTCCGTCATTTGTTGTTTTTTTCTTCTCATTATTAACATGGCACATTTTTCTATTGCAGATTCCATACCTATGTCGTGACTGTTAATTCTTATTGATTGTAATTGAATCTCCATTTTTTCATTTTTTACAATCAAGTTGATGTTTTTCATATACATTAGAGGTAACTCTTTTGTTGCAATAGTGTCAATTTAAGGCCCCTGTGCCTTTTTTTAAGTATGTGACTGAGTGGCATCATTGCTATTACAAGTAGTAATGCTTATAATGTATCTCCCTTGAATACACCTCTCTGGATTATTATCAGTAGTAGTAGTAGATGTAATTTACTCATTTTAGAGTTTTTCTCAACAGCAGTAGCTGATGGTTTCTCACTGGATTTTGAGTGAAAGCAATTCTCCTCAAGTCTCCTGGACTCTTAGTGTTTTCGCCGATATTGATAATGCTATAGGCTGCATGAGTTGTACCTGTCATCTGATTTCTAAGTCTCCTTGTTCTTTTACTCATAATTAGGGCGTTGCTCCAAGTGCACCAAATACAATCGATATCACTGTCAACTTCTTGTTCCACAGTTTTGTTTTCAGTTCTCTAAAAAGGTGTAGATATCTATTTTTCTTTTCACATTCTTTTAATTTTACTATGTGGTCAGCTACTCGGTAGGTTCTCTATTTTTGATTGACTATCAATATGCTTCCATGGACATCTCACAATTTTCTATATTGTCACATCACACTCTTAAAAGAAATAGTCTTTGCACAGATGATATACACTATTAATAGAATAGCTGTACACATATATAATTATTAAAGTAATTCATTCCATAGTTCCAAAAAATTCTGCCTTAAATTCTCTCTTTGAAATTTCTTGAAATCACCTAATTTCATCTTAAAATTTCTACTCTAATTTCTACACTTTTTATCCTGCTGGGCAAATTGTTCCAAAATAGGTCCCTTCTAACTTTCCATCAACGCTTAATTTACTTCTGTCTTACTCCGTCCAGTCGGCTGGGGCTGTAAAATACACCGACTACGTCTCTGCTGAGGGCTAAGATCTCCTAAATATTTTGGATATGTCAATGAACCATACGAAGGTGAGGCTCCAGTCTCGGATCTTTGGGGAATGCGGAGTACCTTTTCATTGATCCCAACTCCACTCATACTCGAACTGGTAGCACCTGATACGCTCCTATTTATGCATCGAATTTGTTTGACATTTAAATTTTCTGCAAACAAATGACTTGAATTGTCAAAAATAGAACAGTTTTATCCTTTAACGGTATTTAGATAAATGATCGAGTTTTTATTGAATTGTTAGTGATTCAGAGCAAACATTTGAACCATATAACCGTGTGCAAATTGATGATTAATTTTGAATACAATTATTAAAGCTAAATAGCAATACGTGAACCTCCTTAAATGTGTGCCTAAATGCAAACATTGGTATACCATAGCAATACTTGGAACATTTTGACAGTGTGCAGAAGAATGGTGTTCAATAGAATATATAGTATTAAATATAAATACTTGTAACAACTTTTCTATCATCTAAATCACAATTCATATTGAATAGAATTTGGGTTAGGTAGCAATAATTGTAACAATTTAACTGTGTAGGAACAATAGCCTTACTAGAGTCTAAATGAATTATTATTACTCATTTAAAAATGAAATTACCGACGAACTATTCAATTACAAATCATATGTGTCTATCTATTTAAATGTGTATAAAATGACAGCTATTAAATTATTACTGGTACCTAGTAATACTTTAAACCATTTAACTGTCAGCAAACAAAAGATTAATAGTTAATAGATTTATTCGTATTCGATTGGAACTCTTGAAATCATTCAATTAAGTGTAAAAACGAGCCTAGTTTCATTTAAAAGATGCATATGTATTAACAGGATTTTGCATTAAATAACCATCAAGGGTTGATATGCTATAAAAGCCAACCAACCAAACACCTTCTATCTCACTGCATTTACTTTCTTTATTTTCGATGAAAAGAGGAAGGAGAAGAGAAGGAAAGACAGCCTTTTCACCATTTTTCATTGACATGTCCCACGTCTTCCCTTCCTTAAATTCACTTCTAGCTGGAGTGCTAATATAGACTACTATACCAAGTTATTTACTATCAAGCATTCCTATCTGATACAAATAATTTGTTTTAAATGGTTGTTGGTTGGTAGTTTGGTTTTTATGGCATATCAACCTTTTTAGTTTATTTAACGCCATATCCATTTTTATGAAAATAGTTCTATCTTAAACAATTTAATTTAGCATAAGCACGCAATTTAAATGTAAGTACAGTTTAATTGTGAAGAACATTTCTATTTCAAACTATGCAGTTTAGTCAAGCAGTTCTAATTCAGCTAATTCAGTTTAGTATAAGTACTGATTTTGTTTACACAGTTAAATGTAAAAACAGTTCTATATTAAACAATTCATTTTAGCATAAGCATGCAGTTTAAATGAAAGCACGGTTCAATTGTTAAAAACATTTCTATATCAAGCTAGCCTTGTCAAACAATTCACTTAAGTATAAGTATGCCTTGAGTTCTATTTAACACATAGATAGGGCCCTATCAGGTTCTACCACACCTGGTCAGAGTGGACCTGGGAGCAATGGCAATGAAGAGGTGCTCTGCATTCCCGAAAGCCCTAGCATCACTGGGACCTCATCAACAGACTGTTTAGTGTCATAAAAAGGACACTCATTGCTGGGGTCTTACCCCTCTGTAGTGGCGCAGTCGGTGTATTCTACAGCCCCAGCCGACTGGGCAAGCATCAAATGGTATGGTTTCAAGTATTCTATTTTGATAATAGTAATTCCTACATAATTGTATTGTTTAAAATGACTATTCCTATTCAATATCTAACAACAACACTCTATTTTCTAGTACCAAATAATAAGCCTTTGTTAACTATTGTATCTTCAAGTAACTACTCTCGATAGCAATGATTTAAATACATTTAAATGATTCCAAGTATACCAATAAAATATTGATGATTAAGATTATGAAAAAAATAGTAGTTAACATACAATTATATTTTTCTCTTTTTTCTATCAAAATTAATGATTAAAAAATATATATTTTGCCCATACCTGGGACCCTAGCAGACACAACTCTCTGAGGGGAAATAAGTTTAATGAGAGTGTACTATATATTCCTCTGACATCCAGAAATGGAACCTTTCTGTCGGATGCAAGCTATTGTCATATCAATGAGATGCATGTTTTTTTTTTTTTTTTCTTTTTGGCGGAGGGTTAGGAGCTACTCTCTGTGCATCATACTGTCATAGTGTGCTAAGTCCCACTTGTGCTGAAAAGAAGAAATTTTTTTTTTAAATATTTTATAGTTGTTATAATAATCTTCGTTTAAGTAGCATAGATTGTTTCCAATGTTTTATCTTTATTAATTTGCTTGTTTTGATGTTGCTTCTCACAACTAAGCAAAATATTGTTTGGCGCCAAGCTTTAAATGTAGCATCATTCGTGCAATATTCAAATACCGATTAAACCACCCCCCTTTCTCTCTTCCCCTTCTCTCTATCTCTCTCTTTCAATCTCTTTCTCTCTTTTTCCTACCCTTTCTCTCTCTCTTGCTCTCTTTCTCTGTCTCTCTCTCTCTCTATCTCTCTCACACACACACACACTCACGCACACTTTTTATTGTCTCACACTTCATGAAAATGCAAGCTATTTTCCTGATTGACACTACGTGCTTTCTGTCATTATAATTTTTAATATCATTTATATTCTATACTCGTTATGTTTGGATATTTGGAAACAACGCTGTTGCATTACTTTGAGACTGATACATTGGGATCAATGGTAGTCATTTTAGTCTTTGATGTTCGTTCATAATTTCCCTTGTGATAATAACAACCGACTCTACATAATGGACATGGAAGCATTAAACGAATATTCCAGCTACTCTGCAATCAGACAGTAGAAATATATTTGATTTTGATCACTTTTTGTTTTAGATGCGAGAATTAGTTTCTAATTTTAATTTCTCGGAAAATATTCTAACCTTGACTTACTTTCGCTTGAGAGGAAATTTATACGTAATTCATCAAGTTATATAGCATGTTTTAAGAATATAGAGCGGATGAAAGGTATATTGATAATAGACAAGATAAAGGATATATTAAAAGTATTCTATAGGCAAAATAAAATATATATTGAAAGTACATTATATAAAAGATGAAAGAGTAGTAAAAGCATTTTATAGATAAGATAAGAAAACATCTTGTATGCATTTTATAGTAAGGATAAAAGTCATACTGAAAGTATATTATTGTCAAAATAAAAAGTACATCAAAAGTATTTTACATACAAGATAAAAAGGTTAATTGGTTGTTTGGTTTGCGGACTGTTGTACTTTACTGCATATATATATATATATATATATATATATGTGTGTGTGTGTGTGTGTGTGTGTGTGTGTGTGTGTGTGTGTGTGTGTGTGTGTATAAGTAAAAGTAAAATTGGCGACCGCAGTCGAGGGCGATCCGAAGGTTCCCCTTTCAATAGCTACTACACCGAAGTGTGGCGAAGAACGCTACTCCATTCTCTAGATTGCTCCACTTTATCCTTGATTTGTATCTTAGAGTGCTAGGTGTTAAACAAGGCGGCATCAACTTCCATTTATTGAGTCTTTGGTATGAGTCGATCTGGGATTGAACCCCGGTCTCCCGGACCTTTATATATGATTTTAGAGTGAATACTTTCTATGTAACTCTGTTTTATACGAATTGTTAGAGCTCATTTGTTTGCAGCCAGTTAAATGATTTCAAATATTGCTGACACAACTAGATCAATTAAATGGTTACAAGTCTTGTAAATTATCAAACAGTTCTATTTGACCGATAGACCGGACCCTATAACATACTACAAGTACACCTCAGAGTGAACACGGGCGCAATAACAATAAAGGGTTTCTGCACACTCGTTAAAGCTCTAAGCCTGAACCTTCAACATCTGATAGTTTAATTTAATTTCTAGAAAACTCACAGAGTAGGGGTCTTACCATTTGGTAGAGATTGAATTGGCCAATTCTACAGCTCCGGCTGACGAGTGAGATAAAAGGCATATGGAAAGTTTAGTCTTGTTTCTATGTTTAATGATATATTAACTTCTATGTGTAATCTAATTCCAAAGCCATGTTTGTAGATTTGTAGAAGACCAGTAGTCTTTCTATTTAACCCAAGCGTATCAGTCGGGAAATGAACGTAATAGATCCACTAGATTTCGAACTAACTTACTCAGATGTCGTAGTTCAGCAGGTTTGCAGTAACGTCTTTTAAAAACCCTCTGTACATTAGATGTATTTTATTGACAAGACAAATGTTACAATGAAAGTAAGTTATAAGAGATTATAGGTATATTGAAAATATGTTATAGACATGATAAAATGCATATCTAAACTATTTTGTAGATATAATGAAAGGTGCATTGAAAGATATTATAAAATGTGTATTAAATGTATTTTATAGACAATGAAAGAAAAGGTAAAATTTATATATTGAAAGTTTTAAATGGACAAGAAAAAATATATTGAAAGTATAAAATGTGTACTGAAAGTATGTTATCGACATGATAAAAGGTATATTAAAATATTTTTATTGACAGGACGAAAGAAAAACTATAATGAAAGTACTTAATAGAAGATATAAAATGTATATTAAATGCATTTTATAGAAAAGATGAAAGGTGTGTTGGAAGTATTTTATGGACAAGATGAACATTTTATTGCAAGACTTTTGAATACGGATAAAATAAATCTTATTTTATCTCACATAAGGGTAAAAAGTGATATTGGAAGTATTTTAAAAATAAGCCAGATAAAAGATATGAAAGTCTCATAAAAATAGACAAGATTATAGATCTAGAACATGTCATGCAAAAGTAAGCAAGGTAAATGATATACTACACGAATATCATTGTTTCATAAGATATGTTCATGAAATTTAACGTATTTTGCATTATAACGTATAGCTGTAGATTATAGAATAAACCATGTTTGTTAAATCTTGTCATAGTCTTTTCTCAGATATTTCACACTTCCTCACGTATCTCACTGATGTTGTTGATTGGTTATTACCCAGAGAAATATTCTTGCCCTGCCGGGCACCCCGACAGTTAACTTCTCTATTTATTTCAAGGTGGCCTACAAGGATAAAAGGATCATTATAACAAGGTAACTTAGAAATACTAATAACAACCCAGTCACTACCATTGGCAAGATATTTTTCTAGCAATAAAGATCACATATGCTGCGCTTGGAGGAATGTCCCTCTGAAAGTAATGTCTTCTATTTCAGGATGTTGTCCCTTGATGTCAGCGATAAATGCTGGGGGTATGGCAGTACATGTTGAACCTTCGTGCTAATAATCTATATTTTACTTGCAAAAACCAGTTGAGTTACATCATCACAAAATAACAGCTGACGTAAAAAAATATTGTTGTTGACTTCTTCCATTCGTAAAATTGTATTCATTGACATTTATCGACGCTTTGGAATTTTATTGATGTAACTTGAGGTCGGAGATGAATAATGCAGCCCAGAGTAGCGAGAGGATCTTGAGTTGCAAACCACGTTCTAAGAATCTGTAAACCTTGGAAAGCACCGCCATCTGCACTTACTCGGAAATCGGATTGTTGACAAAGAAATGAAGAGGACGCCTACATTGCTATGTTTTGCATGTGTATGATGCAGGTTCTAGCTCATCACAGGCGGATGCTGTTTGTTTGTTTGGGTTTATAGCATATCAACCTTTGAACGCAAAACCCATCTTTATTCAAATGAACATTTCTATTTCAAACAGTTCAGTTTATTATGAATATAATTTAGTTGTCAAAAACATTTGTTTTTCAAGCTATTCAATTTAGTCCGTTTTTTTTAAAGAATTCAATTTAGTATAGGTATAGTTTTTGTAAACACACATGTAACAAAATCTCAATTTCTAATAATTATGTTTAGTGTAAGTACAGTTTCACTGTCAAAAGCAGTTCCATTTCAAACAATTCAGTTTAGCATAAGTACGTGGTTTAAATGTCAAAACAGGTATATTTCAAGCAATATAGTTTCGCATAAGTACGCAATTTTGTTCTTTTTTACCCATAGATTGGACCCTATCTATCAGATGCTACCAATCCGGGCCAGAGTGTATCTGGGCGCAATGGCAAAAAGGGGTACTCAGCATTCCCCAAAACTCCAGTATTTTTTTAACTCCACCATCAGATTGCTTAGTGCCATATTCAGGACATTCGTTGAGGGGGGTCTTACTCCTCTGCAGAGGTGCAGTCAGTGTATTCTACAGCCCCAGCTGACTGAGCAAACTGAAGGATAGATAGATAGATAGATAGATAGATGGGCTGATTATATGGAGTTCTTTAACTCTCTTACGCCATCCCTCCCTACCATCTATCGCTCAAGGTAGGTCTTCTCGACTAAATCCAATGTCCGTACAGAGCTGATGTATATAAGTTATTAGACGGCTAGAATCGGTTCGTCCATGTGCAGGGATTCATAAAAGAATATCACTTTATAAATTCGTCTTTACGAGTCGAGCAGTGTCTAGCAAGTCTTATTCATCTCACTAGGACGGCTTGTGAGACGGCAGTTAAGTGGACGTACATCAGCTGTTTTGCGAAGTGTTGCTTTCAGGATTTCTTCAAAGCAGCACGTAGTATTTTCGTGTGTAGTTTCTGTCTACCTTTTTCTCCAAACGTTTCATTAGTATCTATGTAGAACAGCCATACAGTACAATTGACACAGTCATAGCTAGGAAGGGGCCAGAGTTCTCTATAATCGATAACTTGTCGATAGCAGTCTTCGTCTTCGCTAGGTGATTGTTGACATAATTTTCTGTAGATGAGATATTGCTTCCAAAGTAAGTGAACCGGTTTACTAATTTTAGAAGCTAGCCAAATTAAGAAGGGATGGCTTTTTGTTTAAGACTCGTAAGTTTTGTTTTATTTGCGTTTACTTAGAGGCTAATGCCTTCTCCTGTCTATTTCAAGCAATGCTGAAGGGATTCAATTTTGGCAGGAGTGTTTCATAGAAATGTTAAATATCTGCGTGGTCTTCGTCTATCATAGTTTCTTCAATATCGTCTTCTCTTTGTCTTCTTTAAGTTTGGAATCATTTTCTTTTATTAGATCAACTAACTCTAGAAATATATTGTCTAGGCATATTATCAAAATATATGGCGCAAATTTATCTCCTTGCAAGATTCCAATTACTCCGTCTATGAAATTGATGTTGCCTTTAGGTAAGCGAACGATTCTTTCTTGTTTTTGTAACACACACACACACACACACACACATATATATATATATATATATATATATATATATATATATATATATATATATCGTCATCGACTGGCAGACTGTTTTGTTGTATCACAACTCATCAGTGTTGATACACGTGCAAGACGCTCCAAGCCGGGATCGAAACCCGCCTAACTTTACGTCAGCTCAGGAATTGACGTCCATATATCAATTTTCGTTTGTTTGAATTTTGTTGTAACCGATACCGGAATGCTAAATTCGTTAGAAGTGCTTTGTATCATGCGAGTGGCAATGTGCCGTAGAGATGACTATTGCTTAAAGGAGAACCTACAGATTCATGCCTTTCCCAATTGTATTGATGCGAAATGAAAAGCCAACATTTCAGTATTGAAACTCGGGTAGTCAACTTAATTTCCAAAGATGATGAGTATTATGCGTATCACGAACTTTTTTTTTTCTCCCGGTATCTACAGTAGTTTTTGTGGAAACCAAAAGAAAGCATTAATTTTGGAACCACACCATTATTTTCGTATACGTAAAAACGACTTGGATTGAAACACACACTTATAGACACGTGCGCGTACACACACCCACACAAATGTATATGTGTGTGTGTGTATATATATATATATATATAGTCATTCTTTTTAGGTCTAAACTATTTTATTAGGTGTGAAATTGGATTTTTTTTTTCTCTATATAAAATGGTAGTAAGAAGGAAAAGGCCTCCGGAGATTCTTTTCAGTAGAAGTGTATGTCAACTCTTCTATCCTGCAATATTATTTATTTTATAGTACAGATTCCTTTTATAACCGTTGTATTACTTTCACAAGAACTTTATTCAGATGAAGCGGTAAACTGTTAATCTTCCAAGCTGATCACCATTCATTACAGAGAAAGATACTCTGACTCTCGAAAATTTATTGTTTCAGATAATCGTGTCTTGTTTTCTATAGCCAAAATTTAGAGAACGTAAATAAAAACCTATTCACTTGGACACTATCCGAATGCTTAGGGAGTTTTTCACTATTTATAATTTGTTTGTAGTTTAAGTTTGTCTGGGACACACACGCTCTCTCTCTCTCTCTCTCTCTCTCTCTCTCCGTCACACACACACACACATATATATATATATATATATATAACTGATCAAAAGTTTGAGGGAACATGGAATTGTTTCCCTAAGTTCTCAACGGTGGCTAATTTTGTGATTGATCATAAATTTTAAAGTGAACTACCTAAGAATAAACAAGAGACGTTTGAAAATGTACATGCTACTTAATAATCACTTCCATGAAGATAATTTTATAAGTTACAAGAAACAATTCTATGGTAAGAATTTGCACTGCAGTAATAAATGCTCCAATGGCATTCTTTGATGAAAAGAAAATATAAATATAACATATAATTAAAATTACTATTATTTCATATTTATTTCAGAGCTAAATAACTCACAAGCGCCGCTCAATTCTGGTAAATCTTACAGGAAAGCTGGGCAGAAACATCTTCGGTGTACCTCTACTCATTGGTAGAAAGAATGGCGTGAATCAGTAAAGCAGTGATAGCGACCAAATGAGTTTATTTTGAGGAATCAAAATTTAAGACATTTTTTGTGTTTCTTTGACTTAATTGGTATTCACTGTAGCTCTAAACTTGTATTTAGAATAATTATTTATTAATTATTCTGAATCTATTCTAATAGCAAAACAGAAAAACACCATAACGACAAACTACACTAAAGCTAAAATAGATAAGCTGCAACAAAATTGCAAGTGTATTTTGTGATATGATGGAGACGAAACGGTCAATCATATAAAATCTAATGCAGCAAATTAGAGCAAAAAGAGTATTGAACTAGACGCGACTGGATAGGTAAAGTGATCCACTGGGAATTTCGCAACAAAAGGAAATTTGACCTTACGAACGTGTGGTATTTGCACAACCCGGTATCCGTCCAGGAGAATGAGATACATAAACTTCTCAGGGATACTGAGATACAAATCCAGGCCAAATTACAAGACCTAGTGATAGTCAACAAGAAAGAGGACCCAAAGAATGGTGGACTTTGTCCTGCCGGCAGGTCATAGAATAAAATGAAAAGGAAGCTAAAAAGAGATAAAGACCTTGCAAGAGAACTAAAAAAATAAGGAACATGAAGGTGAGGTTGATACCAATTATGATTTGTGCACTTGAAACGGTATCTAGTTGACTGGTAAAGGAATTAGAAGACTTCGATATCAGAGGACTAGTAGAGATCATCCAGACTACTAGATTATTAATATCGGCGAGAAGACAGAGGAGACTTGCTGTCAGTCAAACTCCAGTGAAAGTCATTAGCTCAACCTGGTGTGAAAAACTCTCAAAAACGTGAGGAGACGTGCTGTCACTCAAACTCATGTGAAAAACCATCAGAAAAACTGGTGGGAAAAACTATCAAAGGAGTAAATAATAATAATAATAATAATAATAATAATAATAATAATAATAATAATAATAATCAGAACGCCCGCAGAAAACGAAACCGACAAATACTTGGAAATATTGGAGGCTGACACCATCAAACAAGTCAAAATGAAAATCAAAATTCCAAAACAATATCTCAGGAGAACTAGAAAACAACTTGAAACAAAACCCTCCAGCAAAAACCTTATCAAAGAAATAAATACTTGGGCTGTAGCCCTCGTCAGATGCTCGGGACCCTTTCTCTAGTGGACCTGAGAGAAACTTAGATAAATGGACCAAAGAACTAGAAAACTAATGGCCATGCACAAGGCATAAAATCCCAAAGACGACGTTGACAGACTATATGTACCAAGAAAAGAGGGAGGAAGAGGATTTGCCAGCACCAAAGACAGCGTTGACACATCCATACAAAGACTCGAAGACAACATAAAAAAACACGAAATAGGACTGATTACGGCCATCAGAAACAATACTGACAACAAGACAGATAACAGAATGACAATAACTAGAAAACAAACATGGAAAGAAAAACAACTCTATGGGCGTTTTAAACGACTAATAAACAACATCTCACACGACGGAACCTGGGCATGGCTAAGAAAAGTAAACTTTAAGAGAGAAACAGAATCTCGCCTAATGGCAGTACAAAACAGCGCCATAAGAACCAATCATATCAAGGCGAGGACAGATAAGACTCAACAAAATAGCAAATGTAGACTCTGTGATGACAGAAATGAAACCATTAATCACATAATAAGCTTATGCGGCAAATTGGCACAGAAGGAGTGCAAGCCTAGACTCGACTGGGTGGGCAAGCTGATCCATTGGGGAATGTACAAGAAATCTAAATTTGACCATGCCAACAAATGGCATATGCACAAACCAGTGCTGTCCTTGAAGATGACACACACAAAACCCTATGGGACTTTAATATACAAACGGATCACCTAATCTCGGCCAGAAGACCAGACTTTATAATAGTCGACAAAAATAGAAAATCAGCAAAATTATCGATTTGCAGTCCCAGCTGACCACAGAATATAACTGAAAGAATGTGAAAAGAGAGATAAGTACCTTGACCTTGCTTGAAAAATCTATGAAACATGAAGGTGACAATAATACCAATTGTGATTGGTGATTTTGGCACGGTAACTAACGGGTTATTAAAGGGCCTGGAGGATTTGGAAGTTGGCGGTCGAGTGGAGACCATCCAAACAACAGCATGGTTGAAAACGGCCTGAATACTGAGAAGAGTCCTGGAAACCCAAGGAGACTTGCTGTCACTTAATCCCTAGTGAAAGACCATCAGCTTACGATGATGTGAAAAACTCTAACGAGTAATAATAAATGACACTCATAAACTCCTTTGGCACTTTGATATACAGACGGATCCCCTAATCTCGGCCAGAAGACCAGACCGAATAATAATCAACAAAAAAGGAGAACTTGTAAAATTGTTTACTTTGCTGTTCCACCTGGCCACAGAATAAAATATTATAAAACTGAAGTACCTCACTCTTGCTAGGGAATTGAAAAAACTATGGAGGAAGAGGGAGACAATTATACCAATTTTGATTGGTGCTTTTGGTAGAGTAACTAAAGGATTATTCAATGGACTGGAGGATTGGAAGTTGGCGGACGAGTGGAGACCATCTAATGAAGAGCATTACTGAGAACGGCCAAACTACTAAGAGGAGTCCTAGAGACTTCAGGACACTTGCTTTCACTCAAAGTCTAGTGAAAGAACATTAGCTAACGTTGATGTGAAAAACTTTTATGAGTAAACAACAACAACAATAATAATAATAATAATAATAATAATAATAATAATAATAATAAAAATAATAATAATAATAATAAATGAAAGGGCCTGGAGGATTTGGAAGTAAGCGGACGGGTGGAGATTATACAAACGACAGCATTGCTGAGGATGGCCAGAATACTGAGACGAGTCCTGGAGACTTGAGGAGACTTGCTGTCACTCAAACTCCAGTTAAAAACCATCAGCTAATACTGATGGGAAAAACTCTAGAGGAGTAAATAATAATAATAATAATAATAATAATAATAATAATAATAATAATAATAATAATAATAATAAGTATAATTTCATGTATACTTTATTTCAAGCCTTAGGAAATTATTGTTGGAAAAGGTATTAGCTGTAACTGTCTACAGTAAAAAAATAAATAAATGAATAAAAATACCATTTTATTATTATTCAAAATTGGAAGTTTCGTATTAAATCAAATGTTTTGGTATGTAAATAAGAAAAGTGTATATTCTACCCTCTATGATTGAATATAGGTGCGCATTCAGCCCTCACACAGCTAGTTGGTAAGAGGTTAAACCTTGTTTTGATCCACCTCGTAATACGTCCGATGATTTTGATTCTTATAGATAAGTATTCATTGTAAAACAAAGTGAAATACCAATAAAATTTAAAGCTAATATATTGCATTACCAAATCTTGTAGATACTTTTATAAACCTGACATATACATTAATATAATAGAGTGACAAATGATGCCTATAGGTGAAAAAATTGACTACTGACCGACATTTATATGCGCTATTGTAACACCTTATCCATTTTTATTGTAAATGTATGTGATGGTAGCTTTTATAGTTATTCGATTAACAAAACATCTGTTAGCACCTTATAATTATTGCATTTCTCTTTGTGTGAATCTCTTTGATTATTCTGTAGAAAGTGTTTACTTTTCAAAAAACAAAGGTATGATATAAATATGTTTATGTGTATGTTGAACAGGCTTTAATTTGAACAATAAAAGCAATGAAACACAATAAAGATATTAAAAGTAAAATATCATGCTATTTTGAAAGGGGAAAGAGAGAGATAGATTTTCTGATGTCAACATAGATGAGTTTAGAAAGCTAGAAGATAGATAGATAGATAGATAGTCAGATAGATAGATAGATAGATAGATACATACATACATACGGACATAAAAGCACAGATACGTAATATATATATATATATATATATATATATATATATATATATATATATATATATATATATATGAAACAGTTGTGTATATATATATATATATATATGTAGATAGATGTGTGTGTGAGTGAGTGGGTGTTTTGTGTGTTTGTATATATATATATAGAGAGAGAGAGAGAGAGAAAGAGAGAGAGAAAGACATACATAAATACATACATACATACATACATACATAAAGGACATATTGATATAGATAGATAGATAGATAGATTTCACTCTCAATATATATCCAGGGGAGGCCTATTATGAAGTCATATATATAAAACTAAAATCTGGTTGAAGATTAGAAGTCATTGAACGACCCTCGTAAAATACATACGTATTTACGTATTTCAGGTATTATCAAGAATGCTGCTAGAATAATGTAACCCATGATTACTTGCCTTATGGTCAAGTAATTGGCAAATAATCCAAATCACACAGAATATTTAACCAGCGAGGGAGGTTGCTACACACCTGCCGTGATTAAATACAATTCCCGTCAAAATGCAGATCAAACCACGCACAATCTCAGCGACTATGAAATGATCTGTCACTGCGAGGGAATATACGGAGGTGCCCGTGGTGTAATGGTTATCGTCGGATGAAATGGTTACGGCGACACGAGTTCAAATCCTGGACGAGATTGATTCCATTTCACATAGCACTAATACCCTTGGGAAAGGTATGAATCCAGCTATGGGTAAATAGTAGGACAGATTTGGTTCTTCAGCCTTGGTGAGGCAACTAGGAGAAGGAATACTTGGTGAAGCAACTAGGAGAAGGAATACTCTGAATTCAGACCTGTTAAACTCCGCTTAAAAATTGACCTTTTGTCATATCCTGCCCAAGCGGAAGTGTTGGGTAAATATGTCACTGCAGGGAATACCAGTATTGATAAATCACCCATCTAGGAAAAAGATAATTTGATAGTGATGGGTTAACTTTTTAAAGTATTCATATAAGCAAGATGCACTTTTATGTAAATCTTGCGACTTCAATAACATTCAATTTCTTCTTCAGAAACTTATATATGTTTGGTGCAGATAGATTACATTAGAAACGATCAGATATTTTATAAATAATGATTCCTTGAAATGATGAATTTCTCTCTCTCTCTCTCTCTCTCTTACACTCTTTCTCAATATTTTAATTTCCTCACTCTGTTCATTACCTATCAATCCATCATTCTCTTCATATCAATTATCTATCTATCAATCTATCTATTTCTTTTCATATCTATCTATCGATATATTTATCGCCCACTTTCATTTGATTCTCTCTCTGCCCCCCCTCTCTCTCTCACAATATATATATATACTCAATTTATCTCCCCAGTTCATTTTTTCCGGTCTATCAAATTTAGGTTTGTAATCTATTTGTCTTTCTCACTTGCTCACTCAGTCTGGTCATAATCTAACTATTTACTTTCGTTATTAATTATTAATAATAACCTGTGTGATTTGTTTAACTCAAATAGTGGTGTAAATCAGTCATTATTATGATGGTTGCAGCCTAGGAAGTTATCCATATCTTAATTTAAAGAGGGATCTATTTTTTATATTGGTTGGAGATTTGTTGAAAATATTCATAAAAATCTGAGAAAAGCCAGGTAACCTTTCCTAAGCGAAACACTCACAACATTTCTGCGTTTGTTATTTCAATGACAACATTAGTATTTGAAGCGTAGACTCAATGCACAGTGATTGACTCCTTAGAGGGCTTGACCTCTATCAGTGATGGCCTATGGTATTCCACCACCTGCCAATACGGTATAGCCATTTGCTGTTCAATCGTGACGTCGTGTCTTTTTTCTGTCGTGCTTCTTATCTACTAAGATATTGCATCCAGTCACTTACGGCCTTATTGGCTGAGCTTAGTTGCTATTTTCTACATTATTTAATGTTTTTCTCCTATTGTATGAATGGCCTTTTCTCTCTTATTAAATTTGCTGTCTATTTTTAACTCTTCATCATTTTTTCATTTTTGTTTATTTTCCGTCTGTTTTTTATTTTGTTTTTTTTTTCTTTTTTTACTTTTTTCAGTTTTCTTTTTATTATTTTATATATTTTTTATTCTTTTTTTTTTTTCATTATTTGTATTATTTCCTTCAGTAGAAATTATCACGTACAGAAACACATGAAATGCACTAATACACCATACACATATACTTTCATATATGCATTCATATCGACCTGCGTACATACATACACACATACATAGATAGTGACGTGTGGTTTATAAAATAAATTGTCTAATATATGGGATGGAAGATGTCATGCCATTTCAAGACTTTGGCTCTAATAGCTTTTCAGTGTAATCTATGAATTACAGAAACTCCTTTAAGAAGAAGTAGAAGAATGGTTACGCGTTACTTTCTCCAGGATCCGAATTCAGGCTTTTTCTTTTTCAATGATTGTTGCCTATGTCTGTAAAAATGTTGTATTTACCCAAACACGAGCAGGATGTAACACAAGGTCAGTATTTTTTAGATGATTACTGATGTTTTTGTTTTTTTCTTCTCCAAGCTAGGTCACCTACTAAGGCTAAATTAACCCTAATATTCACCTATAGCTAGGAGGTGAGGATAAGAGATGTGGCCATGCCTTTCCCATGGGCATAAGTGCGTGAGAAAACGTTAGCAGTTTCGTCTAGGATTTGAAATCGGGTCGCCGATTCCATTTCAAATGAAGATAAATGAAAAAAACTCCATTTTTATGTTCTTTAACTTGTTTCATGTGTAGGTCTTTGTTTTGTTTTAAAAAAAGTTCAGCGCGCCATCTATGACATACTGCCTGCTGCTAGAGGATTCAGTTCAGTTAGAATTAAAATAAACGATGTTCAAAACAAAATTATAAATTTTCTTTAGAATTTACGGCCAAACATATATACCAACCAACTGAAAAATGTTCCTCCATACATCTACAAATAATGACGTAAGCAAAGATAACCGTAGGGTAATGGTCATCGTCGTTGGAGATGGACAAATCGAACCGAGTTCAAATCGTGGACGAGACTATTGCATTTCACATAGCGCTAATATTGTTGGGAAAGATATGAATCCGACTATTTTCCTTCCAGCTTAGGGGGAAAAAGAGAGATTGGGTTCTTTTATATTTGTTCGATAGCCGGTCTAGCAGAAGGAAAATTCTGAATTCCAACCTGTTAAATTTCGCTTAAAAATTGACCTTGAGTCACGTCCTGCTCGCGCGGAGGGACAGTTAAATTCATATATATATATATATGGTTGCGTGTCCTTAGTATTATAAGTTTCCCTAAAAACGGAATGGAAAATGTCATGTCGATTCAAGACTTTGGCTCTAATAACTTACCTGTGATTAAAATGAATAATCAAAACTATTTTAGGCAGAAATAGTTGGTTACTACTTTTTCAGGATCTGAGTTCCGACCTCTGCTATTCCTGGCCCGGTATCTTACATCTATAAAAAGATTTGGCAATCAGGCTTCTTTTTTAAAGTATGTATTTACCCCGCCACTAGGCTTCAAGCAGGTTACGACACAAAGTCATATTTCACGTGGAATACGGGCAGATTATATTCACGGGTGGATCATATATATTACTTGTCTTTCAAAAACTAGAGTTCAGTCTATTCTATTTATTTTAGCTGACGGGTGAAGTAATGGATCCAGGGTGTTTCACTGAGGTATTAGTATGAAGGGAAACACAAATTGCCTTGTCCAGGATTTGAGCTCCGGTACCCAATTCCATTTCTAGCGACTACAATCGTTATACTAAGCGAACCTCCTTGCCTTTTAATTTACGGTTGTTTGAGGAAAACGAAATCCGTGATTTTCTGAATTTATGAGAAGTTATCACCAACAGCCTCAACCAGAATTTGATCTCTGTTACACCATTCCATTTTTTTTCACTGAATATCAATCCACCACCCTCTTCTTTTTTCAGATGAAAGAATCTTTATTAGATTAATGTAATATCTATCTATTTATCTGTTTATCTGTCAGTTTGTCTACCACAACTTAGTATCTTATAGTCATCCATTTTTCTCAGTATGTCATTCTCTTTTTCATCCATCTACATACAGTGTTAACTTAAGTGCTTATTTATATTACGAAAGCCTTTTAATTTCCTATTCATAATCCATGATCCATAATAGGTATGTACTTCCAGCAACTCCATATTTCATTCTCCTCGAATAGGAGGCAATAGATTTATGTCACTTAGCTAATTTCCACTCATCGTTTCTTTTTTCCCTCGGGTTTGAGAATATCTGCCTCTCGTCTTTTATCTTTGACATATTTAGATCGGTATATTTGCACATAGTAGTTGCTGAAAATTTCATCATATGCTGTATGTACTCGTGTGTGAATCGATCTTGTGCATTGGTAGACACTTGATTTATAGTCACGAAATTATTCATATGGGGAATTAAATTTGCAAGCAAAAGGTTGTACCTAATTGTTTCCATATGACTGATTTTAACCTGAAAAATTATCGCTCCAATAAAACTTGAGTCCTACATTGGCCTAAATGTTTATTTTTCAAAATTTGATGCCTTTACCACATACAAACAGTTTGGTATTTTGTCAGATGTTTTGCTCCCTTAGCACACACACACACACACACACACACACATATATATATATATATATATATATATATATATATATATATATATACTCACGCACACATACATATATGTTCGTGGCGTAATGGTTATTTTTGTAGGAAATTTACTCGTCGTTCCAAACAAAAAATCCTGTAAAAGGCTGTTTGCGTTTCAGTTCACGCTCGTGCCATCGGGAAAGGTATGAATCAACCAGATGTGAGTCAATATTTAGGATGGACACGATGACTTTCGCCTTTGTACGGTAGCCGTTCAAAGGGAGATAAATTTCAGAATTCAAATCCACAATACTCCTAGCCCAGTTAGCTGGGACTGTAGAATACACCGACTGCATCTCTGCGGAGGGGTAAGACCACACTTATGAGTGACCTGTTATTACATTAAACCATCATATGGTGGGGATTCAGTCTTAGAGATTTGGGGAATGTGGAGTACCCATTCTTTTTCATTGCTCCAGGTTCTACACTTATACGTAGAGGTAGCACCTAATAGGGTCAAATGGTTCAAATAGAACAAACTGTGTGCAAGCAAACGACTTATTTTAAATTGCGTCTGTTATAAAGCAACAAGTGAAACCATTTAACTGTGTACAACCCCGCCAAAAAACTCAGGCTCATCTAAAAATGTTATATACATACAGTGTTTTAATTCATATATTTAATATATATGTATAACCTACAATGTTAGATATGTCATAAAATCAAACAAAACCCAACCAATCAACTGTACTCTGCTTAAAAACTGACATTTTTCAAATCCTGCCGGTGATGGATTGATTGAGAAAGCACACATACACACCCACCTATATATATATATATATATGTGTGTGTGTGTGTGTGTGTGTGTGTGTGTGTGTGTGTGTGTGACAAATGCTTGTTACATTATTGCCTACTGACATTGATCAACTTATGCTTTTAAGATTGTGCACCAATCATAAGCTTAAAAATTAACTTTAACTGTCATATTTAATCTATAGAAAACCTCCGTTTGTTAAAAGAGTAAATAAACTGCAGAACGTTTGATTTTAATATCTGTTTGTGTTTATGTACTCTATAATGTAGGGATTCTGTTAATTTGAGTGAAGCGCTGGGATCTACCCAAGAAGAATGCCTGCTGTATTGAAAGCAATACACTACAAGACAGCAACTATATGGGCACCAACTTCCCATCTCACCAACCATTTAAGTAAAACGAAAAAGACATTCAGATCCCTATGGGAGAAACAATGACGCTCCCATCTGGATTACTACATATGGAAGTGACAATGTTGACTGACCAGCAAAATCTTGTATTCATCTGCTCTGAGTGTGCACATGATGTAATCTAAAAGATTTGCCAAGAAGGGTGGGATGATAGTGATGAATGTATACATAAATGGTGTAATGGTTATCGTCGTAGGAAATGGACACAGCGACACGAGTTCAAATCTTGGACGAGACTGATTGCATTTCACATAGCACTAATATCCTTGGGAAAAGTATGAATCCCATTATTCTCCATCCAGCTATGGGTAAATAGTAGGACAGACTGGGTTCTTCAGCCTTGGTGAGGCAAAAAGTCTAGGAAAAGGATTACTCTGAATTCAAACCTGTTAAACTCAGCTTAAAAGTTGACCTTGTGTCATATCCTGCCCGAGCGGAAGGGGTTGGTAAATATGATATATATATATATATATATATATATATATATATATATATATATATATATATTGAATTCAATACGTTTCCAGACTTTTTTGTACGGGCATTTAGAATTGGATTAGACTCTTGAAAATTCAGTATGTTATTGCTATACATCTTTTGAAGATGATTGATCAATTCTCATGATTTCTAGTTCAAATGAACAGCTGCAGCAGCAATTGGAATACACCCTACTACATCCTGATTGTCACAGCTAGTGAATTTCAAAAATGCAATCAGGACGTGAGGACACTTTAGAAGAACGACATGCAATAAAATTCTGTTTTAAACTTAGAAGAAATGCCACAGAAACGCATGGAATGCTTCAGACTGCTTTTGGAGCATCTTGCATGAAGCGAGCATCAGTTTTTGAGTGGGAGTCTGTGAGGGATGATGAGAGGTGTGGGAGGAGTAAAATAGTTAATACACTAGAGTTGATTTGCCAAAAGGTTAGGGTTAGGGTTACTATGTTGAGGTTTTAAGGGAGTTCAGAAAGAGATTCCGTCGGAAGAGGCCAACACTATTCAAATCGGGCCAGTGGCATTTCCACCAGGACAATGCACCAGTCCACAACTCCATCCTTGTCACAGACTATTTGACCAAGATGGGCGCCCTCCCTATAATACAGACCTTGCTCCCAGTGACTTTTGGTTATTCCCTTATCTCAGAGTCTATCATTATTAGACAATTGAGGAGATGAAAGAGGCTGTGACGAAGGTCATTGTCACGCTCACACTAGAGGACTTCCATAGGACCTTCCAGGAGTTGTTGGAACGGTACAGCAAGTGCATTGCAGCTGGAGGAGTTTACTTCGAAGGGGAATAAAGTTTGATGTGTGTACTATCAATAAAAGTTCCCATACGAAAAAAAGTCTGGAAACTTATTTAATGATCATCGTATATATATATATATATATATATATATATATATAAAGAGAGAGAGAGAGAGAGCGAGAGTGAGATAGTCTGGGACCTCCATGAGTTCAGTATGACTTGATGACGATGAAGAGGATGAGGAGAATGCTTTGTCTGTCCTTCAGTTAGAAACGTTTTCTCTTCAATTATAAATATTTGTGATGTAACTATTTTTGCTTTAATTTAATCACTCGATTTGTTGTATAATTGCGGAATGATTTTTATGTAATCATTTTCGTTGGTTATATCTGTTCGGCTCTTAGTACAGGTGTTCACGCTCACGCGCGAAGGATGTGACAATCACAAATGTCATTATAAAAATCCCAGATAGGAAATGAAACTGGGGTTGGAATGACGCCAAGGCCGGAAGCGATTGACAGGGAATTTTGGTGATTTTTGAAATGAAGCAGTTAGTTGAGATTTGAACCTGGGGGGGCTAGTTGAGATTCGGACCTGGGCGTGGCCAGTCCACTTGTGGTCTATGGGATGCGCTGAACATTTGTTGGGTCAGTGAGTTGAGACCTTGGTCACTGGGCTGGCAAGTTCAGCTTGGAAGTTTACTGAAGAACGATGTAGAAACAGTCAGCATAGAAACAATTGTGTTCCTCTCTCCTCATGTCGAAAAACTAAAAGTCAAAAAAAGTTAATAAACGTTTCGTACCTGAATAAAAGAAAGCCGTCAGTGTTTCGCGTATTTCCATGCATATTTTGGCTATGCTACAGATTCCGTTCAAAATGTTCAATTTAAATCAATCAATATTTACTTAAATACAATTTAGGTTCTATCAAAACCCGAGGATGTGCTCCTAATCAAAATAAACGAAATTTAAAAAAAAATAAACACATTTTTCCATTCTGTAATTAAAGGATATTTACATATGTATTTTTGTGAATATCATTTATAATATTGCAGCGAGAACAATTTGACGTTGCATAATGACAAAAATATACTAAAAATCGATTTTTTACAGAAAATTTCACGTGTATATCTCTCGTATTGGTAAGAGTACTTTTATTACAACACAATTTTCTTCCTCATTGAGATGAGTATACGTCTACTAAAAACCACCAAAAGATTCCTTAAACAAAATATCTTTGACTTATGAAGAATCCCCAAGGGCTTGGTAAGAGACCTGAAAGAGTTGGAAATCGCTGAACAAAACGAGACCATTCAAACTACAGCATTGTTGGGATCGGCCAGAGTGCTGAAAAGGGTCCATGAGTCTAAAGGAGACTTGTTATCACTCAGATTTTAGTGAAAGACCATCAGCTAACACTGAGGTGAAAAATTCGCAAGAAATAATTATAGTAATAATATTTTGCAAATGTTTGCGATATTGTCTTTCGAAGACATTTGACAGATTTTCTTCCGCAGATATTAGCGAAATTTTAGTCTATTTCTGTAGTATAATGTAAATAAACCAAAATCAGTCCATAAAACGGATATGTCTACATTTCGCTGGTAATTTTTGATAAACAACGAATCACCAAAACCCAGAAGAAGATACCTCGTATTTAGAACCAAGAAGAAAAGATATTGACATCAAGTGTATTTTCCATTCCAGCAGACAAAAAAGTAAAAAGAGAAGAAAACAAAACGCTGGACAAATACCTGGACCTTGCCAGAGAGATGTTGAACATGATGGTGACGGTGATACTAATTTCATTTGGATCTCTTGGAACGGTCAACAAAAGCCTAGAAAAAACTGTTGGGTATGTAGGGTCAGCGGAAGAATCGAGACCATGGAGACCACAACACTGTTAAAATCAGGTGGAATACTTTCAAGAGTCCTTGGGATGTGAGGAAACTTGATGTTACTTTGAATTCAGCGAAAAACAGCCCGTTGAACCTAGTGTAGAAACATTTGAAAAGGTTAAAATAATAATGAATTGGAATTTTTCACATCGACATTATATAATGTACAGTGTATTCTTAATATATTTCTAATTATAACCGCGTTTTTTTTTTTCTTTGATGCCTCATTTGAAACACGTGTGAAATTTCAATTGGATTTGTTATATCTTACACAAAATATTATGGTGTTTAGAATACTTCCGTTGTAAACATGTTCTTCTTCCGGAATTTAGAATTTTTGAAAATACAGATCGCTGTTATGAGTACATAGAAATTTTTAGTATGTATTTTTGAAAAGTTTCTAAAAAAATGGAACTGAAATCAGGATCCCTCCATAGGCGCTCATTTTTTGTAGATTATCACAAATGATGATGCAAAATAAAATAGAGATTTAAAAAAATAATTAAAAACTGAAAGATTGCCACAATGCAAGTTGGCACTCGACAAATCACTTCGCAAAATAATTACGTTTTACTCACCTATGATAAATTAGAAAGTAAGCTGACCAGTGATAAATAGTTTGCACCCATATGATTTAAATCTCACATGGATAATGTTCAAATTTTAATCTCCAAATGAATAATGACTTTTTTAAATAGCTACTTGTTAATCCCAGTTGAATGTATAGAAAGCTCTCACACATCAACGCCAATGTCTGTTAACCCTTTGTTAATCATTAGGTCATCGCTACACCATGAACAAATGATACAGAGCTATATACCTGATTCATTAATGTGTTTCATAAACCTCATAGAAATGAGGGGAAAATGAAGAGTTGATTTTTTGAAGGCTATGAAAAAAAGATTGTTCAAAATTTCTACTGTATGAATTTTAAGAGTATATTGCATACTGTCCAGAGAAAGACCTTATAGACAAATGTTAAGGAGTGATTTGCAGCTAAAAATGTATACCAAAGATTGTCAAAGTGAATAAGAACAAAGCACATTACATTTAGAGAAATGCTTATGAATAAATAAAGCCAAAAGAGAGGTTTTAGACAATGCACAACGGACGTTGGAATGAAGTCTTTACAGAAAAGAATATACAATTAAACATTGCATCTACTGTAAAGTTAAGCCTTCTGACATATGCACCAGTAAACGAAACGAAGACAAACATTGTTTTAAATATACATCAATACTTTTTAAATTGACCACTATTGTCTTCTCGTCTCATTTAAAGTACATTCAGATTTAAACTCCCATAATCCAGGATTTTAAAAATCATATCACAATATGACGTCATTTGCTTCCATTTGACTACGAATAAAATTGATCTAGCCTCTTGAACAGAGTATATGAGTCTTCTGTAATCACGCCACATTATGGAATATAGAGGATTTTTAATAAAAGATGCAACTCAAAGTAGAAATTAGAAATTATTCACAGAAAAATATGTCAGATTCTATATTTGTCTGGTGTCAATTAAACACTAGCAGAAAGGAGTATTATGCAGTTGGGGTGTCATAATCTACAATCATTTGAGCATACACTGATATCTCTTGGAGGTATTCGTAGTGTAATAGATACCATCATAGGAATTGGATACGGGGACCCGAGTTCTAATTCTAGACGAGGTTGTTTACATTTCCCGTAGCGCTAATACCATTGGGAAAGGCATAAATCCAACTATTCTAACTATTGCAATCGCATAAAATACATTTATTGGTTTCTGCAGTGTCTGATAAGTTGAATGCAAATTGAGAATGTAAGTTCATTGTTAAGTCTAATTTTACACACACACACACACACATACATATATATACATATATAACCCTTTGTACGAGCAAGATGCAACACAAGGACGATTTGAAGTGGAGTTTAACAAGTTTTGATTCGGAGTTTTCCTTCTCCAAGACTAGTTGCCCAAACAAGGTCAAAGAGTTTAGTGTTCCCTACGATTTACGAATAGCTGGAATGAGAATGATAGGATTTATAACTTTTCTAAGGAAATTAGCGTTATGTGAAGTGCAAACAGCCTCGTCCATGATTTGAACTCATGTCACCATGTTTATTTCCAACAGCTGTAACCATTACACTACAGACACTTCTATACACTTGATTATTTGTCTTGCATGTAGTGTAATACACCCAGTTAGCAGGGCTATGATTTAGCAGATTTTTTTTCCGTGGAGAGACGATATCCCTCAAAAAAGGTGTCTTCTGTATGTGACACTACATTGCATATCATTTTGAGTCTTCACTTCTGGAGATGTGGAGAATATAAAATATCACTTTATTGCCATTACTCATAGGCTCACTTTATACCGGAGTGAACGTACCTGTTTGGACCCATTTATTAGTCGAATAGATATGTCTAAAAGTCATATGTATTCGATAGGACGGTATTCAAAATAATTAATGAATAAATAAATAAACTACACAAAAATGCAAATTAAACGGACAATGGATGCATTTCCACAATCTTAAGCAGGAAATAATGTTTGATCCGTTGACATGACCTAAAAAATAAAAAAAGTGTTAGAAATCAGGTTTCCGTGACATTTTCACACTGAAATTTTCCGTAAGTCGTCAATAATACCCATATGAACCCGCCCAAGATAAAACCCTGCTACATAGTCTGGAACGAACAGCAGTAGGCATAGGCTTCCATGCCAATGCACACAGGACGGAATATATGTGCCTTAATCAAAGAGGGGACATCCCCACACAAAACGGTTGCTCTCTAAAACTAATAGACAAGTTCACCAACCTAGGAAGCAGTGTCTTAATAACCGAGACAGATATTAACACCCGACTAGCAAAAGCAGGGTCAGCTAACAATAGAATTTCGGTCATATGGAAGTCAGAGCTGACCGATAAAATGAAACGCAGTTTCTTCCGGGCAGCGGTCGTGTCGATACTGCTGTATGGATGCGCTACATGGACGCTAATTAAACTGAGGGTGAAAAAGCTTGATGGCAACAAAACAAGAATTCTGCGAGCAATATTGAACAAGTCCTGGAGACAGCACCCGACAACGCATCTACTGTACGGCCACTTACCACCCTTCACGACAACAATCCAAGTTAGACGAAACAGACATACGGGACACTGCTGGAGAAGTAGGGACGAACTCATGAGTGACGTCCTCCTGTAGACACCTTCACATTGACGAGCAAAGACAGGACAAGTAGCTAGAACCTACATACAGCTGCTCTGTGAATATACGGGATGTAGCCCTGATGACATTCAGGAAGCAATGGACGATAAGGAGGGGTGGTGAGAGATGGTCAAGGATATCCGTGCTGATGATTTATTTGACATGAATTTACAGTATAAGAAAGTCTGAATATTTAAAAAATGCACGAAATCTTGTATTTAAATAAAAAAAAAATACACTCAACTTCAGTATAAAACACTGGTTTATTTGTTGTGTTAATATGTTGTCATCGGAACTCAAAGACTGATGCATATCTTTTGGAATGGTGTGTATTACAAAGCCTTGCAATCGAAAATATGTCTGGCGTACGGTTTTTATACTTCAAAAATAGAATAAATCAAATATATACTTTAAAGAAAATATGGTTAACACTTCATCAAAAACCGCATACAATGATGATAACAATAAGCACGAATATAATTTTCTTGCGGTAAAAGTATGTTGTCTTTACGTGTCAAAGCATAGAGGAATCTGCTGTATTGATCCAATTTTATTCTTCGGATTTCTTGCTTTTCTTGTCTTTATTATTTACCACGTCGTCAGTTATACATAAAGATGATAGGAATTAGCCGATCAAGATTATTTTTCTTCTGTCCTTCAACTACGTGATGACGTTGACCTTATAGCTAGTATCAGTCTCAATTAGCATCGGTAGTGAACAACAATGAACTGAAACAGATAACTTTTTGTTTAACATCTATCTATATATATATATATATTCCAGAGGTTTATTGTTCTCATTAGCTCACTTGCTGAGTTAACAGAGGACTAAATATTGCAGTATTAGTAAATAGTGGCCAATATCAATGAAAGAGCTTATATATATATATATATATATATAGTAGTGTCTGTGACTCTGGGTTCAATTCTTTATGAATTCATCAGACAGAATCAGTCAATTATGAGATCCAGAGTCACATATAATTCCATGTAATATATATATATATATATATATATATATATATATATATATATTAATTTAGAAATTACCCTGACAAGAAAGTCCGGCACACACCTACACGTGACATACGGAGCACTGAACAGCTGTTTCGACCTTATTAGGTCTCATCAGCAGGGCACACCGTGATCTGCACCACTGGAGATCGAACCAACAACCACAGTATGCAGAAGCCGAAACGCTACCACTGGGCTACGCCACGTATAAGCGATGCCGAATTAACAAGTCATGGTAAATTGCACGACCACTTTATCTAATGTGTCTTTTTTATAGGTACGTATTCCCTACGGCGGTCACGGCCACCTCCGGGGCTACGTCTTACCAAGTGTTTGTTTACATTTTATACCCTACCAGAAGCCAGAGTGCTCGATTTGTTCGAAGAGCTTTGCATTATGAAAGCGGCAGCCGTAAATTCCTTCGCCGAAGTGCTCGAACCCATGGGGGAGCATGTATATTGTCATCCACAGACAGACTGTTTCGTTGTATCACAACTCTTCAGTGTGGCTAGATACATAGGATACTCGATATATATATATATATATATATATAATTCGAAAAGTAAACGCTACGCAATTCAGCAGTACAAACGCTCATTCTTACAAAGTTGGACAGAAAGTACTTGGGAAATCTCTAATTACGGAAGGTTACAAATAGCTAAATTTCTAATGGATGTTTTCTATCATTTCTGTAAAGTTATATCGTCGACATTAGGGCATTATTGCTGGTTTTTGAAAATATATTCTAAATTAGGGTTGAATTTCAAAATGTCCCAAATGTTTCTTTAATACTCGTGCAAATGATAGCTGTGTGTTAAATGATATTACACGATATTGTGAATCGTCTTCTCATTAGGTTTTCGAAATAAATGTAAATGATATTTAATATTTGCTGCAAAGAATAGTTTATTTTTTTAATCAGTAACTACCTGCTTCAGTTCATCTGTTTTCTTCCCACAGTCTGTTTTTTTACACATACATACGCACGTGCGCTCACAAACACACGCGCGCGCACACACCCATACAAACGCACACACGTATATATATATATATATATATATATATATATATATATATATATTCATTCTGATGATTATATAGGTGGGAAGATTAGAATTACCAGGTTCCAGTGACTATGTGTCTACGCTGTCATCACATAGTTCTACACATTCACTATCACCTACATTGTGCCTTGTCCATTTATAAACAGAAGAAACCACACACACACACACACACACACACACACACATATATATATATATATATATATATATATGGGGGCGCAGCTATAGTAAGATAGACGGACAGAAGCAAAGAAACGGAGAGAACCAGAGAGACGGACAAATCGAATGCAATAATTTTTTTTTCAGGATCAGACGTTGTCATAAACAGTCTATTAAACATCAACTTCTCCAATAGATATTTTCCACCTAGCTGGAACGAAGAAAATATGTCTGAGAAAAATCTATCAATACAAAAAAGGGGAAAAATTCTCTACAGTGAACTAAGATTTTTTTTTATTGATTTTGTATGAATCACATGCTGACAAATTTTACTTGTCATTTACTGATAAGATTTTGGTTTCCTATTCTTACATACTGTTCCCCAGACTGCAATAGCCAAGATTTAAATAAAAAAGAATATTTACTTCACAAACATCTCACATGATCAAAATATTACCACATTATAGTATTGTAATCCTGACGATGTGGTTTAGTAAAGCCAAACCGTTTTTTCTTTATACTGTATTATATTATCTAAAATGTTAACAATTTACTCGTATACTTTACTTATGTAAATTATGAGTTCATCAGTAATTTTGAAACGTACAAGGGAAGAAGAGAGAAACTCTTATCTGGTACATAGACAGTAACTGCTTACAATGAATATTGGTTTGATTTGGTTTCTTTGTTTAATGGCATATCAACATTTGTTGGTTATTTAATGACAAAGCTATTCTCCTTGAAGAACAGTAGTGGTACAATTTAACCCATAGCTGGGAGGATAAGGGGGTACGTATCTTTCGCAAGGGTATTTACCCAAAAATTAACATAATAGCGCGACTGGAGTACGAACTCGCTTACTTCAATTCCGCAGACCATCGATTTAACCATTACACCCCAAGGATCCCCCACAAAACGAATATAGTATACATTGTTATATATATATATATATATATATATATATATATATATATATATATATATGAGGACACAGGATGTAACCCTGAAGACCTGCCGGAGGCGATGAATGATAGGGAGAAATGGCGAGAGAGGGTCAGGGATATCCGCGCTGGCGGCGTGACATGATGATGATATATATATGCACACCAACCCATCCGTACAAGAAAGATTCCACACGAGGTTTATTTTTAGCTCGTATTCAGAATTTCTTTCGTCTTATGCAAATGTAATACCAAAGTTAAAAGAACCCAGGTTGCCCATCTATTTACACATAGCTGGAGGGAGAATAATTGGAATCAAACATTCCCCAACGATAGCAATATGTGAAATGTTAAGAGTCTCGTGAAGGATTTGAGTTTGGGTCACTGTCTAACGATAGTAACCAACGCCTCATATATATATATATATATATATATATATATCATCAACATTAACTGATGTTTTTTTCACTGGAGTTTGAAAGACTGCAAGTCACTTCAGATATTCAGGACTCTTTGCTGTATTCTGGCCGACCTTAATATGCTATAGTTTTGATGGTCTCGATTCGTCCACCGAGTTTCAACTCTTCCAACCCCTTACCAAAACTCTGGGCACAGTTCCAAGCACACAAATTATAATTGCTATCACCGTCACCGTCATGTTCCATTGATTTTTAAATTCTCTGGAAACTTCTCAGTACTTGTTGCTCTTTTCCTTTACTCATGTGGTCGCCGCGTCAGCAGTGTCCACTCTATGGCAGATTCTGTCGTTTTTTTTCTATTACTTTTACTGGTCTTCTCGCCGCGATTATATGATCAGTTTTTATTCTAAAATATCATATAATTTTATGTGTTATGTTCTCTAGCATGGTTTCTGTTTGTGCATGTAACATTTAGTAATATCGGCAAAATTAAACTTCATGCATAATTCACAGTGGATCACCTTTCCCACCCCATCTTGTCTACTCTTATATTTCCTTTGCGCTAGTTTATCTTCAATCACTTATCATATGATTTATCTTTTCGTCTGTATTACAGCATTATCAACACTTGCTATTCTATTGCTTCACATCTATTTTCGATTTAACATAACGGGTCCTTATAGCGTGGTTGATCAAATAGAACTAAACAGCGTAATTGGGCTAAACTGAATTGCTAGAAATAGAACATATTTTTGACATTTAAACTACGTACTTACTCTTAAGTGAATTCCTCGAAATAGAACAGTTATTGAAATTTAAAAATCATGCCAACGCTAAACCGATTTGTTTGAAGTAGAAATGTTTTGACATTTATCTGCGAGTAAACAAAAACTATACTTATAAGGATATATCTTCGTGGTGTTATGGTTAAAGCAATGGACTGCAAAATAGTAATGAGTGAGTTCGTACTCCAGTCCCCCTATTATTTTCACTTTCAGACAAATACCCTTGGGAAAGTTATGAACCCCTTTATCCTCCCAGCTAAGGATGAACTAGTACCACTACTGTTCTTCTAGAAGAATAGCTTTGTCATTAAATCACCTACAATGGTTGATATGCCATTAAATAAAAAAAAAAAACTAAACCTATACGAAATCGATGTTTTCATGAGAACCATTTGACTAAACTGAATAGCTTGAAATAAAAATGCTTTTAACCCTAGAACTACGTACTTATATTTTACTGAATTGTTTGAAATGGAACTGATTATTTGTATAATAATGAATTTGGCATTAAATAACCTACAAAGGTTGATATGCCATACCACCCCCCAAAAAACAACCAAACATAGTCTTTCTTACTCTTTTTACCATATTCATCATGTCGCCATAATGATGCATCGACGCTTTCTTCAACACAGGTCAGTTCTTTTCTTCCTTCCTTTCTTGACACATACAGCCAATGTCATCTCCAGGTGTGAGGTCTGATGTTTCGTTTTCAGCATTCTTGTCTTTTGTTTGATTTGCTTAAGTTCTTGAGTTAGGTTTCGAGAAGTTTTCTCATTCGTCCGAGATACTCTTCTGCTAATTTTTTCATCTCCGCTTGTTTGATGTTGTCTACTTTCCCTGTTCCCTTGTACTTGTAAGTTTCCTTTACTCCAAGCGTTCTGGTATTTTCTTAATTTGGAACTTTTAATGCTTTGATCTTTTGTCTTTTTTCAGCAACTCATTGTAAGCATGGCACATTTTTCTATGCCAAATTCCATTCACATATCCTGACTATATAAACTTTTGTTTGCATTCGAGTCTTCAATTCTTTTCTTCATTTTCCGCAAATAGCTAGATGTCATCCTGATTAATCTTTTCTCACGATTTCGTAAATTCGTTGTTCATTGTGCATTTTATAAGTTATTTGTTATTTCTATTGTTTTCATTCAGGCACACATTAATATCATTGTTATTTACTCATTACAGTTTTCCACATCGGCGCTAGCTGATGGTCTTTCACTGGAGTTTGATTGACAGCAAGTCACCACAAGTCTCCAGGACTCTTCTCAGTATACTGGCCGTTCTCAATGATACTGTAGTTTGGATGGTCTCTACTCATCCACCAACTTCCTAGTCCTCCAGTCCGTTTGTTACTTTTTAGATACTGTTCCAAACGCTCCAATTACAATTGGAATCATTGTCACCTGCATGTTCCATAGTTTTTTTTTCAATTCCCTAGAAAGCTAGAGGTACTTATCCTTCTTTTTACATTCTTTCAGTTTTATTCTGTGGTCAGCAGGGACAGCAAATTCGACAATTTTCCAAGTTCTCCTTTTTTTAGTTGATTATTATTGGGTCTGGTCTTTTGGCCGAGATTAGATTATCTGTGTGCATGGCAAAGTTTATAGGAGGTTACGTGTGTTATTCTCTAGGACAGGTACTGGGTTGTGCATATACCAGTTGTTTGTATGGTCAAATTTAAATTTCTTGCACATCTCTCAGTGGATCCCCTTGCAGTCCTACTCGTGTCTAGTCTTATATTCTTTCTGAGCTAATTTGCTGTATTCACTTATTATGGGTTGGATGGTTTCATCTTTGTTACCGTATAGCCTACATTTGCTATTTTCTTGCGTCATATCTATTCTCACTTTGATATAATTGACTCTTACAGAGTTGTTTAGTACTGCTATTAGGAGAGATTATGTTTCCTTCTTAAAGTTTCCTTATCTTAGCCATGCCCAGGTTTTGTCGTGTGAGATGTTGTTTATTAGTCGTTTAAAACGCCCATAGAGTTGTTTTCCTTCCCATTTTTTATCCTAGTTATTGTCATTCTGTTTTCTATCATGTTATCAGTATCGTTTCTGATGGCTGTAATCAGTCCTCCTTCGTGGTTTTGTATGTAGTCTTCGAGTCGTTGTATCGATACGTCAACGCTGTCTTCAATGCTGGCAAGTCCCCTTCCTCCCTCCTTAGTTGAAACATATAGCCTGTCAACGTCATTTCTGGGATGTAATGCCTTATGCATTGTCATTAGTTTTCTTGTTCTACGGTCCATTTGTTTGAATTCGTCTCTGGTCTACATGAGAAAGTGTCCGGAATATCTGACGAGTGGTACAGCTCAGGTATTTATTCACTTGATAAGGTTTCTGCAAGAGAGTTTTGTCTTGAGTAGTTTTTAGTTCTCCAGAGATATTCTTTTTTTTAATTTTGTCTTTCATTTCCACTTGATTGATGGTGTCAGCCCCCGAGATGCCGAAGTATTTGTAGGTTTCGTTTTCTGCAAGCGTTCTAATCCTGTCTTTATTTGGTAGTTCTATTACGTCAGTTAGATGTCGTTTGCTACTTTTCATTACAAGCATTGCACATTTTTTCCATGACAAATTCCATTCCTATTACCTGTCTGTATATTCTAACTGCGTGTATTAGAGCTTCCTGTTCTTTTTCATTTTTGGCAAATAGTTTGATGTTATCCGTATACATTAAGGGATTGATCTTTTCCTGCAATCTACTAAGTTTGTATCCGGCTGTGCTTTTTCTGAGTACGTGGTTAAGTGGCATCGTGGCAATTGTGAATAATGAGGGGGATATATCAACTCCTTGGAATATACCTCTTTGGATCTTTGTTTCAGTTAAGATTCTTCCTCCTTCTGTCAATTCCACTCTCCAGGTTTTCATGATTTCCTCGATGAAGTTTATAACTTCGTGTGATATTTTGTACATTTTGAGATAGTTTATTATCCAGCTTTGCAAAACCATGTCATATGCCTTTTTGTATTCAATCCAGGCCAAAGCTAGATTTTTCCGTCTGGTCTTGCTCTCATTTAGGATTTGTTGATCTATGTAAAATAACTCTGCTGTGCGTCTGGATCTTTTCTGCTCGTCAGAAAACAAACAGCGGCTTGTTAGCAAGTTGTAAATCCCTTTCCTTATTTGTGCTGTTAGTATTTTCCACATTATCGGTAAGCATTTATGAGTCTGAAATTGTTTGGAGCGGTTCCTTTGTTTGGTTCCTTTTGGATCAATATTATCCTTCCTTTGGTCATCCATTCGAGAACGTGTGCTCTTTGTAGGCATGTGTTCATTTCTAGTGCTAGTCTGTCGTGAATGGGGGTGAATTTCTTGAACTAGAAACCATGTATTCCATCATGACCTGGCGTTTTGATTTGATATTTTTTCAAGTGTCGTTTTGAGTAAATCTTTGTGTATTTCCGCTTTCGGGCCTTCTTCGAGTCCTTCTAGTTCTCTTGTCGTATTGTTTATCCATTCAGCCTTTTCGTAATGTTTTTTTGGTTGCCATATTTTTGTCCAAAATCGTTGGGTTTCTTTTGTACCTGATTGTTGGTATATTTTATTGTCATCTCCTCCGTATTGTTGATAGAATTTTCTTTCATTATTTTGAAATGTCCTGTTTTGTCCGTATTGGTTTACCCTTTGTTGATATCCCTTTAATCTACCTTTTTTCGCCAGTACTTTCAGTTGTTTTTTTTCCTCAAGTTGTATTGTAAGTTTTTCCTAAGTTACCTTTTCCTTTCTGTTCCTATTATTCCATCGTCTTTCTTTTGTTTTATCATTTTACCCTGTTTTCGTAGATTTTTTACCTGCGTTTCTAGTCGAAATTCCCATCCTGGTTTTGATTTTTCTTTCGTGCTTTCTGTGGGGTTCCCAATTTTCTAGCAAACTTATTTAGCTCCTGCATAAATTAGTTCAGTTAATTCGGTTATATCATTCGTTGATATATATGTCAGTACTTGATTCACTTGATTCGTCACTGCCTTAACTATTCTTCCTTCTATATTTCTTAATTATGGCTAGGTAGTCTTTTCACTGTTCAAAATTCTCTTTAAATTTTCTCGATTTAACATTTGTTCTTGTGATAGTATTTGTTCAAGGTGATTTGATTGTGCAGTGTTTGGTTGTGTGGGGTTTTCATTTTCCGAAGTTGATGGTTCATTTCGGTTGGGCTGTTTTAGTTTGTTAATATTCGATGTGTCGGGTAGTGTATTTTTTTTCTTGTCTTTGAGAGTTTTTCAAACCAGCGTTGGCTGATGGTCCTTGATGGGATTTTTAAGTGACCCAAAGTCTCATCAAGTCTCCAGGACTGCTCTTAATATTTTGACCGATCACAACAATGCTGTTGCCAGGATAGTCTCTGCTCATACTCTCATTTTCTATTCCTTTAATCCCAGTACCAATCCTTTAGTAACTGTACCTTGGGTACCAATTACAACTGGTATAATCGTCACTTTCATGTTCCTCTGTTTTTAATTTCTCTGAAGGTCTAGATAATAATCTATCTTTCCGCTTTCCTTCAGTTTTATGTTGTGGTTAACTGGAACGGCAAAGTCTACTATTCGGCAGTTCCTCTTTTTTTATGGACTATTACTAGGTCTGGTCGTCTGGCCGAGATTAGGTGATCGGTTTATTATTACTATTATTATTATTATTATTTTACTCATTGACAGTTTTTCGTTTTTCATGCAAGAGTCAGCTAGTAGGTCTTTCATTTAAGATTGAGTGACAGCAAGTCTCTTCAGGTCACCTGGACTTTTCGAAATATTCTGGCAGAGCTGAACAATGCTATTGTCTTAGGGATCTCTATTTCTTGCTTTTCCAGTCCTCCTTTAAGAACGTTCCTAGAGCACCATCTACAATTTATATCACCGCCACCCTCAAGTCACACCACTTTTTTGGTTGTCCTATAATGAAAATGTATTTGCTTATGTTTTTACTTCAACTTGATGTCTGTTAAAACAGCAAATCCACTATACGCCAAGTTATTTTCTTTGTTTTTCTTCTTTTTTTAAATATTTTATATAGTTGAAGATCTGGTCTTTTGCCTCGATTAAGTGATCCGTTTGTGTTTCATTATCCAAGAGAAATTTATATGCAACGTTCTCTTGGACGCATGTGGATTTGTGCATATACCATTTGGCATTATTAAACACATCATCTGAGAGTTTTTCTTTCGAACGTTCGCCGATGGTTTTTCGCAGGAGTTTGTGTGACGGAAAATCTTCTCAAGTCTCCAGGACTCTTCTCAGAATTCTGGCCGATTTTAGTAATGTTGTAGTTTGGATGCTATTGTTTCTAATGGCTGTAATAAGTTTTCGTCCGTGCTTATTTGTGTAATCTTTGTGTAATTGCATCGATGCATCAATGCCATCTTTCATTTTGCGACTCCTCTTCCTCATTCTTTTGTTGACGTAGATAACGACTCCGTGTCGTCTCTGGGTCTTCTACATTGTCGTGAGTTTTCTTGTTCACTGGTCTATTAGTTGAAGGTCTTATGTGGTCCTCTTTACGAATGATCCTGGGTATCTACCGAGGGCGCAACCCAGATATACACCCGTTTGTTGACGATTAATCAGCTAAGTAGTTTGGTTTCAAGTAGCGTTCTTGTTGTTCAGTGGTACTATATATATATATATATATATATATATACACGAGAGTCAATTAATAAATAGGGGATATTTTTGGAAGATTCAAAATGATATTTTGTTGCAGATTTTTCTCACATAAATGTAATCTCTACATTGTTTGGGATGGGTTAATTCATATTCATTGTTCAATCTCACAGAAATATTTGTATTGAAGCGATTCAAAATGACAGTAATTGAAAGAGAGTACTCTAGCCTCGAACAGAGTTCTTTTATCAACTATTTAGTGGTTGAAAAGTACAAAGTATATGCAATGTACTGAAGAACGTGTGATTATTGAAGTAATATTTACGAATTTGCTAAATATGGGTTTGCTACGACCATTTGTTGGACATGTTACTTTTCTGGTTGACTTGATAGACTTTGTTTTTATGCCTGTATTTGGATATACGTTCTGATATGTTTGTTTTGGTCAGTGAAGTGGAAACGTTGTGACTTTCCGGTAAAGTAAAGATCAACGTGCTGTATTCAGTAAAGAAGATCATGCTTTCAACTTCCTAGGACATGAAAGGACCCAGTAGAATTGATTTCATAGAAAAGGTTTTAGCTGAAAACAGCGCTTGCAATTGACAACACCACGAGCAACATTCACCTTATTTATTGAATGTATTTCGTATATTGATAAATATTATTTGCACCGTGCTATACTAATCAAATTTTTATCAATATTTTAAATGCAATCATCGCTACATGTACTGATAAGAAGTTCAGTTTCTTAGAAGTATGACGAAAGACAACTTTAGAAGTAAACTTGTGAAAGTCTTTGATTTCTCCACAATGCAGACATAATGAATGGGAAAGAACACGACGGTCGAATTTTGTCACATTTCATATGCTTGCAATTCATGTTTGTTTTGTATGTTGCTTCGTATTCAGGATCACAGATAATACACATTCTAAGACTCAGGTCTATTTGTTGTGTACCTTTGTGTCTCGCTCCGGAAAGCAAGTAATTGTATCTTGTTATTGCATCAGCTGTACGTTATTATATCCCTGTAAAGATGGAATGTTAACTTGTAGTCCTCTCATTGTCTTGTTTTTGAAAAGGAACCAAGTCTTTGTAATATAAATTCTTATAGATGAAAGCGTGAACACTCACGCTTTATGTTTGTGAGAACCTAGATGTTTGTTTGACTTGGCTAATTTTAGCACCTGAGCAGTAGTGATCTATCTGACATTATTTTGAAAAGTTCGACGATAACCACTGCATGAATGTTTAGGAAAATAAAAACTTGACGATGTGTAAAATTAAGCATATCCTCTCGTTAATTAAGAAAGTTATAATTTGATATACTTAAAAGTCTAACGATATATATACATCAACAGATTGAGATAGATATTAACTGATTTAGATAGATAGATAGATAGATAGATAGATGCACGGCTGAAAAGTTCAGAGGCTGGTCAAGATAACCTCACTGAATTTGATCAAAATCAGTTTATTTTTAAATATAATCCTCCTGTGCAGTCTAAAGGCAACTTTCATTGATATTGCAGTGCTTGGAACTCAGTAATATAAAAAGTCCTCAGCGGCAGATATGATTTCAGCATAGGGACCTTTCAGCCGATGAAATTTCCAACAAACATTCGTGGTGCACAGATTACATACATACACAGAAACAATCACACAAACATATATATATATATATATATATATATATATATATATATATCCTATCAGATATATATATATATATATATATATATATATCATATCATATTATTTTATATCATAACCAGGTCCTTGCCAACAAATACAGTTCATTGTTATACCAAGGACAACACCTTTGTGTATTATTATCGATGTACTCTGAACCACAGTGAGAGAATTTAATATTTTTTAAGTGTCTTGTTTGAGAGAACTATGTTTGATGTCATACTTCATGGCCAGTGTTTGTGGTCTGTTAACATTAAACCAATATAATAAAAGCCAGAATTTTGAAGATCTATCTATCTATCTATCTGTTTGTGTGTGTATATATATATATATATATATGTAGAAAGAGAGAGAAAGATAGATAGAGAGAGAGAGAGAGAGAGAGAGAGGTTAAGAGAAACAGGCAGATAGTCGGACAGAGGTAGAACAAGGGAGAGAGGAGTCTAGTCGGAGAGATACCTTTTTTCCTCATTCTAAACGGAAATATTCTGACCAGAAAGCGCTAAAAAGCAATGAAATTCAACCCCCTCAGCACATCTTTTTTACCTAACGAACCAGACAGAGAGAAATATAGGGCCATAAGGAAACTTTTCCAACTAATCACAAACCTAGTTAAGTGAGTCTCAAAAAGTGCAGTGTGGTGTATAAAAATGTCTGATTCAAACCATTTGGCAAAAAAGATCCCGGCACCAGAGAAAATAAATCATGCAAGCGGTCAACCAACCATAGTTGTCGGCAGGACAAAGCACCTTCAGAATCACTGTGATACCAACATACAACTTAGCGGCAGCACTAGCAGCAGCCTCAACGAAAACGTGACTACCAGTAATGCCTACATGATATAGTAGCCGATGTCCGCGCAACTACATCACGCGACCGACTACATTATAGGATAACAGCAGACAATAATAATCCAAACATCCCACTGAGATTTTAAACGTTGCTTTTCCCTACTACAACTCAGGTATGGCCATATTCTTGAAAGAACTAACGAAATAGAACATGAACACTCATAAACAAGTATAAAATCTTTATTTTATCTCAAATACCTCTTGGCTCAATTTTTTAGATAATTCTTATTTTTTTCTGCTTATTTCTAGTTATGGTACCCAAAATGGTCTCACACTACAAAAAAAAAAAAAAAAGAAAAAAAAAGATAAAAAAAACAACAGATGATATCCCGCAGAAATAATCATGAAAGCAGATTAAGCAGACGATCTGGAACATTTCGTAATTACACCTGCCGAAGACGAATGTCTACTAATTAGCATAGCACAGGCATTTGGTTCAACCTGAATTAAGATAAAACAGAGTTCATGTGTTTTAAACAAGATGTTGCTACTTCCCCATTCAATGACAAACTTCTAAAATCAGTTGACCATTTCACTTACCTCGGTAGCAATATCTCATCTAATGAAAGAAATGACGACTTGAACATGAAAAAAGCATGAACAGTAGACAGGTTATCGAACATATGGAAATCTAATCTTTTTAATAACATTAAAAACAGAGTTTTCTAAGCTGTTACAATATTATTACGATTTTATAGCTAGGCCACATGCAGGTCCCCGTGGTACAATTGTAAACGGGCTGGACAACGGAATCGTAGAACGTGAATTTTAACTCCAGCTGTGCTATTACGTTCACTTTTGGACAGATACGCTTGGGAAAGGTATGAACCCCCATATCTCCAATCTATGGATTAGATAGTACGACTAATGTCCCAAAAGGGTGGTTTTGGCATTAAATAGTCTGAGAAGCTTGATATGCCATTATATAACAAACAAATAAACCTGGGCTTTAACGAATTGCAAAGAAAGAAAAGTAGCATTCTTATAAAAAAAAGCAACTGTACGGCTACCTTCCATCTCATAAAAAATCGACACTTTAAGCTGGGCATGGCTGGAGAAGACAGTAATAACTGAGGTTCCCCTGTGGACTCCAACACATGAACACACTAGATTTAGCTGATCATCAAAGACTTATATTCTTCATTTCGGTGAAGACATAAGATACCGGTAAGAATACCGACCAAGAGCGACGGACGATAGTGACGGATGGCGAGATAGGTTCAAAGAAATCCGTGTTACCAGTACGACCTGATGATGCTGATAACGGGATCTATATTCTGAAAAGGCCTACTATCATTCATAGGAAGTATTGAACCTGCTTCACTTAAGATCACATCCCAATCGAGTCGGGCTGTAGAATACGTCGGGTGCATCTCTGCAGAGGGTAATATCCCCTCCAACGAAGGTCCTTGTTATGACACTAAACTATCTAACGATGAGTTTTTAGTCTGGAATTTTGGTAAACGTAGAACACAACTTCATTGACATTACTGCCGAATCCATTTGAACTGCAGTGGTATTACCTGTTAAGTTTTAATCGATGAGACAAATAGAAATAGTGTCTTGGTTGGGACACTAAATTGCATCTGAATTTGATGATTCAGTTCTGGAAGCATTGGTAATGTGGTATACCCCTTTATTGCATTTACTATTTGGTCACTTTGACCTGTAGTGGTAATATCTGTTTGGGTCCCATCTATGGTTCAAATAAAAAAAAACCATGATCAAACAAATTGCTGATATTTAATTCAACTATTAGAGTCACATAGTAATATCTGATACCATTTACCTGTTTGCAAATGAATGAGCTCTGGCTTGTTTAAAATGTTACCTACAAACTATTTGTTTACAACTTATATATAACCACTTCATATGTATGCAGAGAATTTGGCATTAAATTACCACTCAGCCTTGATATGTCATAAAACCCAACCCACCAACTACCCTCAGAAATTTTGGTTATTTGTTGGTGATTGGATTTTTTGTCAGTTATTATTTTTCTAAACCTACGTAAATTCACTCATGTTTAAAAAGATTGGCATATCTGTACTCACTGAGAAAAAATTAAACAAGAATTTATCAGTTAATCTATGTAGGTTTTCTTAATTATATGTTGTTAATCTAGTTGGATGTATAAAATTTGTATTGCTTCAACCTCATATATTTTTCTTCTTACCCTGTATTCTGAGTACATTGTTATGAATAAGTAAGGGAAATATTCTAAAACTCCAACTTTTTTCCTCATCACCACCCTAATTGTATCTTATGCCAAGACATAAGATATTAACCCCACCCCATAAAAGTGGGAGTGTCCTGAGTTTAATTCTAAACTGCATTTGATGAAGAGACTCCTGTTCCGGAGATCTAGAGAATGTGGAAAACCTCTAAATTGTCATTATCTGGTTGACTCTGGATTGAAACGTTTGTACTTTATAAAGTCTCATCTATGGTTCCAATAGATCTATGTAAAAATAAACTTATTCGATCTGTCAGTATGCTAAAAGAACAAAAACTTTTAAACAAGTCCACACAAATGTAAATAGAATACATAATAAACGCAATTCCCTAACTTGTTGCTATAAAATATACCTAGACCGGCTGATATATCGTTAAAACCATTAAGAAAATCATGCAAGCATAAGAAAAGGGAAGAAAACTCAATTAAATCTGAAAATGTAATTTCCGTATATTGGTGTATATAACTAGATAATTGAAGATCAATGTAAACCTACAAGTAGATTTAGTAAACACTCCAATTTTGCGAAGAATGTACGTATTCTTTCGTTACTGAATCATGTAATTTTACATTTTGATGATCGTATATTTTAGTAAAAAAACCTCAGAGAAATGTTGGTCAAGAATAGCTCTATGAACAATGAATTGATATATGTCTCAATCGATATTCAAATTTTGTTCTGCTAAGCAAGAGTTTGGGAATATTAGCCATCGAACAAAAGCACTTCGTCAATCCTTTTTTCGCTAAGTTTGTGACAACTTTCATCAAGCTCAGCTCCCAGGACCCCTCAAATATCGACAGCCTTGTCGGCAGGACATTGAATAGGCATTGAATATGCTTGATATATCACTTGAAGAAGTGTACAACATGTCGTTAAAATGAAGCAATCAGCAAATCAATCAACTGAATGTAGATTGCAGACAATTCATTTAAGAGAATTTCAAATAAATTCTCTGAATTCTTGCAATAGCTAGAATTGTGTTATTACGTTTGTATCATTCCAAATATCCATGGATTATTTTCTGGAAGCCACAGTAGATCAAATAAGTAGAAGGAAAGTGAACAACATATTTCTCCGAAGTAATAATAGGAGATTGTAGTATGCCTAATACTTTAGAGATAAACGATTAGTACACATACAACAAAGGTGAGGATTCAGTTCTATAAGAATCATTCAATAATAACAATACCTCACTAGAGAGATTTAGATAGAAACCTCAAAAACATCGACACAATAAGTCGACGCATTTTTATCATGTTATAAAAAATGCTGCTGGTAAATAATGGGAATGTACTTTTCATCAGTGTGAACGTACAGGACGGTTGAAAGGCAATGCGAGCAAGTGAAAAAATAAGAGAATAAAAGATCTGACGACATTACTCACAAGGGATCGATATCAGACGGCTTAGATTAAAAGTAAGAGCAGAAAAAAATCGACTCCAAAAGAATAAATCGTTGAGTTAAACTTGTGACCACACCCAAAATATTACTCTGACATCTATGAAAGTAAAAATATTTAATTTAGTAAAATCCAAAAACTGATAATTGTGATTGAATCATATAATAAGTGTTTGGAAAATATGAAGTGGTTATTGATTCTATTACTACACAATTGAGAGACGTAAAAAGAGTCTAAATATTTATAAATATTGTACTTAGTGTCATTATCACCATTACGGTTAGATTCTTCTTCAGCATATATCAGGAAAATAGAAACTCTGTCTTTTTGCCTGTCTGTCCCTCGTTCTCTCCCTCTTTCCATCTCTCTTTCTCTCTTCCTCTCTATCTCTCTCTCTCTCTCTCTCGCTATATATATATATATATATATATATATATGTATGTGTGTATATATATATATATATATATATATATATATATATATATTGAGTGTTTCATAATTTTTGACGCATAATGAGTAGGCACAAATAAAGGACCACAAATGATATTGTAATGAATATTTTATCTGTTAAAATGTAAAAAATAATAACATAGGATCTACAAATGTTCTGTTTCAAATGGGAACCTAAATTTTAGGAGGAGCCTTAGAGTAAATGTTCCATAATCCGCTAATAAGTAGAAGGCATTGTTAAATGCGGCGGGCAAAACTGTTAATAACGCGAGGACATTCCTCTGCTTGAATCTTCTCAGCGATGGCTGCCATTAATGCAACTATGAAGTGATGTTCACAACTGTTATGTGTTTCATAGTAATAGACTAACGAGAGAATATGAGTTCCTGTTTGGAAATGAGCTGAAACTAACTTTCCTCCTGTATTTTACTTGAACATTCTTTAAAGATCTTTGTGATATATTTTTACACAGACATTCAGCTCGATTATTCCAACCTTGATATCGCTAAATATAGCCAAATATACGAAAATGGTATCTATTTGGGAGCAATAATACAAACAGAAAAAAAGATGAAAAACTCAGCAAGGAAAGCTTGAGAGACTGTTGCTTTGTTTCAACAACTGTAAAATAAATTTTCCACACACACACACATATATATATATATATATATATATACACATATATATATATATATATATATATATATATATATATATATATATATATATATATATATTTATATTGTATAATATAAAGATTCTTGTCTGGAATTCATCAATATCAATGATAGACCTATTTGTCTCTTAATATTAAACTGCAAATATATTAATCGCAGCAATACCATGCACCTCTTCAACTCAACTGGGCTATATAAAACGCTTTCAGATTTGAATATATTGTTGTATGTCATTAAATTTTCTAGATATAATGTCTCATCTGAAGGATGTAAGGAAATATCGAACATTCTATGTTTGAAAAGGAAAACTTTTGTCACTTCATAAGCGTGAAAAGGTGAAACACACATTTGCGGTAAAGGTCCTTGTATTTCAATCGTGTAATAATATATATATATATATATATATATATATATATATATATATATATATATATATATATATATATATATATATATAATGCTGCTATCACAACAAGTGAATTATTATGTAGGTTCAGCTCACTGATGAACGTGACCATTAATTTTCAAAATTCTCAATATATGTATTAACGATTTCCACCCTGACAGGTAGGACTAGATACAAAGTCAAATCAGAGAAGAGTTTAAATGGTTAGAATTCAGTGGTTTCCTTCTCTTGGACTGGTTGCTTAACCAAGACTAAATATAATACAGAATATCCTTCTATTTAACAATATGGATTCAAGCCATTCTCAAGGACATTAATGTGAAATGGAACGCTACTAGCTTCGTCTATGATTTGAACTCGGGTAACCAATCCCATTTTCTAGGGCAGTAACCGTTACGTTAAACGCACCCGTGCCAAATTCCCGGTATTACTGAGAAAAGCATTAAATTTATTTTAAAATCTCTTCTTTCATCGGCATATTCATGAACAGCAGTTACTGAGGCAACGCCATGGGTCCTCATGCTGTACATGAATGATTGATTCATATTACTGGCATGGAAACCTGTTTAGGATTTTGTGGCTGACAAGTTAGGAAAACGTGTATATATTTAATTAATATTTGCATTTTTCTGCAGTGATCTTTTCAGAATTTCTTTTTAATGTTCCAATCGAAAACAAATAATGTTAAACAGTGTGAATCTGGGAGTAATAGTCATGATTGTGTACTCCACACCTAACAACATTATATTTGAGTCGGTACCATGTCACTCTTCAGGGAATACAATCCGACTATTCTAAGCCCCACTGACAGGCTGTAGAGTTTGCATAGAGTATTCACGGGTATAGAGGTGCCCGTGGTGTAATGGTTGTCGTCGTAGGAAATGGACACGGCGACACGAGTTCAAATCCTCGACGAGACTGATTGCATTTCACATAGCACTAATACCCTTGGGAACGGTATGAATCCAATTATTCTCCCTCCAACTATGGGTAAATAGTAGGACAGACTTGGTTCTTTAGCCTTGGTGAGGCAACTAGTCTAGGAGAAGGAAAACTGCGAATTCAAACCTGTTAAACTCCGCTTAAAGATTGACCTTGTGTCATATCCTGCCCGGGCGGAGGGGTTGGTAAATAGGGTATAGAGTATTCATAAGATTTATTTGTTATAAAGTCATATGCAGATTTACATCTACATATACACACAGCATCACAACGACACAATAAATAAACAGACGAGTGAAGACTTCTTTACAAAGTATATAACTCTCACTTTATTTGTAACGTTTGAAAGGGTTATTCAAGGTTTGCGTGTGAGAGGGAACCGGAGACCGAACAGAAACTGCAATATTTTGACCTCATTGTTATGGCCGTCAGCGTTGTGTCTTTCTTGTTCTCCTGATGTGAGCATCAGGAGAACAAGAAAGACACAACTGCTGGGTGATGGCTTTTTTTACTGCATCTTATCAGCAACTTCTCTGGACCCCAACTCAATCGGGGGCCCCGAGCCCCTTCGGCCTGGCGTGGCTTTCCCTACCACACTCGCCTATGACTCTGTCCGATCTCTACCTGGAACTCTGACTTCTGTCTTGACTAAGTTATATAATAGCTCCACGCCCACTCAATCGCCTACTCGATCTTTGGAATGGCATGACTGATCGTCATCAAGCGGAAATAACTGTCATGCAGTTCACAGGTCACTCTCTTCCGGTGCACCAGTCTATGAGTGTACCATGGGAATTTTTTTACCTCGTCCCATTTCATCAGCCAATTTCCGCCCACGCGATTTCCTCTCAAAACTGCCATTAGAATGTGTCACTTCCTTCCGGTGCATCACCTTGGAATGGCATTTTTGGCCGGGTCGAATGCCAAAATACAACATATTCATAAAACTTATGCATCGTAAGGAGTAAGTATCGTAGTTTAATGATTAACGTATTGAACTACTCAGCTTTCGTTAGTGAGTTCACACTCCCTAACGAATTAATACACTCGGAAGAAATTTCAATCCCTCATTCCCTTGTTAAGTGTTAAATTGTAAACCTACTGTTCTTTTTTCCATTTGGTTGTGGCTGTAGAATACACCGACTGCACCTCTCAATGAGTGTCCTGGACATGACACTAAACAATCTGAGGGTGAGATTGCAGTGATGTTGAAGCTTTGGGGAATTTAGAGCACTCCTTCACTGACATCACTTCCAGGTCAACTCTGGCCCGGATTGGTGGCACCTGATAGGGCCTTATCTAAGGGTTAAATAGAACTTGATAGCGTATGTATCCTAAACCAAATTGTTTGAATTAGAACTTTTTGACTAAACTGAATACCTTGAAATAGAAATATAAACTGTACATTTACATTTAAACTGCTTACTTATGCTAAACTGAATTGTTTGAAATAGACTAGTTTTCGACATTGCATCTGTACTTACGCTTAACTGAAGTCTTTAATATGGAACTGTTTTGACATTTAACTGTGTGTTCACAAAATCTATACATATACTAAACTGAATTGGTTAAATTAAAACTTTTTGACGAAACTGAGCAGCCTGAAATAGAGATGTCTTTGCCAATTAAATTATGTAATCATGGTAAACTGAATTGCTTGAAATAGAACTGATTGTTTTTATAAAAATGGATTTGGCATTAAATAACCAACAAAGTTTGATATGCCATAAAACCGAAACAACCAACAAACCAACCTACAGTTCTTCTACAAGAATAGTTTTGGCATGAAATAATCCACGAATGTTGATATTCTATTAAACAAACAGACAAGCAAACAAACAATCAAACAAACAAATCAACGCCATGTACTGTTTCGATTTGCATCATTTTCTTCAGAAATGTTTGTCTTTTCCTCGGAAGGCTAAAAATGAATAAAAAAAATGAAAAAACATCATGAAAAACAAAATATAAGTTGTTTGAATACAATTGATCATATAAGCATTCTAGAATTACATTTTTTCTTCTATTTTCCAGAAGACTGCAGAGGGGGTTGTCCTTGTGGTGTAATGGTTAAAGCGATGGACTGCAGAATCGTAGTAAGCAAGTTGGTACTCCAGTCGCGTTATTACGTTCACTTTCGGGCAAATACACTTGGGAAAGGTAAGACCCCCCCCACTTTATACTCCAAGCTATGGGTTAAATAGCACCATTAGTGTTCTTCAAGGAGACTGACTTTGGCATTAAATAACCAACAAAGGTTGATATACCATTAAACAAAGAAACCATCCATCCAGAAAGCTGCAGTGAAAAAGTTCCGTGTACTCCTTACATTTGGATTTCAGAACAAGTTTGTCTCTATGCGCCTAAATAAGGCGATTTGGGGACATAAGATGAGTTCTTAATACAAGTTAAATTGAAAAATCATGCAAGCATACAAATGAAATTGCTGTGAAGCTATGACAACATTTTTTGAAAAAATAAAAACCTTACCAAGTTTTCAATCCTTATAGATGTGGCTGGAAAATTTTAGTGCAAATAACAAGACTAGCGTAAAATCTAACCAAACAAATCAAAGATAAGATTGACTTTATTCTTAAAACAATTCCTGATTGAATCATGCAATACAACACAATATTAAGGAATATTTACATTCCATTAACATTGTGTTATGGCTATCAGCTTTTTCAGGAGAACATAACAGGGTTTGAAATTGAAAATATCTAGAAACCATACCAGAGAAAAATAATCATATACTCAGATGCGTTTTTAATTTTGAGACCTTATCAGTAAAAATAAAGTTACAACATTCACTCACTCACGCACGCACGCGTGCTATATACATATATATATATATATATATATATATATATATATATATGTGTGTGTGTGTGTGTGTGTGTGTGTGTGATTTATGTATATGCACTTAGGTTGATAGGTATATAAAATTGTCAATCTTATCAAACAAGTTTTAACCTAAGGAAAGTAACAGTTCTGTTTTAAAATGAATCAATTTATCTCTCATGAAAAATAGAAAATATTTTCGTACATAGTCACCATTTCGTTCTTCAATTTATCTAATTTTTGTGCATACGCATTCCTGCCGTTTATGAAAAAAACGGGAAAAATAAGTTGTACAAATGGAACATTTATGGAAATATACAACTAGACGACTTACATTTAAAATCTTGAACAATAGTTTGTTTTTTTTTCAAAATAAAGTTGCACCTACTGATCGGTTGATTTTAACGGCATGCCAGCACGTCAAGAGATATTTTAAGCTTACTGGTGAGAGAATAATATTTATTATACGTTTATATTGTTTCTAAAGAAATTTTTGGTTGCCATCAAATAAGAATATTTTTAGACATGTCTATTTAACCGAAATATAATATCTTAAAAGGCACTACCCCTCAATTTAGAGTTGATCGGGGTAGAAGTCCAAGACGGGGTACTCCACACTCCTCAGATCTCCAGAACTGATACATCATCATCAGATCCTGCGTAATATCATATTCCGTAAACTACTTTTGTGAGATTTAACCTCTCTGCCGTGGGTAAAATCAGCAAATTCTAAGGTCCACTGACAAACTTTATATTATTTGACTTCAGCTTTTGTATTGGAAGAAAAATATTTACCCTACACCTCTTTTCATTTCGAAAACTACCTGAAATTCTACAAACTATTAAACTATTGGCTTTCCCGATGATTGGCAGCAATTTGGAAATCACATTTTGCTGGCTTTTCTTAAAATTGACAGTAATTTGAAAAATAAATATTTTTGGCTTTTCGGAAACAAGACAGCAATTTGAAAATCACATTTTGCTAGCTTTTTCGAAGATCGGCAACAATTTGAAAAAAAAAGGCTGGCTTTTCTGAATCGAGACAGCAATTTGAAAATTAAATTTTGCTGGCTTTTCAGATGTTGGCAGCAATTTGAAAATCACATTTTGCTGGTTCTTCTGAAGATAGGCAGGAATTTAAAGAGCACATTTGCTTCAAAGAAAGCATGCATTTTTTTGTGGGAAATAAGTATCCTTCAGGTATTATTTATTCAGCATAAACTTTGTTTTAATGCCGAAAAGTTTTATAATCACATAAAATGTCATATTTTTGACACCACCAGTGGTAAATAAACTAGATAACCAGATCCTTATTAATAAGTTCGAGATTCCTTGGGTGCTCAATCCACCTACCTTGTGTCTCAACTAATTGAAACATAGTAAAGAAATACAAATGATTTTCTAAGGGAAATATTTCAATATTCAGTTGATAACAAATTAAAACTCTCTCTCGAATATCATAAACCTTATTGGAAGAAAACAAAAAAACAAAATAGAAAGCTGAAATATCTTCATCAACAACTGACATTTATCTCTACGATTGATTATTCTATTTAAAGTGGAAATAAATGCTACAGATTAGTGATTTTTTTCCTCACTATTCATTTCTTAATTCTACGTATAAATGGAATTCTGAAAATTTTCCGCCTAAAGATAATTTTCAAATTTCGGAAAATGCATCTCTCTATTTTACTTTAGATTATTATAATACCCGTAAAATGATAAACTTATTCAAACATGAACGGGTAATTCTGAGAAGGGGTTGATGGTTTGGTTTCTTTGTTTAATGGCATATCAACTATTTTTAGGTTATTTAATGCCAAAGCCATTCTCCTAGAAGAACAGTAGTGGTACTCTTTAACCCATAGCTTGGAGGATAAGGGGTCCATACCTTTCCCTAGGGTATTTGCCCGAAAGTGAACGTAATAGCGCGACTGGAGTACGAACTCGCTTACTACGATTCCGCAGTCCATCGCTTTAACCATTACACCACGAGGACACCCCCCGCAAAGGGTTTGAGTTTCTGAGTATTTTGACAAGAAATACTATATTTCTCTTAAATCTTCAACCTAGAATGTGTACATTCTGTCTGATTAAATATTTTCAAATTGAGGTGCAAGTGGTTTAACGGTTTTCGTCGTCGAAAATGGATACACTAAAGATAGTTCAAATCCGCAACAAAACCTTTTGTATTCTACATGGTGCTAATACTTTTGGAAAAAGAATAAATCAAACTGTTCTCCCTCCTAGCCCAGTCTGCTTGGGCTGTTGAATACACCGTCTGCATCTCTGCAGAGGGGTATGACCACCGCCCCGACAAGCTTCCTTGGTATGATTTTAGGCCATCTGATGATGCGGCTCAAGTAATGCAGGATTGTTAGGGAATCCGGAGTACCCCTTCATTGCCATTGCTACAAGGACCACTCTGACCCGGAGTGGTAGCACCTGAAACGGCCCAATCAATGTGTCAAATAGAAAAAAATATCTGTGTAAACGAGTGATTGATGTTAAATTTTGACTGTTATACAGCAATACATTTAACTGTAAAAAATGACCTCAGGCTTGTTTAAGAATGTTGTCTACAAAATGTTTACAAATCATTAATATATTTGATATATGTGGAGAAAAATTGAAATGCAAAGTAATCCAAAAGTGATGAGTTTATTACGAAGAAAAGTCGATGATAAAACCTTTCGGTTTAATGAAACTTCATCTGGACTTCAAAATGGTTAAACAAGAACTGATAAAACAACAATGAACATCCAGCACTGTTATATTAACACTTGTTTCACCATTTATTATTTATTAAAGGTCGACATTCCTTTGTTATAAATTCGTCGCTTTGGATTTCTTTGTTAGTCAATTTTTCTCCATACTGACGGATTTATTTCCATTGTTTACATCCATTTATATGTATGTATAAATAGAATTTGACATTAAAATAACCTACAATGGTTGATACCCATAAAACCCAACCCAAACTAACCAAACTATTCTCCCTCCAGCCATGGGTAAATAGTAGGGCATTATTAGCTGGTTAAGTTTGTTATGGCAACCGTTTTAGGAGAAGGAAAACTGTGAATTCTAACCTGTTAAATTCAGCTTAAAAATGAACTTGCTTCGCATCCTCCTGGTGTCGGAGGTGTTTGGTAAATATATACCTGATTATTTTCAAGATAATTTTATCATGCTGTTCAAGCAAATTATCATTTATGTGGTAGATATGCTATTTTACTTCATTAAACTATAAACCTGAAAACCGCCCCACCGCGAGAAATGAACTTAGAATTCATTTACTCGGGAAGATTCCGCTTAACATTATTCCGAGTAGGATACGACAAAACGTCAATTCTTAAGGTAGTTAAAAAGTTCATTATTCAGAATTTGCCTTTTCCTAAAGTGGTTACTATACCAAGATTAAAAAGTATTGCATTCCCTACTATTTACCCATAAATGGATGCCGAAAGTTTACTTTAACAGCAACTAGTAAAATGCAACCTCATCCAGTTTCTGAACTCCAGTTCACCGTAGACAATAGCCACAACGATAACCATAACACCTCAAGTGCCTCCTTTAAGAAATATTCCGTACACCGACTTTTGTTTTCAAGGTTTATTCTTTTCGTTTCTCATGGCATATCAACATTTGTGGGTTATTTGGAGCAAAATCTCTTCTTGTAGAAGTACAGTATAAATATTATTTAATCTATTGCTGATGTAATATAATGGCCCAAGGGATTTCGTTTTATCCTTTGGGTTTAGTTAGGCTGATAACCTTTCGGCTCAGTGCATGGGTTACTTAGGTGCAACATTAACACAGGTGTTCACGCGCGCTCGGAGGTGACGTGTCACTCAGAGATATCACAATAGCCCAGATGGGAAACGGAGCAAGCAAGTGTGAATGATGACACGCACCGGAAGCACGCGGAAGATTTGGGGATTTTTTGAAAAGTCAGTTAGTTGAGTTGAGGACTGCCTCGGGAGAAAACTGTTGACTTTCACTTGCTCGCGGAGGACTTGCGCAGGTGCCGCACGAGATGGGGGCGGAGGGGTAGATGACAAAGGTAATAAAAAGTTTCGTACCTGAACTAAGAAGTCGTAAGTGTTTTTCCTGTTTCGAGATTTCTATGTTCTATGTTATATATATATATATGTATATATGTTATGAACATCCCATGTACATTTCACATATTCATGTATATGGCTATGGTACATTGAGGTATATCATCATAATCATGTCCTGCTGCCCGCGCAGATTACCACTCTCTCTCTCTCTCTCTCTCTCTCTCTCTCTCTCTCTCTCTCTCTCTCTCTCTCTCTCTCTCTCTCAATTATCCATTGCTTCCGGAGGGTATTCCAAGCTATACTTCGTGGCTGTACAGAGCTGTTGTAAATAAGTTCTAGCTGGTCGTCCAA
>OY757911.1:53902616-53912616 GCA_963585895.1 Sepioteuthis lessoniana | reverse complement strand
TAACTTGGAAGATGTAAATTTAAGAAATTGTATAGGCATTTATACCTATCAAACGTTCTCGCCTGGTAGGGGATATTGCATTAGCAGGATATATTTATGGCTTGGCGCCTGAGGCGCTATAAAAATAGAATTTTATTTCTAACAAAAATTTTATTTCTAACAAAAAGTTAATACACTTCTTATCAATGCAACTTTTAACTCAGGAATGAGGAAAGTAAATTCCTGAAGATATGAATAAGTTGTTTTATCACTTTTTAAACCATATGATGACCATTACAACATACGAATACAAGAAACCATGAAAAATTATTTGTATTATACATAGATATTGAAACCATACAACCGGGTGCAAATTATTTGTAGCGTATACGATTATTTGAAAGCCTAAAATTGGGTGCAAATTATTTGTATCTTATACCGAAATTTGAAACCATACAACTGGATTACATAGTCGGCTGGGGCTGTAGAATACACCGACTGCTTCTCTGTAGATGCGTAAGACCCCCACCAATGAGTATTCTAGACACTAAACAATCTGATGATGGAGTTCCAGTGATGCTGGAGTTTTGGGAAATGCGGTGTACCCCTTTATTGCCATCGCTGCCAGGTCCACTCTGGCCCGGAGTGGTAGCACTTGATCAGGTAGAACTAAACTAGTTTACTGTTTTTACATTTAAACTGTGTACTTATGCTAAAATATATTATCTGAAATAAAACTATTTTTATATTTAACTCTGTGTATTGCCCAGTGGCCTCGGTCTGTAAAATACACCGAGTGCACCTCTGAAATCTGATAACACTCCTCCATCGAGTGTCGTTGATATGACACTAACAAATGTGGTTGTGAGGATCCAGTGATGCTGGAGCTTTGTGGAATGGAGAGCACTCCTTCATTGTCATTGAACCCAGGTTCACTCTGACCAAGAGTGGTAGCACCTGATGGGGTCCTATCCATGGGTTAAATAGAATTAATCTGCATACTGCTAATCTGCTAAACTAAATTACTCGAAATATAACTCTTTTGATATTTAAAATGGGTACTAATGCTAGATTGAGTTGTTTGAAATAGAACTATTTTTGACATTGAAACTGTACTCATGAGAACTGTTTTTGACATTGAAACTGTACTTACGCTAAACTGAGTTGTTGTTTTTTTAATGAGAACTGTTTGACTAAACTGAATAGCTTGAAATAGAAATATTTTTGACAATCAAACTGTGTACTTACATTTAAACTGCGTATTTATGCAAAATTGAATTGTTTGAAATGGAATAGTTTTTGACATTGAAACGTCAAACTGAATTTTTGAAATAGAACTGTTTTGACATTCAACTTTGTGTAAACGGAATTGGTTGAACTAGAACTGTTTGACAAAACTGAATCGCTTGAAATAAAAATGTTTTTGACAATTAAACTGTGCACTCATGCTAAACTGAATTGTTTTTGGAACAGAACTGATTACTTGTATAAAAATGGATTTGGTATTAAATAACCTCCAAAAGTTGATATGCCATAACAGTCAAACAAACAACCTTACAACTGGGTCCAAGCTAATTGTATTATACACGGATACTTGAAGTCATACATTTAGGTGCAAATTATTTGTATTCGATAGGAAAACTTGAAAGTATAAAACTGACTGTAAAATCTTTTTATTAGATAGGAATTAGGATATTATATAATTCTGAGGAAAAAAAAGAACGACCAACAAAAACACTCATAAATGATTACATACGCCAACATGTGTGTTACGTCTACTTGTCTCGTGGTGTCCATAAATTTCAGCTGGTAAATTGATTGGTTTGCTTTTTTAGTTATTTGATACCGAAGAAAAACTTTTTCAACCAAGTAGAGTTTCCCGTAACTATTCTTAATACAAATTATGTCTGCACAGTACATTTTTATGAATGACTAATAAACCCTAATATTTTTAAAAGGAATTTATTTGACACCAAAATGAGGTCCTTTAAGACACGAACCCCCCTGCTAAGAATCGATATGGGAATAATGGCCACGAAAGATTAACTCCACATTCCAAATAGCTTCTAGGAACAAGCTTCATCACCAGCTGCTGTTTAGTAATAAACAGAAAATGCTGAATTTCAAATAACAGAAAAGATTTTCAAGCATCGTATCTTCAATATGAAATTATCAAAGACATTGTATATACTAACCTGTTCATCGAATTTATATTTCGTTTAATTCTCAGCTAATGTGGTTTTGAGAGTGTTAAAGTCTTTAAATACCTCATTATTTACATATATTATTATGATATTCAATTCCCAATGTTCTCAACCGCGTACTTGGAATTTTATTAATTTTTACTTTTCCATTAAATGTTTATTTTTATGTGATCTCCGGGAGCTGTTGTTCACAACCAACAGATCCCATTTTCTTGGATATGGTGTTGTTGAAGACCAAACATTTTTTTTTTCTTAATAGCGCGTGATTTTTCTTTATACTGTTCTACGATCATGTGGTTTTCACAAACTCTGGTGTATCCAAATCTCTAATCTCTGACATGTCTGATATATTTTCTTTCAGTCTGTCCATTGATATTGTTTACAGTTTTTCACACATGGGGTTTTCATTATTTTTTAGCATTTTTTTGTTTTTTTGCTTTATATAATTATTCTATGTACTTGTTTTCAATTTTAATGAAATTATCTTTGTCGTTACCATCTGCGTTCATATTTGCAAGAATCTTTTATCTTTGAGCGTATATATATATATATATATATATATGTGTGTGTGTGTGTGTGTGTGTGTGTGTGTGTGTGTGTGTGTGTGTGTGTGTGTGTGTGTATGTTTGTTCACGGTTTCTCCGTTCTTCAATATTAAATCATTTGATAAGATTTTATAATTTTATATCCTGCTAAATCATTGTTATATTTTTCTCTGTTGTGCTTATTTTCCAAGTTGTTAATACTCGTCAGTCCTTGCTATCTTTTGGTATCAGTTCTAACAATTAACAACTGGTAAATATATATGATATATCTCTGAAATTTGTGGACTAGTTCACCTACCTTGGAAGCAGCGTCTCCTCTACCGAAAATGATATCAACAGGCAACTAGCGATTGCTGGGACAGCTATCAATAGAGTATCAGTCATATGGAAGATATCAGATAAGATAAAACGCATTTTTTTCTAAGCAGCGGTCGTGTCATTACTACCGTGTGGATGGACCACATAGACGCTGACATAGCGTATGAAGAGTAAGCTTGACAGCATTTGCCCAAGAACGCTGCGGGTTGTATTAAACAAGTCCTGGAGGCTGCATCCTATAAAGCAGCAGCTGTACGAACACCTTTCACCCATCTCGAAAATCATCAAAATTAGACGAGCAAGACAAGAAGGACACTGCTGGAGAAGTAAGGATGAGCTCAAAAGTGATGTACTCTTATGGACCCCTCACACAGACGAGTAAGGCTTGGGCGACCAGCTAGAACCTATCAACATCAGAACTCTACTGATGCAGGATGTAGCCTAGAAGACCTACCACGAGAGATGGACGATAAGGACGAGTGGCGGGAGAGGGACAGGGAAATCTGTACTTGTGGCACCGTCATGATGATGATGATGGTATAGTCACAGGCATAGAGCAATTACATCTTGGATGTTACTGAAGTAGTTTTCAAATAATACCCTAAATGTGTTTATTAGTTGCTTTTTTTGGGGTTTTTTTTGTAAAACTCATTGCTATTTCTAGGTTCTTCATCTTTTAAAGTAGGTCTTTCTCACCAGCTTCTTTTTCCAGTTATCTATTGAAGGAAAGCTCACATTATTCCACTATAATACAAGTCGTAATGAGTTGTTCAAACTGAATGTAGTTTTACTTTGTAATGAAAGATATAAGGGAACAAATATTGTTAACCAATCTTCTATATGGAGTGGAACTGCAATATTAGTTTTATTCTATGGCTTTTAACCTTGTGATAACAAGTACGTCTGTCAATGTCTAAAATGAAGAATTAAGAAGTAAGAGAAGGTTATCCAAGTTTAAATTTCGTGGGTGAGTCAAAAAGTGATGACTTTTTCTTTAGTACAAGAATAATTACCGACACAGGAACATGTATCATACATCAAAAAGAAACAGTCCCTCTGCGGATCACATCCCTACTTCTCAAAATATTTACTGCTTCTCTCAAGACCAATGTTCCATCTTCGAATGAGAGCATGTATCCTGACCTCGTAAAATTCAGTTCACTGTTCTTTGAGCCATTTCATCACTGCAGTTTTCAGTTCTTCGTCACTGGCATAATGTTCGCTTCTTAAACTTTCTTTGGTGAGGCTGAAGAAATGATAATCTGAAGGCGTAAAATCTGGTGAGTGTGAAGGATGTGTTAATGACATCCTTCTGCCTGATAATGCTCGACCACACGCAAGCATGGGGACAGGGGAGACAATCCCATCATTCCGGTCATCAACTTTACCGCTTCCTACATACTCGTAAAGTCTATGCCTCAAAGGTTGATATACCATTGAATCAAATAACCTAAACGTAAAGGTTAATATATACTTATATCTGTACTAATGATTCAGTCTGCTTTCTGTTTTACTTGCTTACTTCTTTACTTGCTATGGGATGGAATACTTGGTTGATGATTTAATCATGCAGAAAAGTGGCTGTTCTATTTCTAACAACTCACTTTAGCATAAGTCAACAAAGTTAAATTGTTCCACGTATGGTTATGTATCACTAAAATTTCAGTTTAAACATCAGTCATTTGTTTACTTACAGATAAATGACCAAACAGTTCTATTTCTAACAACTCAATTTAGCGTAAGTCAACAAAGTTAAATTGTTCCACGTATTGTTATGTATCACTAAACATTCACTTAAACATCAGTCATTTGTTTACTCACAGATAAATGACCAAGAAGTTCTATTTCTAACAACTCAATTTAGCATAAGTCAACAAAGTTTAATTGTTCCACGTATTGTTATGTATCACTAAAAAATTCAGTTAAATATCAGTCATTTGTTTACACACAGTTAATGACCAAAGAGTTCTATTTCTAAAATATTCAAATCCGCAAGTCCTCTCGCTTGGTTTCAGTTTAAATGTGAAACAGTTCTATTATGCACAGACATAGGACCCTATCAGGTGCTATCACTCTGAACAGAGTAGATCTGGAACTATGTCAATGAAAGGGTACTCTGTATTCCCCAAAAGTTCGACATTATTGGCCGTCCAACCATCAGATGGTTTTATGACCTAAGCAGGGCAATCTTCGGGGGAACTTACCCTTCTGCAAAGATGTAGTTGCTATATTCTACAGCCCCAGGTGAATGGGCTGGAAACATTTGGTTTGCGGAGAGAGTGTTTGCTGGTCGAGTTTGCAGTGTTGGCCCGAAATCCCAGAGGAGTGACAGGATCCTTTCAAAAGAAGATTATTAAAGCAGCAGTAATTTAAAAAAAATATAAGCCAAATTAATCTTGCATTAACGCAATTTGCTTTAACATATAATTGTATTACCAAACATTTCCTGGTAATGTTTAATAAGTGCCAAATATCCTTAACTGTTTTATAAATTTATTTTATTATACATAGAAGGCTTCTTCAATCATAAAAAAATATGAAAATTTGAATAGTAATTCTTGAAATACTTTAGTGTATGCAAAAATGCATTCATTATTATTACCTAGAAATAATTGCAAACATTTGACTGAGCAAATGAATGAATAGTGTTGAATAAAATAATTTATATCAATAACAGTGGAATTATTATAAAAATTATAGAATATAATGATTATTATAAATATAAATATGAACATAAAAATAATAATTAATATAAAAATAATAGAAATATACTTAAATTATAAAACTGGAAATATTGGTATTACGTAACAATGAAATCATTTGATTGAAATCAAATGAATGGATAATGCCGAACAGGAAACATTAGTATTAAATACCAATATATGCACACTGTGCATATAAATGATAATATTAATTGGAATTCAGGATTTCAATAGCATGAATTCAAACCATTGACTGTAAGTAATACTTATATTTGGCCAAAAAAAATTAGTCATTTTTAAAGATAAATATTATACTACTTACTCTTCAGTACAAGTACATAGTTCTATCAATTTAACAGTGTACAAACGAATGAACTCGTTGAAAAATGCTATCTGCGAAGTATATATATATATATATATATATATATATATATATATATATTATATATATATATATATATGAGAGCGGGATTGGTACTAAATAACTACAGGGTTTATATGCCATAAGACCCAACCACCAATATCTCAATCAGTCTGCTGCCTCATGCGGAAGAAGAATTTCATTCACGCAGGGCACTATTTTAATATAACAGTCGCACTTGGACCGGTGAGTCACTGCGGCATAATGGCTAAAATGTTGAACTACGGTCATGAAGTTAGCGGGTTCGACCTCCACCCGTTCTAATGCGTTTACTTTCGACGTAACACTCAAATCGGAATTATGAACCTTAAACTAAGGGCACCATATATTTTACAAGGATCGATTTGACATAAATCAACTTTCGAAAATTGATATGCACTTATATCAACCAAGCCAAACCATTTAATCTAATTATGGTTGACTAAGAAACACAACCTCGCTGAAATTCTTTAAAACCAACATACTATATAGATCAGTTATTATATAGTTAAATGTTGATAAAAAAAGCTAACTCAGATTGTGCCATGTTCAGAACAGATTGATGTTCCTTCATGTTTGTGTGTGTAAATCAGCTATATTCTAAGCTATTGACTGTGTTCTAGTGTTTTTTTTTTCCCTTTCTCCAATTATGTTCATTGTTTTCTTTTATGCCTTTACTACACATTGTCATTCCTTTTTATCATTTATTTTCATTCTTTGCAAGTGCATCATTCTTTCTTTCTACTTGAATTGCTTTAAAATATCTATAATTGTACTTAACATTTATTTTATGTTAACTTTTTTCTACTTTGCTTTTCTTAATGTATCGTTTCATTAGTATTCGTTTTTATTATCAATATGTTTGCCGATATTCTTTTCCTTTTTTTTCTATAGTTTTTCCTCTTTTTTCTTCTATTTTCTTTTCCTTTATCTCTTTTGCAATAAAGGTATTTCCTCTTTACCTTTCTGATCTTAAAATGAATTCAGAAACGTCAGAAAATGAACTTACTTTATCAGGTAAAGCTTATCGGCTTTTTTAACATGAAATGATCTATGTGTTCATGTGAAAATCATTTCTCCTCTGTTTCATATAATTTATTTAGCTCGATCTTATGGAATATCAACACTTGTAGGTTACTAAATGCCAAATCTTTTTTATACATCCAACACAGACACACACACACACACACACCACACACACACACACACACACACACACACACACACACACACACACACCACACATATATATATCATATATATATATATATATATATATGATTTGTGAACACATAGATTGTAGATAACATTTATCAAAGAAGTAGAGCTCATTTTTTTACACACAGCTAGGTGGTTTAAGATATTTCTATGTAACACTAACAATTCTATCCAACATCAGTCATTTGTTTGCACACAGTTTAATGGTTATATAATATATATATATATATATATATATATATATATATTATATGTATATATATATATATATATATATATGTATATCATTTGAATAGTTTGTATTTTAAATGAATTAGAGCTAATTTGTTCGCGCAGAAGCATTGCTATTGTTTGCACAGACTTTGATAGTTTCAACTATTGTTATATAGCACCAATGATTCTTTTGAAGATTAATCAATTGCTTGCACACTGTTAAGCAGCTTCAAATATTGCTCACATTCGTAGTGTTATTTACACACAGTTAAATAGTTTCACAAGTTGTTACGTAATACTATTTATTCAGTTTTGGACACACACTCAAACCACTTACACAAACCGCATCGCTCTTCGCGCGGGTAAAAAAGGGGCGCGTCCTGCTGAGGTTGGAGCCCTGGCCTCGGTGTTCGAAAAATCAGCTACAGAGCTCAAACAATCAAAACTACTAAAATGCAAGCAAACACTACAAATAGCCACATTTAACGTAAGAACCTTAAATAGAATAGGACAACTCCCAGAGCTAATCGCATCGGCCGAAGAACATAAAATAGACATAATATGCATACAAGAACACAGATACACGCACACAGAAGATATCAAATATCACGAAACTGGCAATGGATGGTCGCTCGCCACTGTATCCGCATGGAAAAACTCTGTCAACGCCGCAGTAGGAGGGGTAGGATTGCTTATAGGACCTAGAGCACTAAAAACGCTTAATAGCATAGAGAAAATACAACCTAGAATGATGGTAGCTACATTTAACGGAAACCCCAGAGCAACAATCGTCTCATGCTACAGCCCCACCAATGTTAGTGAAGAAAATGAAATAGTCACCTTCTACGATGAGTTATCCTCATTAGTGCGTAGCATCCCGAAACACAACATGTTAGTCATTGGCGGAGACATGAATGCACAAATCGGGAAAAACGGAAACAACAAATACAGCCTCCACAACACGTCAAATAGAAATGGGCAACATCTAACAGATTTCATGATAGAAAATAGATTAGCATGCCTCAATACAAACTACCAAAAAAGAGAGGGCAAACTATGGACATACACGTACGCAAACAATACTAAAGCTCAGATAGACTACGTCCTTATAAACAAGAAATGGAAGAATAGTGCATTGAATTGCGAGGCATACTCCTCTTTTGAGGGTGTGTCCACCGATCACCGAATAGTCACAGCGAAAATACGGTTAAGCCTACGAAAAAACGACAAACGAACAGCGACCACCAAACACTATAACTGGGCCCTATTAAACAACAAAGATGTCAGAGATAAATACGTATTAGAATTAAGAAACAGATTCGAAACACTACAAGAAAAGACGGAAAAAAGTACACCAAACGACGAATACGAAAATTTCGTCAATGCACACCTTGAGGCAGCAGCAAAATACATTCCAACAAAAATTAAAACTAAATATAGAGTCCCATGGGAAACTTTAGCGGTGAGAGAAAAACGTGCAGTAGTGAAAACAGCCTCCAAAAACTATCGAAAAAACCCAACAAACACAAATGCCTTAAAACTAAAAACGGCACAATATGAATTAGCAGGCATATATATAAAGGAATAGACAGAATACATTCAAAATCAGATAGATAAGATTAGAGACTCGGTGGAAGATAGACAATCTAGAATAGCCTGGCAAACAATAAACGAAGTGAGCAGAAGAAAGAAAACAGCCAAAGCAAAACTTAAAGCAGCAAACCAACAAGAAAGAATAAAACTGTGGAAACAGCACTTCGAAAACTTACTTGGAAACCCACCAAAAATAACGCATGAACCAATCACCAGAATAATTAGCAAACAATTAGACATTAAACTTGGACCGTTCACACAAGAAGAACTCGACTCAGTTCTCAGAAAAATTAAAAATAGGAAAGCTGCAGGACTGGACGAAATTCCCCCGGAAGTATGGAAGACCAGACAATTCGACGACATACTGCTCCGACACTGCAACGCAGTATACAATCAAAATCCGATAGATAGATGGACGAAGGGATGCATACTCCCCTTCCCTAAAAAGGGGGACCTCGGATTAGCGAAAAACTACCGAGGCATAACACTTACATCCATAGCTGCCAAAATCTACAATGCCCTACTACGAAACCGCATAGAACCCAAAATCGACAACATACTTAGAAAAAACCAAAATGGCTTCCGAAGAAATAGATCTACGACCTCACAAATATTAACCATCCGCAGAATCCTTGAAGGTGTACGGGCAAAGAACCTACAAGCGACATTAATATTTGTCGACTTTACCAAGGCTTTCGACTCCATTCACAGAGGAAAGATGGAACAAATCCTACTAGCGTACGGCTTACCTAAAGAAACCGTAGCGGCAATAACGATTCTCTATAGAAACACTAAAGTAAAAGTACGATCACCCGATGGAGACACAGA